>OX421846.1:29619361-30219361 GCA_949127995.1 Suillia variegata
AGTGTTTTATAAATTAATTTTCAAGCCAATGTCCACACACAAACGTTTTTGTTGTTGTCGCCCGACCGAACCGAACCGAACCAAACCGAACCGAATTAAATTAAACAAAAACCGCAATTTTCCAATTTACATTTGATTAAGCCGTGTCCGTGTT
Organism: Suillia variegata; assembly: GCA_949127995.1. Classification (NCBI taxonomy): domain Eukaryota; kingdom Metazoa; phylum Arthropoda; class Insecta; order Diptera; family Heleomyzidae; genus Suillia; species Suillia variegata. The sequence continues at coordinate 29,619,516 of OX421846.1, forward strand.
TGTGTGCAATTGTTGGCACGTTAGCGTGAACTCATTCCCAAACCCCCCACCCACTCCCTTTCTTCTCTGCTATAGCTACAAATCCACCCACCTGATTATACACACACACACATATATACACACATATACCACACCACTATAAATAAATCAATATTTTAATTTTAATTTGAAATAAAATGAATAGTTTATATGTACGAGTATGTATATGTGTATGTAAGCGTGTATGTACGTGTGGGCAAATTGCTACAATTATTGATGCATTCGTCCGAAATGGATATCGGCGTCATCAAATTAGTTCGATTTCATACTTAGCAAGTTTTGTCGCTCGTTTTTTGCATTGCAACAATTTCTAAATAAATATGCTGCGGTTAGCATTTTAAATTGGCAACTGACATTTCTAAAATTTGGCAATAAAATTCAATTATAAATTATTTATTTATATAATTTAATTTAATTTAATTATTCAGCAACTCGTTTCATTTCGATACGCTTACAATTGTTTGCTTTCGCTTATCAATAATCCTTTTCTTGAAAGTTCACTGCAATTATCATTAAAGACAAAACAATTCGTCCCACCCAATTCAATAAATCAAAATGACAGCGTTTGGTATAGATTTTACAAAAACAATAACAATAACGACCACAACAACAACAACAACAGCGTTTATTTGTCGTTTGAACAGCGAAACGTCAAGCTTGTTGAATTTGTCAAAGAAGACCAAAGAAGAACCGTGCCCAAGTTGACGATTTAATAAATACATAAAGAAACTGATACACACTGATACACTTTAGACTGGTTTTAAGTTGCTTTTTTTATATGTTCATTTCATTGTCATTGCTTTTTTATTAATGCTAATGAAATGACAAATGCATTAAAGACTTAATTAATGATATTTATAATAATTATGAGATGTGAACAAATAATTAATTCTTTAATGCATTAAAAAATCAAAGTAATGTAACTAAAGCATTAAAAAAGTAATGATAATGAATTTAAAGTTTTTTTTTTAATAAACTATATATTATTATGTACGTATATATATATATACAATATATATATAAATAAAAAATAAATCCCACTTTTAAACTACAAAAATGTATTTATGTACTCAGATATGAATAGATCTGAATATTAAGATATCATATAGGCCTATATCTGTCCATATCTGAATGTATTAGATCTGCTTAGATATGATTAAATCCGATTATATCTTATTAGATAGGTAAGATCTACTCAATTTGCGAATCAAATTAGATCTCATATAAACTTTTAATTTTTCAACTAAATTAATTCCATTTGATTACTTCTTAATTTTTAAATTATAATTAAAATTTTCTTCATTACTGTTTTCAATTATAATGGAATTCGCATTTTATTATTAGGTGTACAAATAAGTTTCCGCCGTTTTTGTTAATAAAATAATATTTAAACGATTTTAAACGATGTGAGACTGCTTGCTGAGTGACTTCTAAACTAAGTGCAAGTTCCTTTTGTGTTTCAGACGAATCTTCAACCAATAATTTCTCCAAATCTGCATCCTCGTAAATTTTCGGCCTTCCACTGGATCTTTGTCTTTTATGTCAAAATCACCTTTTTTAAATTTTTGAAACCACTCACGACATGTTCTCTCACTCAAAGCATCCTCATTATATGCTTCTACGAGCAATCGATGCGACTCAGCAGCAGATTTTTTTAAATTAAAAAAATAAATTAAAAGTTCCCGCAAATGACACTTAGTTGGCTCAAATTGAGACATTTTTAGATGAAGAAAAATATATGATGCTAATGCGAACTTAATAACATGATAAGGTTATGTTGTTCTGGAATAAACAAACTAATTTTCAAGTAGGTTACCATCTGCGAATTCCAACGTAAACCTCCTGCCACGCCATCTTTCTCAAAACGGCGAAAACTTATTTATCATTACTTTTTTTTAATGATAATGATGATATAAATATGTTAAAATGATTCTGGACACAAGACTGCGGCAAAATTCATGTTATTCCCACAAGAAAAATCTGTGTAGAATCTATGGCTTAACTATAGTGGAACTGTATACCAATTTTCCATTTTCTGATCTTATTTTCTTTTTGAAAGGAGTTTCAATTTTTAATGTTTTCAGTAAAGTTGAAAAAGTGGTCAACAAATGAAAGAGAAAACCCTCTCTCTCTCCTCTTGAGATTTTCAAAGGGATTCTATTGAAAAACATGTTCCAGCGGTGGCAAGTCAGACGCAGATTTCACCACTAAGACAATAAGATGCTAGTTCCAAATGACAAAGTAAAAAATTGAGCCCACAACAATTACAAGATTTATGAATAGTCTAGAATTGTGTTTGTGGGTCAACTAGGCTGCACAATAGATCTTTCAGGCTGCAGTGCCTCTATAGTCTTTATTTATAATAATTGAAAAACTTTGTAAATAATACCAACCAAGGGTGTAAAAAAAAGGTTAAAGTTATTGAAGTCACTATTGGTTGGCAGTATATATGTATAGCAATATATATATATATATATATATATATATATATATATATATATATATATATATATATATATATATATATATATATATATATATATATATATATATATATATATATATATATTAAATTCTTTCAGAACACTTAAAATTCAACTTTCCTTTGCATAAATTTATTTTTTAATTTATAATGCAAACCAGTCTAATAACGTTATTTCGACAAACGACTTCCGTTATTTATATTTATGTAATTCTTTATTAATACGTTTTCGCACTTTTGAGGGTTTTCATTTATTTTAAGAACTTGATACGCGATGCGTCAAATTCCGTGAAATTCCGCTTTAGCTGTCAAAGTCAATTCACGGTCTTTGCTTGAGTGTTTGTCTGTCCGTTCATTCGCACGTCTATGGATCTGTCTATGATATCGTTAGTTCGTTCGTCCGTCTGTCTGTCTTTCTGTTGTTATGTCGTTATGTCCAAACTTTGGTCGTTTTGTCCTGTCATTTATTAATTTGTATAATTTTGAAAATGTCGCGGGCGCTGCTTCAATTTGTTTACGCACACAAGTGGACGAAGGCGTTTTCCGGGGCTTCCGGAATTATGAAATGCGTTCGTTGTGTCATTAATGTGTGTGTGTGTGTATGTGGGCGTGCATAATTATCATTCTTTTTTTTTTGTGTTGCACGTTTTGTATGTGGCATGTGGGAGTGGTGGTAAATACTTTATTATTGTTTTTGTGTGTTACTGTTGGTGTTTGGTTTTAATATTTTTAAATGCATATCTTCAAGTATTTTATAGAACACACTTACTTATATATGTATATATATATCAGATATTAGAATATGTTGTTGTAATTGGTGCAATATATTTGTTGTTGTATAAAAAGAATAGAAGAGATCTGCTGTGTGTAACTTTATTCTTTTTTTGCACTATTAAAATCCTTGAAAATAGTTTATAATAGGTATTCGATACTTTTTAAGACTATTTAATATGAGGTGTCTTTTGATAGGAATTGGTGCTCTTGGAACTTTTTTATATATTCAAGAAAGAACTAAACTTAAATTTACTTACCTTTTATTTGAATTTAGACTGATTTGATTTGATTCGAGTGCCATGCAAATAGACGGTCTAATAATAAAGCTTACCTTATTTAATTGATATTTTGAAATGTACGTCAACACATACGACAATTAAAATTTAATTGAAAATCCACTGATTGTGTGCGTGACGCAGCACGGTGTTACGTGTGTGCGAGAGAGTGTGCGAGTATGCGAGTGTGTGTGGTCTGAGTGCGTTAAGTGCGTTAAGTGCGTAAACATAATTTTATTTAGAATCATTATGCAAATAAGCTGTGTAATTAGATTAATAGTATTGCACAAGTGTGTAAGTGTGTGTATATGTCTCTGGAAATGTGTGTATGTGTATGTGTATATTTAACAGCTTACACGCTTACTCATACATATTTACATATATGTATGTATACATGTGCATAAATTATAAAGCGAAACGCGCGCGCGCGTGTGTTATTTTAATATCTTGCGCAAATAGGCGCGCATACGCTAATTACATTTTGCTGCTATTGTCGGTTCGGTTGGTCTGTACGGTTTATGTTGTGGTTGTTGTTGCTGCTGTTGCTAGTGCAGCAACACCGTGGCAATTGGTGTGTAATTACCTGTCGGCTAACAACTATCAGCAACAGCAAAAACACCAACAACGACGACAACGACGACAAAGGCGGCCAAAAGTTAGCTTGGGTCTGTTTTTTTTTTTTTTGCACACATAAAAATTAAAAAGGATTTATCATGGTGCTACGTAACGGCTAATGTGCAACAGCAGCAGCAGCGGCAGCGGCAAGAGCAGCTTCTGCATTTGGCGATAATGTCGCATGCAGCAGCAGCATTCATGCGAAAAATCGCATAATTCACGGTTGTTATGCAGCGAAAGCGCGCGCCTTGCACACGAACACAAAGCCATGAGAAATTGTTCGTCTCGCTTTTTATTTGAATTATATTTTTTCAATATACATAGTAAAATTTTCATAATATAACTTTTAATTGTTGGAAAAGAAAAAAAAAATATAATATATTGTTGTATGATATTGAAAATTGTTAATGTAGTTGATCTTTTGGTTAATGGTCCATATTTGACCCGATACAATTTTTGCAATAGTTTACAAAAATTATGTTTTAATTCGCTCTTAAATATCTTTGTAAATATTAGTGAAAATAAGCCCAGTGGAATACAGAGCGCTTTAAACTTCTCCGTACAGTACCATCTGCCTTGCAAATTTACACTAGAAGCGCTTCAAAACGATGTATTAAGATCACTTCCAGAGAGGCAGTAAAGAAGGGAAGGATAATCACCTTAAAATATGTATCCCATTCGAAAGAGAAGCAGATCATGCTGACTCTATTCGTGATTATCCAGTTATTATTAAAAATCATAACTCTCGTTTGCTGATTCCCATTCGTTTCAGTACAATCAGGAAAGAAGCAAAATATATCTTAGAAAATAGTTTCTAATTGTTTGCAATATACAATATCTAAATATTTTCCAATGAAGCCAAATTTTTTACAGTAGTATAGTAGTATAGTATGATTTCTCAAATTTTTCAAAATAAGTAAACTTTTGCTTATATATAGTAGGTTCTGTTGTGGGTCACCGCTGACCCTATGGCCCTCAACGGTAGCTGTTGTAGGCATTTGTACTATTCATTGAAAAAAATTTAAATATTTTACCCTCAAGAAGTTAGTTTTCATACCCTTAATCACGCATTGTGGGGCATACTTATTTTGGTTTTATATATGTTACGTGTCTCAGGAGGCGTGGTTGGTGTGAACATAATATTGTATGTATAAATGTTCAGCTTCGCATTTTGATACATATAATCTGTTTATCGATATCCATTCGGGCGTCTGTCTATCCCAACGTTTAAAACCGTATAATTACTGAAAAATAAAAAATGGGCGTGATCATATAAGAACAGAGCCAACCTATATTAGATACATATGATACATAGTTATATGCCACACAATAAATACATTCTTTTACGACTCTAAATTGTTGTATGGTATTTGAGCTTCTGCATAGCCTTACTTAATAGTTATTTAAATCTAAAAATTATTTTTTGTTTGCTCTAAAAAATTTTTGAAAATGAAAAGATTTCGTGCAATAATGAGAACGTTTGACTAAAGTTTGTCCAAAAGTAATTTTGAAAACTTTCGAATGCCAAAATAGTTCACACTCAGCTGTGGCTTGGTAACTATTTGTCCTTGTTGTCGTTGTTGTTGCTGTTTGCATTGCTCTTGCCGCTGTTTATGCCGCTAACATATACACGCAATGCAACACGCGGCTCATGGTGAATTGTTCTTTTCGCATACACCACACCACGTACGCTTGTGGCGGCAACATAGGCGAAAAATGCCAACAAAGCCCATCGACTTTGAAGCCGCCAGCCGCGAGGGCAAAACGGTGCACCTGAGCAATTGCAAGACAAACGCAAAAACACACACACAGACAACAAGAATAAAAGCAAAGCAATACAACAACAACAGAAGCACTCACTGCAGACAAATGTCGCTGAGTGCTGCACATGCAACATGCAGCAACACGTCCGCGGCCGGCTCGCCTGCCTGCCTGCCTACCTACCGTCGTCGCAATAAAGTCGTGCAATTAATACATGATCTCGAATAGATTGGATTCGCACGACTTTAAAGTGGTACACGTGTTTACCGCGAACAGCCTCACGTCGTCTTCGTCGTCTTCGACTTCGACAATCGCGTCGTCGGCGCAGCGTTCTCCGCGCCGCTCTGCAGCATTTTACCTTCTCGTCCTACTCAACGCTGCAGCTCAGCTCGACATGCTAAGATCATTGGCTTTGAATGTGACTTTGGCCGCGCATAGGTGCCACACTGGGCAATCTCCAAGAAAGGCAAACATAATATGAGTGTAATTATTGGCTAGAACGAAGCGCAAATGCTACGCAGTTGTTAGCTGGTGTCCTAGTATTTTTTTTTTAAATATTAATGATGATTCATAGTCTTGTCTAAACGAGAAAGATTCGCTCCAAAATGTTAAATGAAAATTCAATATAAATTCATATGTCTTGTATTGCAAAGCTTTATGATCAGCTGATTTTAACCGGAACATTAAATCCCTTTGACCCTTGACAGGGCAGAGAATGTATAACTTCTGTGTGTAGTAAGTCCTACATTTAAAAAAAAAAACGAAACATTTTCCCTAGTTTTCACTCCATTTATAAAAGAACTTGCAAAACTATGAAACCCAGATATATTTTACAATATTAAGGACAAGTTTATATGCCCGCTCAACTTTAAATGGAGAGTATGACATGGAAAAGAACAAATGCTCGGAGTGATCGTAGAACGCTTTACGGCGATTTTTGCAATTTTTGTGGTTGTTGTAGTTGTTGTTGTTTCAGTTGTAGCGATTGCTGTTGCAACGTTTATGCGCCGCCAATGTTGTCAACATATCAGTTCATTCTTTTGTCCGTCCGCCATTCGTTTATCTGTCTGTCCGTTGTTGCTCATCTTCACGCCGCCGCCGCCGCTGGAAGTATGCGCGGCATGTTGTGCGCCCCAAAATGACTCTGACTGCTGCCACCGCCGCTCTTGGTCATTGCTAAGCATAGAGGTTGGATTCTATAGTATGCGAATGCGCGCCGCGTGTACCCATTCTGATCAGTCGCTGTGATAGAAATGCACGCGCAGGATTTCTTTTTATTATTATTGTTGTTATTTTGGTTCATCTGCTCGTTTAGCAGATGAACGAATGCGCGCTCGCTCGCTCGCTCGCTTCCCGCTGATCGCTTGCTTGTATTAGGGATTAGAAATGCTTCCTACTGGCATTTAGCGCGCTTGATGGGCGCTAAAAATTCCTTCGACTTTAGTGCACAACGTACATACAACGTGTGAATTTGAGAAAAATACTTTTACACCTTCAATTTGCAGCCAGCACCAACAACTCGGCTACATCTATAGTACATCGACGACGACTGCACCACTGTGCACAGACCGACTGTGCACGCTGTCGGTATAAATGCGCTAATGTGATAAGCATGGTGGCGTGGATAAAAAATTAACACCACGAATTGGAAATTATTCCGAACGCGAACTCATTGGCAGATTAATCATTAAGTGGAGGCAACAACTAGGAAAGTCACATTTTACTATATTAAAGTTGCAAAAGTTGAGCGCTTTTTAAGCTATCAGATAAAATTAAATGGAAATGCTTTACTCGCTTAAGAAGTTATTTTCTATAGTTTCACTGATCACTGCAGACTGTATATTACAATAGCTTAAAAATATTAATCGATTTGGAAATAGTATAACAAAAGTTCATAATACTCCTAGCTACTTTATACTACATTAAAATCGGAGTTATTTTTTATTATTACGTATACTAGGAGATATTGTTGGGAATATTTTTAATGAGATAGCGACTTTGAAATATTAAAGTTTTCTTTCGAATGGAAATTTCTGCAACTACTCACATCAGGTTCCACTCAAAATGGCAACATATGAATTATACTTCTAAACAGCTGAACAATTGCAATCTTATGGATTTATATATGGATTCAAGTACATAAAATTTCTTCGTTTGCTTACCCATTGCCGCGAGCGATTTGCCGAAATCAGCGCGTCGAGTTTGAAAACATTTCAATTATTTTATGCGCTCCCCTCCTGACCTCAACGAAAGTGCCAATAATTTACCGCACGCCACTTTGGGCGACATTTTGTGCAATGTTTCCGATAACTTCGCAACACCCGCTGTAAACGGAAGGAAATTTCTCTCGGCTTAATGGCTCTAGTAGTCTCTGGAGTAACCATGGACCACAGTGAAATGGCGGCATCTAATGCGTGCAAACGTGGTGTATTCGCAAACTCATGGCATGCAAACGTTCTGCTCTGCTCTGTTCTGTTCTGCTCTTGTGGCGGCACGAGATGTCGTCTTCGGCGTTGTCCAGTCTAACCGCAACACTGTTTTGCGGTGTTTCAATAAATTTCTGCAGTAGTGCGCTTCAAATGTGGGTCAAGTGCCTTCCGCTGTGAAGTCTCTGTCTGTCTGTGTTGTGTACGTACGTACGAGGGTGTATGTGTGTGCGTTTGTATTTTTGGTTTATTGACATAGTTCTGTGCTTCTGCTTGTTTGTGTTTGTCGTTTTGTCATATTTTTGCCCCACTCACAAGTTTATCACTAATGGCCCTTTGCGAGTTTTTGGTAGTGCTCCGTCGTGGTTGCTTCTAAGTTCTTTACGGCTTGGGTGTGTTATTGACATAAATTGACGAAAATTTGTAAGCGTATTTGTAAATGTGAATAAGTACACGAGTATGTGTGAAGGAGCGAGCAGCGCAAAAATGCACAAGCTCTGAGTTTAACGGATAAGAATTTCAATCAAATTGGATGGGATGGCGTTTCGAGCTTTTCACTTAAGTGCTGATTTCAGCTGAAACTGACTGAAGTGGAATATTATTCGAACGAGGTCAAATATTATTTTGAGAAATAAAGCACTTCAACAAACAAAGATTATTCGGTTTTGCTTTTCATGGAGTAATTATCGCTTTGATTTATAGAAATGTACTTCGCTGAAGTATTTATTGGATTAATCGCAGGAAGCTAGAAAAACTGGGTTTATTAATATTTGGTATACGAGTATGTGAATCTGAACTTTTTCAACTTATTTTGATATACAAAATCATTAAAAAATTTTAATTAAAAACTTCGAGATATATTACGGGTTACTATTCCATTAAGCGGTTTCGTAGAGTTCGCTCATTTCATATGTTTTTCGAAAGTAGTTAGGGAAATTAATGAATTTGTAACATATTTCCTAAGATATTCGACATAATACCAAAGGTTGGAACCAACTAAAGTCAAAGAATCAGACAAATTACTTCATCTCCTATATTTTTTTCCGACTCTTCATTTCATATGTGATCGCACATTTCTGGGATAACCTTTGGTAATAAGCCAAATACGATCGGAAGATTGAGATGACTTCTTGCAAGGTGTCGCTTAAATAGAAAAATTAAACTATAAGTTGAACCTGGATTCCAAAAGCACCGAACATGCTCAGCTGTCGAATGTAATTCACCCTATTTGATGGCTAGGTTGAATTACACATTTAGATTCAAATAAACTTTTTACTTATTGTATACATACATTTATATTATTTAAAGGATTAACCGAAATTGTTCCTTTTCTCCCACTGTTATCGCGATTTAGCTAAAAGAAAAATTAAAAAAATACTCGAAATCTTTCCTAATATCTTAATCGCGCGTAAGATTTATATATCAAGTATCTTTATTCAGATATGCTTTCCATATGGTCCCTATAAAAAAAATTCGTGTCCCAAAATGTCTATCATCCAGCTCGCCAAAGCCGGACATTCACACAATCGGCCTCTTTTAGACAAAGTTCCTAACAAATTTTGTTATCTGAAGTTAATATATTTACACATGTACTATGCTTAATAAATTCATTAATAATTACTTTTAATCATTTATTGCATTATTAATGCTAACCAACAACAAAGTAAAGAAAATAAAAATCTTATAAGTTTATCCACTGAATAACCTTACAAAGTGCTGTGCACACTCAAGATCTCATAAGAAAATACACAAGCACTACTTTGTACAACCACGACAACAACAACAACAACAAGAACTCAAACAAAAGGGAATAATCACAATAACAACAAAACCAATTTCTGAACAATCGCTTCATCAGGAAGAATAAAACGAAATTTTTGTGAACTAGTTTCAAAACTTTAAAAACGAACTTTGACGGAAATAAAAATGAACAAAACACTTAAAAACATAAGGATCCTGATAGCTTTATTTGCCAACATACATACATACATACACACAGACACACTTACTTACTCTTCGAAATATACCAACACACAAACAAGTTTTTGGCGTCAACGCTGGCACCTACTTGAGCGCCATTTTGTAAAAAGTAATAATAAAAAAAAAAGATAAATTTGAAACAAATACAAAAAAGCTTGTGGGCCAGCATTTTCCAGAGAGAGAGAGAAGGGAAACAACCAGCCTGCCTGCATAGCGCTGCATGCCGCTTGACTTGAGCTCAGCTTCGAACAAAAGTTTAGAGTAAGAAAACTTTTTGGCTGGGAACTTCCTCTAAGCTCCGCTGGCAGCACAAACGTTGATACAGAGGTGCATCAGGGTATATAACAGACCTACATATACATACATACATACATACATACATACATACATACATACATACATACATACATACATACATACATACATACATACATATGTACAACACGAATTTTAGTGTTGCCAAATATTTTTCTGATTACTACAGACTAAAGTAAGTTGAACTCTGAAAAGAGTTAAGGGCGTGTGTAGGGAGATTTAAGGCAGAGTTAGGAAAGAATTATGGAGGAGTTAGGGAAGAGTTCAGGATGAGTCAAAAGAAGATTTTGCTTTCTTTAATTTGCAGTTAAAAAAAAAGAGTTGCTTTTACTCTGTTAAGTGTTGAAATTAACTTTTTCTTTAAGCAAGTGAAAAACAGAAAGTCTTTTATTTTACTCTTGTTTTTTGTTGCGTTTGCTGACGGAAAAATGCGACAATAAGAACAACAATGCCAAAAACAACACGCTGGCGACAGCAACAGCAAACAAAGTGGATGCAACAAAGTATGAAAAGTACCTAAAGTTGCTGCTGCTACTGCTGCTGCAGCAGCATCAAAACTGGAGCAAACACAAAATTCATTTACGAAGAAAACATTTTTTTTTGTTTCGCTTTTTTCAAGCAACTTTGTTTTCTTGTCCTGATTGTTGTCGCTGTTCTTGTGCGTGTTCTTCTTGTTGTTGCCAGGATGTAATAAATTTTGTTAGTTTTTTTCGTGCCTCCTGTTCTTCTTCTTTTGCTCTCGCTCTCTCTCTCTCTCTCTCACACTTGTTGTGCAACAACAATGCAACTTCCCGCATTCCGGCAGCTAAATAAGTGAAAGAAGGGTTAGCAAAAGAAAAAAAGATAAAACAGGAAAAAGAAAAAGAAAAGATAAAATAGGTTAAAATTAAATGCACTGCTGCTTGAGAAGAAAAACGCGGGCGCGTATTTAGTATAAAATGGCAGCTTTTAACGCCATGCCGCGCTAAATTGAGACAAATGCCGCCCACCAGAGGTCGTCGCATTGTGTGGGCCGGAATATGGGTTAAATATGTACCGTAGAGTGTGGTGAGAAATATGAATAACTAACTTGAATTCACGATAACATGTTTGGGGCTTATACTCCTTTTGAAAGCTAACTTTTCTGGAACCTTCCATATGTATTGAAAAAAATAAATGTACTGAGATCTCGGCAGATCAGAACATTTTCAAGAACTAAAGAGTTTTTCGTGGCCCATGCAGAGGCATCAATCTCTATAAAGGTTTTTCTTTACTATAAATCCCCAAAAATCATCTTGCTCCTCTTTATGGAACGCACAATGGCACATAAGCACACTTTTAAGCGTATAGGCGTGGCTGTGGTGGGCGCTGAAGTTGAAAGTCTCACACTTCCCCGTGATCGTTGAAAATAAAAGTCGTCCTTTGTTTAAATTTCATATAACGAAGCGGGCATTGCTTGCTTGCTACTACGTTGCATCTTACACGCGCAGTAATTCACTCATCCTGCTTGAGCGACGCATTGCTTTTGCTTTTAACGATAAGCTCGTACGCGGGAAAAATTGAAAAACTTACAGCTACGCGAATGCTTTGCTGGTTTTTTTGTTTTATATTTTATTTTTATACGCTTGCACTAGAGCGGAGCGCCATTGTTGCGCGTTGAAGTTTCCGGATGCAACATGATTTTCGGAAATTATTCGCTGTTCAATTAAATTTATGAGCGGATGCGCATGCATGACACACACACACACACACATTCTAGTGCTGGCGAAAATTTACGATGAAAATTCAATTTTTGATTAATTGCCGCCTTGAGGGGCAGGCAGCAAAAATTCATAGTTTGCTCGAAGTAGTTTTAACCACCGGAACAAGCGCAAAGACTCAGCTGAGAAATTTTTGGTATGCGATGTTGAGCACGAGAGAAATATAGCAGTTATTTATTTTCGCCGTTTTAATTACATACAAATATTTGTACATACATATATAATACTTCATCGATTTTGGCGCTTTATTGAAAACTTTTTTTAAGCATATTCTTAAATACCCGAATTAAACTCTTTTGCCACCGAAATACTTTAATTTCGAAATGACACACTTTGTGTCTTTTTGGATTTTTAATTCAACAAATCAAAGTCGCCTTTTATTCATGGAACTGTTCTGATTTTCGGCAGTCCTGCCCATTTTTGCGCTTCAGCTTGGTGACGTGCTGCCAATGTCACAAATGATTGATGATATTCCGGCTGTGATTTTGCATATTTTCTCGTGCGTTCATGTCATCTTTTGTTGCTGCCAAAACAACAACAACAACAACAACAACAACAACAACAACAACAACAACAACACTGACAGTTGATTGTATGTTGTGTGCCGACACAATAACAAAAATAACAACAACAAGATCAGAAGACGACGGTAAAAATTTCGAAATGAACAAGTGCCTCCGAAAAAAAGACAGCTGTTGTTGTGCTTCTTCAGCTTCCGTTACTGCTTCATGCACTCATGCAGCAAATTCACTTTTGCAACGCGCTTACCAGGGGCGTATCGATTTTTTTGTATTTCTATTTTAACCTCTTCCTTAGACTTCAAGATTAATAACAAATGAACTATTTTATTAAAAAACATAAATAGTTTTAGTAAAAATATCATTTTAAATATCTTATAACTAGGGAACGGAATTTCATGCATTAAAAAATCAAAACTCTGCTTTTAAAACAAAGAAATATTCCAAATATGTAAAAATATGCATAGTTCTTGAAAAATATGCAAAATCATGCATTTCTAGAAAATATGCAAAAATAAATGCAGTAACGATTGAATGCTATTTTAAAGGATATTCCGTGATTAGTTAAGGCTACTACACAATTTTACTTTTGATATGTATAGAACTTATAAAAAACACATATTATATTAGGTGTACAAATAAGTTTCCGCCGTTTTTTGTTAATAAAATAATATTTAAACGATTTTAAACGATGTGAGACTGCTCGCTGAGTGACTTCTAAACTAAGTGCAAGTTCCTTTTGTGTTTGAGACGAATCTTCACCCAATAATTTTTCCAAATCTGCATCCTCGTAAATTTTCGGCCTTCCACTGGATCTTTGTCTTTTATGTCAAAATCACCTTTTTTAAATTTTTGAAACCACTCACGACATGTTCTCTCACTCAAAGCATCCTCATTATATGTTTCTACTAGCAATCGATGCGACTCAGCAGCAGATTTTTTTAAATTAAAAAAATAAATTAAAAGTTCCCGCAAATGACACTTAGTTGGCTCAAATTGAGACATTTTTAGATGAAGAAAATTATATGATGCTAATGCGAACTTAATAACATGATAAGGTTATGTTGTTCTGGAATAAACAAACTAATTTTCAAGTAGGTTACCATCTGCGAATTCCAACGTAAACCTCGTGCCACGCCATCTTTCTCAAAACGGCGGAAACTTATTTGTACACCTAATATATTAGCCAACATACGACGTCATCAACGATCCAATTTTTTGGTTCTGTCTTGAGAGCGATGACACTACAGAGTATTTCTTCTGTAAGTGTCCGGCTTTTGCAAGAGCGAGACTGCGAACACTGGGTGGATATGTGTTGAGTATGAAAAACAATCATACTCTTTCTTTCCCTAAACTTCTTATATTAATTCGTGAAACTAAGGAGTTTGAGGAATAGCTTATGCACTTATCTTCTAAATTTCCCATATCTCTACTTTTTTATTCCGACACTATCCTGGGTACAGCACAATGGTACATAAGGACTGAGATCTTTGGTTCCATACCAGCCCACATCAACTCTAAAGTTAGAGTAAAATATATATATATGAATAATATTCATGTGGTAAGAATGAATTTAAAAAAAAATAGTTAATTTTTCCTTTTATTTGTATTTTCTTAACGTTGTCAGATATAATGTTGGAATATAAAAACAGATTTTTGAATCTCATAAGAAAACTTATCGAATTTTTAATATATTTCGTATTTTTTAGGTCGGCGAATAAATAAATAACTTAGTTGAAATTGGACTTAATATTCTTTTCATAACTTCTAGAGTTATAAGACGCTTTAAGTGTCGAATCTTCCATCTGTGTAGAGAACCTGAAGATAGTGTTTATCTCTTAAACGAGTAGTAATATAAAAAGTTTGTGCTGTCGGATTCAGAACCCTTTAACGATATCACTCATATACGTCACTGGAATATAACATACTGTGCCGCACCCACGGTACACCGCGTTGTGCCCCAGAGAGTCGTACGTTATCGTTGACAGCTTTCTTCATAGGCGTTTTTTGGACTTTTTTCTTGTTTATTATTTTGTTTTTTTCGTTTGAGTCTGGTAGCATATGCTAAATCGGTACATGCAATTGTTGCCGCGTCTGTTGTTGCTGCTATAGTTGCTGTTGCTGTTGTTGTTTTTGTCATCAAATGAAGTGCTCCGAAGTGTGTTGCATTGTATTCAAATTTTTGTCAGTTGTCATTTTGTCACTCTTTTCGTTTATTTTTTGTCTGCTTCTCCTTTGGAACGCTAGTTTGAATAATGGCTTTTGCATTGGCATTGGCTCTCGCAAGGCGGCGCATCGTTGTTGCCCGTCGTTGCCCGTCTCCGATTTTTTTATTGCTTGATTGGTGGTGGTTCACTGTGGTGCTACTTGTCTTCGATCGCCAAATCACCATTCAATTGCGACCGAAATTACTGTGAAATGAGCAAATTTTCATGCACTGAGTGGGTCTCCATTGTTTGCGTTATTGATGTGTGGCATACGGATTTTGCATAATGGTCGCATTCACATTGAGCAGACGGCGATACTTGACGTTTTCCGAAGAATTTCGTTGGAGGAATAACCACATGGTCGACATATTCCCACGAGTAAAAGTCGACCCAAGTCGATATAAAAAGCCGGAAACTTGTATTAAATTGAATTCGCCTTTTAGGCATTTAAATGACATTCATTTTCACACCTTTTACGGGGCCGCCGACAAAATTGCAATCGCCTTTGCGGCAGGTGAGAGACTTCGACCGAAGGTGTTCTTGTATCTTAAAAATATAAAATTTAATTCAAATTTTCATAACACATTTTTGAGATTATTTCAGAAGGCTTGGACGAAGTTTTTATCATTTGCAGTTGAATTTAAAGTTGTTTAAATTTTTATAAATTGTTTGTTATAAAATTATTAATTTTTTAAACCAATGGGGACGCAACGAATTTAAAACTTCATTTTGGTAATCATGTTTGAGTTGACCATTGTCACAACTCTAAGATCCCAAATTTATAAATCAAATTTTACATAAGCATATACAAAAAATATTAACTTGAAATGTTTTTCCAACTGAAAGTCGCCATCTCTTTAGTACCATAACGAATATGCTGTACAAAATATTTGCTTGTACGATATACCGAAATAACTTTTCGCTAATTGCCAGCTTCGACGATAAGATAAGGTCATTAGCAATACTTAAGCATATACCGCTCTCAACTGTCCGGCCGAAAGTAATAATTTACGCATGCGCGCAGCTTTAACTGCAGGCACATTTTCGGCACATCTCAAACGCAAACGCAAATGACGAATTGCAAATTACACCCAGCAACAGTTGCAAATGGCAATGCGGCGCATCCAACCAAATACCAACACCCGAAATAAAGCAAAGCAGATTTTCTTCTTCATCTTCTTCTTGCGTTTTTAATGCGAAAAACGCCCATGTTCTTCAGTTGAGGCCGTTCGTCTCAGCGGCAGCAATAATCTGTGTACAGCATTTTGCGCATGCAGCATGCCGCACAACTGAAGCTGGTCGGGCAAAAGGTTCTGCAAATATTGTGACTGCACACGTTGTACGAGTGTGACCCCTTTCGATATTTTTTTGCGATATTTTATTATTTGCAAGTAAATCTGCTTCGCTTCTCTTCTACTTCAGCTTCATCTTCATCTTTCTTTGTACTTTGAACGTATTTTTCTTGTTTATTAAATTTATTTTCGGTTCTGGTCATTTTGCAGCGCGTATCCAATCAATGATGCAAAGTTTCGATTACAGAAATGAAATTTTGCAGAAAATTTCTCATTTGTTTTTAATTGTCAGTGTCGAGAGTCGAGCTGGGTCGTTTTTTTTTTGTTCTTCAGCGGATCTGCAACGGAACGCATATCTTGCTGCTTTTACACTTTCCGGCTTCGCTGTGCAGTCGAGTCAAAACGGCGACGACCACGTCCAACAAGTGAGAAATTACACGCACATTAATTCCCTTCAATGGGTTCTTTGCTTGGCAACTTGGCTCTGATGCCGCCGTTCGTCGTTAGCCATTCAAGAAGCGATTTGTAATCTTTTCTTTATTTATTATTTTAGCGACTTTCTTTCTTTCGTTATTGCCCTGCTGCTGCCGCTTTTCGTAAACAGAAAGTAGGAAGGAAGGAAGGAAGGAAGGGAATTTGTCTCTAAGCTCGCAAGAAAGATGTTCGTCATTAATTAAAAAAAGAATACAATTTTGACATAATTTGATATGGGGCCGATGCGAGTTAAGCTTATTTATGTTGTGACGGCGATGTTCTCGAGTCGAGTCGAGGCGAAAAGTGAAAGATTCGATTTGGGTGAATGTTGAACGGGAGGCGACAACTGGCGAAAATGATTTTGAAATTATTTCGGAACATAACGGAAATAAATAGGTTGGATTTTTATTTAATTTTTGTTATTTTTTTTTTGGGAGAAACATAATTGAATGTCATTTTAGGATTATTTGCGAACAGAGGAATCTAATTTCATTTACTTATAATTAAAAATTAAGATTGCATAGAATAGAAATTTTAAAAATTGGAAATAAATATTACTAATATAAGGAATTAACATGATAATAGTATTTATAAACGAATTTAGAAAACCAATTCACAGATTTTCATTTTCAACTCGGGAACTTTGAAGGTTGGACTCGTTGTTTAAAAATAAAATTTATGTATATCTAAATTTAATATAAACATATGAATACTTGTACTAACTTATTTGACTTATTATTAGCGAGTCAGGCTATATTTGGTGTTGGTCGCACTTACAATGAATAAGACTATGCCACCAGGTAGTTTGCAGTTCAAATTTAGAATTGTTTCATATCTGACGCGAGTCCCATTTTATATAAAATATTATATTACATCTATCTTATTCTAACATTTGTATTTATTATTATTCTTTCTTAGTAAATTTCATAATTTCAAAAATGCAATTTGGTGTTTTGAGTGACAAATTGCTTAGGTCACTCAATGCACAAAAATGCACTCGATGAAGTTGCACATGTAGACCGGTAGCCTTTGCTTATTGGTTGACATATGTAACTTAGTACATAGAGCATACGCTACGCTAGGTATACAACACAAGTATCCTAAGTTAGAGTACCATGACTATAACTGAATGCATTCATTTATGTAACTTTAATCACTACCAACAGTAATGAAGATTTATTAACAAAGTGAATTTTAAATTTATAAAAATATTAAAAAGAAATATAAACGTTTTACTTCGAACTTAGTAATATAACATTCGATTCGTTTTCTAAACTCAGAAATTTTTAACTATGTCTTAACAAAATTTGTATACTCAATGTATTCAGCGCCTGTGATGTCAATGCTTGAATGATTTATTTGAAAGAAATGAGTTAGGTATTTGAAGATCTCAATAACTTTCCACTAATGGACATATTAAAATTCCTTAACAATTCTGGATGGCTCCAACATTGATCCTTGTCCCCTTTCAGGAGACGGCATTATTCGTGCTACTTATGCTTGTGGTGTTCCACCAGTTTTCCAATTATAGTACTAATACTACTACTACTGCTACTACAACTACTACTACTTTTACTACTACTACTACTACTGCTACTACACTACTACTACTACAGCATTTGAATGGGGTACAGTATTCGTTTTATTGTGAATGGTTGAGAGAATACTATATATAAGTATATAAATTAATAAAATATTATACAGACATAGAATTTTTACAACAATATTTTAAACAATTTACTAAAATTTTAACTGAAAATTTAACATTAAAATAACATGAGAGTTTAATTTAACATGAATTGCAGTGTTTAATTTAGCTATTTTCAAAAATGTTCATGAAGAAGTTTAAATTTAACATGATATGAATTTTGCAAAAATCAGCATGACAAGAAAATGTAAAATTAACAATAGGTCCTAATCAAAACTTTTTATGTTATTAAATAATAATAAAATATACCCCAACATTTTCTCTTACAGTTAAATAAAATTGATACAACTTTAAATGTTATTTGCAACATGTTTTCATTAGCATTGAAAAATATTAATTTGAAATTCATGTTAATTTTACATGATTTAAAAGATATTAACTTTATTCCATGTTAATTTTACATGATTTTGTTTCGTGTGTACAAATGATGGAATACTACCAATCATGGCGGAATGATTAAACCAATTCTACGAGTATGCTGTAAACATTTTTGAACAAAAATAGTTAAAATTCAGTATAAAAAAACTTTTTAAATGGTCAGATCTTATCCTTGGCAAAAATGAAACAACTTTGTGGCAAACATGAAATCGGTGGCAGCAACATTGTAAAATTCATGCCAAGTTAAAATTGACAACTAGCAAAAGCAACAAGCTCCCTGCTATCCTTTGCTGCGTCTTCGTATTGCTTTGCTGCACAGAAGCCGTACTCACGCTTATCGCTTCCACTTAAAATTAGTGCCCGAGAGAAAGATGCCACACTGATAATAATAACAACAACACCGGCAGCAGCAAAAGCAAGGAAAAATAAAAAAGGGAGTAACACCAAAGCAAATGTGGCAAGTGTGAAATGAAATGCTAGCGCATTCTCGAGGATATTTAAAAATGTGTTTTTCTTTCTTTCTTTCTTCCTTCTGTTGTTGCATTACATGCCAACACACTAGCAACAACAATGGTGGCAAAGTAACACTTTTATGCATCAAGCGCATTATCAATTTACATACGAGTATGCACATGTGTGTGTGTGCAAAATCTTCTTTGTAATGGGCGAGCGGGCGGACGGGCGTTCGGTGGCATGCGGCGCACAAGGGACGACTTTGACGACATACAGGTGGCGCTGCGCTAGTACACAATGCATTGCAGTGCATTTGCTGTTGTGTTGCAAGGCGGCGAACGAGTGTTGCACGTTGCTGACTTTGTTTTGTAATGCACTTTGATGACGACGCAAGAAGTAAACATTGCCACACGCACACGTGCTGCTTATACTGCTGCCTCATGTATTTTATATGATGAAGTGAATTATGTGAAGTATTGTTCAAGGATGCGAATAAATGCGAGAACACAAGACGAACCGACAAAGCGAAGCAACAGCAACAGCAGCAGCAGTTACAACATAAGCTCAAGTGTGGCAACAACACAAACGGAAGGGGCCAACAATGAAAGCGCGTATCAGGAAGAAGTTAAGGGCTTTATGCGTGGATGATTCTTAATGAGTGCAATGTCACTTAAGGTACTTACTTCGCTCTCGACGCAAGGTAAATGCTGCATGCAGCAGTCTCGCTGCAAAAGGATGCGTGTAATGCGGTAATGCACGCCGACTAACTGACTGACTGACTGACGGAAAGACTTATTCAATGACTGGCGCTGTTGGGCATGTAAAGAAAATGCACTTACCACACTCGAGTGCAGGAAGTGCGTTTATGTCAAATGCTGGTGCGCTTAGAGAAGCCGACTACACACAAACAAACAAACAAACGAAGCGTAGAATACGCATGCAACAGGCGCACAGGAAATTGGACATAAAAGAATTCCATGCCTTTGCTTATTATGATTTCTACCCTTTTCATATTTTAACTGGTTTGTTTATAACCGCATGTCAAATACTTCTGACAGCTGTCATTAATCAGAAATGTCATAAACAATTTCAGAAATGATCATATGCCTTGCACATAAACAAAGGATTTCGCTGTGACAACTGCAATCTGCGATCCAATTAATAAAAATTACGAAAAAGAAAAACATTTAAAACAACAACAAAAACGAAACAGAGAAAACAAAAACTGCCTGCACAGAAATGCCACAGCGCAGAAAAAAAATGTTTACGAGTATAAAGGATCGGCTGCCAAAATAAAAGAAGCCACAAATTAAATTTCGTTACAAATGCTTCTTTTTTGGGCATTTCTGCACAGTAGTAACGAGCACAGAAATTCACGATAAGGCATATTAACAGGCAGGCAAAGGACCACAAGTAGATACACGCGAAAAAAATTGCAACATTATTGACAAACTTCAATTTTAAGAATTGTTTTTTATAACAAAAACAAGAATTTATTTGGAACGAGTTTTGTAAGAAAAGACCATTCTTTTTGATATCTTAAAATTATTCTGAGTTATGAGCTTATATTATAATAGCCTTAGAGCCGCTTAAAAAAAACACCTATCGTTAATGTAAATGAGAGGTATTCCTTGTCATAGATGACACCCTAAAACAGATAAAAATTATTTTTCACGTAACACATTGTTGGTTGTAGATCTGGTCGAGTAAAATACGAAACTATGAATGAAATTAAATAATTAAGAATGAGTAAGTTGCATTTGGGTAGCCAACTTTATTTATTGAATTTTAAAACGATACTAGAATAGGCTTAAATTAACTATTGATGAATGATCAAAAAAAAAACTGTTACAAGTGGAGATAATAAAGATAAGTATTAAAGGTGTCGCCACATAATCTTAATATAAGCTTAGTAAGGTTGTTGCCAGATAATTTTAACATAACTACATAGTACATATACCCCGAACAGATCAACCTATTGTTTGTGTTCAATTGACTCGACCACGCCTACTTTGTGAAATGAAAACTTTCGATACCATACATCTTATTTATAATCGTAAAGGATTTCGTTTCCGAAAAAACAGTGGTGGGAGTTGAATTGATGGAACCACGCCCACTTTTTGTGTAGTTGTCAACAGTGATCATGCCAACTCAAATTCAAAATTTTATATTTTTTTAGTTGTAGTATTAGAGAATGTATAATATATAATATTATAATTTTTTTAATTTTCCTAATTATGGGTTTAATACATATGTGGGCGTGGCAGATTTTATATAGCCTATTATTAATTTCAGAAGCTTTGTTTCATAATTATCACATCAAGTACCTAAGCTTAGGTGATGGACGTAAAATAAACGAAACTGTTTTTTAAGTGGGCGGTTATATAATAAAACCACGCCTATTTTTGATGAAGTGAGCGACAACGATCATGCAATCTCAGATTTTATATTTTATAACTTTAGAAAAATAATCAAATATTGTTTCTTAATTTCACAAATTGAGAGCGTAACAATTTATCTTTGCCTTCAGGGGCGTGTGCTTAAGCAATCAGAGGAATGCTTTAGAAAAAAAATTGGGTACAAGGATCGAAAGAACATTTATATATTGTACATAGATTTGTTAAAATAATGACCTCTCCTTTTTTGCCTCCGAAATTCTTTACAGTGTCTCGAACATCGATCGTTTGTATCGTTTGGCGCAAATGAATTTTTGGCCAGTTGCGCAGGCGTAGTTGGAAGAAAAAGAAGAAAACTGAAAACATGCCCATCGCAATGCGGTGCGATTTGTCATTCGCACTTTGGCTCGCTGTCAGTTGTGTTTATTTGTTCTCTCTCTCTTTATTTTTAATTTTTTTGTAGATGCTGCGCAGTAAAAATGCTGCATGGCAGCGAACGAAAACAAGAGTATCGCATTGCAAAATCCTGTTTGACAGTCGGATATGTTATGTTGCGTATGCGCATCACGTAGCAAATGTCATTATTAAAAATGATTTTTGGCCAATGCAGCCGAAATATGTTCGCACAGCATTTGCTTCATATGCTTCATATTGCGAGTTTTTTGTGTTTGTTTTTTTTATGTTATTTTTAATTTTCAGTTTGATTGATTTATTAGCGCTGCAACAATGTAGCAATTTAGCTGGTAACACTTTACACCTGCTGATGAGGATGGTAAACAAAAAAAGAAACGAATGTGTTAAATGTGCCTTTGTGTGGGTTTTCGCCCGCTTCTAAATGTTATATGAACGCATAAAAGCCTTTTTTTTATTCTGTTCTGCTCTGCTCTACTTAAAACCGCATTAAGCACTTTTCAATTAAAGTTTAATTAAAATAAATTATATGATGGTTTCTCTTTTATATATGTGTGTGTGTGTGTACAAATCCCTTCCGTTTTTCCTTTTTTGTTTTTTTTTTCGTTTGTTTTTTTTGCTTTTGTGTGCGTCAACTGGCGTTTCCGTTTCCGCATTTCAATTTTAATTAGAAAGAAAAATTGAACGAACGTGTTTATATGTGCTGGGAATGTTTAAATGGGTGCCTTTAAATGGATATACATATGTATATATATAAATGTATTAAGGTGGTCTTAAAAAAAATTATTTTGGAAATATCGCTTCGGTTATCGACCTATTTTATTTTCAAAATTTGTCGAAAGATATGTTGTGGAACAAACTTAAGAATTATTTTTCTTCTTCATACAGAAGTGGACCACCTTAATATATACATGTGTTCATGTGTGTGTGTGTTTATTAATGCGATTTATGCCTGGGTTTCTCTACTATTTTCCTTTCATTATTTTTGTGCAGGGATCTTCTGCTCAAAATGTTGAATGCTGAAAAAAGGATTTTATAATGAATACGGTTTAAGGATTGCAACACCTGCCAAAGTGCTCAATGAAAAGGACATTTTCCTTACAGAAAATTTGCACATTTCTTGATTAAAGGAATTTTATTCACAAATTTAACAAAATAAGTGTAAACGAATTTAGTGAAAAGTTTAAAAATTACATGGATTAAAAAATCAGAGTTCATCTAAATAAGGGCAACTATAAGAAAATCAGGAAATAAGAGTAGTACAAAATAGTTCATTCTCAACATTTTCAATTTCACTTTAATATAAATAGTAAGTGCACTGAAATACATACATACACATATATTGTATATCACAAAATGACAATAGTTCAGTTTACCTAAACACAAAAAGAATTTGTTTTACAAAAATGAACTTGCTACGAAATCTGTCTAGACCAATTCAAATGCTTTCTGCATTACTAAATTCTGTCGGGTCATAAACATAAACACTCTTACAGGCACTCATACACACACACACACACGCACACAGACAAACCTTTAATACATACGAAGCGAACGCCATATGCTGCCATACTACAATATAAAATCAAAAGAAAAAGAAAATTCGCCTAGACTCTGCGCAGAATAAAATATCAAAACAATTCAAAAATAGAGCAAAAAAAAATAAAAAAAAATAAAAATAAAGTTAGCGAACAAGTAAAAGGAAAACTCATAAGAAATGCATGAGACGCACACGAGCGAAGAGGCAGCGGACTGTACTATATACGGGAAAGCAACGAAACCACAAAACGCAGAAACGCAGCAAAGGAAAACAATGACCGACACGTTGAGCAGTCCTACGTCGTCTGAAGGATGCGTTGCCGCAGAAAAACACTTTCCCCCATGGTGGGGCGGAGTACAAAGATTATTATACCATATAGTATATAGTAAATGTGTTATAGACTGGTTTTTGAAATTTATAAACTGTTATATTAATGGGTAACAATTGGCTACCAAAAATATTTTTCAAAAGAACTTTTAGTTTGTGCAAATATTTTTACATGATTAGCAATTAACTAATAAATGCATTCCAAATAAATTTATAGCCAATCGAAAATCTGGTTACGCTCTTTTGAGTTATACACAAAAATTATTGAAAATTTTGTTGATGTCTTTGTAAGAAACTCTTTAAAGTTATAACCAGGTTTGGTTTGCAAAGGTAACCCGAGTCTAATAAGCGCTTATGTGCCTTTTGAATTCTATATCCTTAGTAAGTTTTAGTCTGACGTTTGTTTGACTTATGGATTAAAAGATGGCAGTCTAATGGCCTAAGACAACACGAAACTCTCAGCCAGCACAGTCGTCATATCCTGTAATGAGCAAAAGTAATCAGCTTCTCCACACCGTGTAGAGTTTGGAAATGGTCTGTATCGAGTATCGTTAAATCAAATCGCCTAAATCCATCTGAAGTTATAGCCAGAGGAGTTATTACAAGTTTTTATTTAAAGCTTTCTTAATCTTTGTACATCAAATAACCAATTCGAAAAAACCAGCCCAGGTTGAGTCTACATACGTATATAAACTTGTGTTAGAACATGAAATAAACATATCCGCAGAATGCAAAAACTCATACACACACAAATAGTACGTAGATACAAGCATACGACTATGTGTGAAAATACCAACACAATGATGTACAAGAAAGCAGGACATGCTGCGGAAAGAGCACAGAACACTTGGGCGGATGTGGCAGCGCAGATACCAAAAAACCAAAAGTGTGCTGGCATTTAAGATCTTTAGAATGAAAATAACAACAACAAAAGCAAAAACAACAACAACAGCAGCAACTTATTTAGTTAGCTTTGCTTTCCGTTTGCTGCTTCCCGAAGCTTTGTGCATGTCCTTTAACGTTCTGTTCGGCTGTTGCGGCTGCAACTGCTTGCAACTTCAGCCGAAATGAAGTTTTGTGTTTTTGTGCGGTGTGTGGTGGGCGTTGAGAATAAGTTTGTCTCTTTTGGTACATTAGGCACTGTGTATATTTAGTTGTTGTATATTTCATACATAGGAAAAATAAACTTACAACAATCATATAATTTTTTAAAAATATATATATATATTTAGATTCTATATATATAGAACGAGGTAATCCGTTATCGGATGTTATTATCACTTAAATCAATTTGTGCTAATTCTCTTTAAGTTTAATCTTCTATTTTCTACTTAAGATTAACGCTTAAGTTCTGCCACTTAAAAATGTATTTAGAGAGAAAATAAGACTTTTCTTTAAGTGCGCCTGACCATCGTACAAATTGCTGTGTAGGTGTGTCATTGTGCGGCAAGCTCATTCTGAATTCCTTGTGGATAATAAAAATTGTTGAGTCGAACAAGAAAAAAAACACCAACCACAAAGTTATAAAAACAAGAAAATTTGTGTTGTAAGATGAAATAAGCAGGCAAAAAGAAAAAAAAGAAAAGAGTTTCGCAAGCACATTTGCAACATTAGGGAAACTTTTAAAAGTATAGTCGTTTTTTTTTTTGAGTTGAAAGTGGCTTTGACTGTAAGAAAGGACATTCAACTGCCAGAGAAAATGATCAAATTCAGCAGCAGCAGCGGCAGCAGCAGCTGTTGTGGTTGGTCATTGAAGCGGAATTTTCGTAAAAATGTTTATTTAATAATATTGTAAAAAACTCGAAATTCTTGTTATTAGAAAGTTCTTAAATAATCTTATTTAAAAATAACAACTTTTTCTTATGTCAATCTCGAGGAGTTAATTTTCTAAGCATTTGTTCAGGATTAAATAACTCTCAAAATCCGATTTGAATTAAAATAGCTTTTGTCGATTTTACAACAACTCAAATACTAAAATTTAATATATTTTAATAATATTTTAATTATGTTAATAAATACCAAAAAATTTTCTTTTACATTGTCAGCCTTATTTGATATATCAAAAAAAAAAAAAAATACAACAACTATTTATATAAACAAGTTGAATTTCTATAAGCTACATCTGTGCTGTCCAGCATCACGCTTCGTAATGAATACAAATCACGTGCCTTAATTTATTTGCTCACTCAAACGAACGCCTTCCTGCCAGCCATCCAGCCAGCTAGCCAGGCAGCCTGCCTGCCTGCCTGCGTTGCTTCGTTTATTTGCTTGTGTAACCTGAAACCCAGAAAATGCAACAAAAGCGCGCTTCCACCTACAATAACAATAACAAAAACAAAAACAACAACGACAATGGCCACTTGAACCTTTGCGCCAACTCAAGATGCACTCAAGCACTTCTTCCACCTTGTCCGACCCTCTTGCCTGTCCTGCCACAGCCTGGCCGCCACTCCTTCTTTTGTATACTTTTTAAGCAATATTCGAATTTCAGCGTAAAAAACTTCAAGAAAAGTGAAAGAAGGAAGAAGTTGGATGGAGAAAAAATGCAGCAAATGCCGCATGCTGCATGTGCCGCGCTTAAGATTTTATGCCTTCTTCGTCTCGGACACACCTGATCATTGGAAATGCAAATTTTCGCAATTCGAGCACATCGAGTAAAAAAAAAACGCTTGAATGCGAAACCAGCAATTTTAGACTGCACAAAATACAACAACAACAACAAAAAAAAAAGAAAAGAAAAGGAGTTTGTGTCTCGAGTGGGACAAAAACGCTCAATGATGCTATTAGTCAGTTTCGAGCGATCAAGACGATGACGACGATGACGACAATGATGAGGATGAGGATGAGGTTCCTCTCATGTCACAACTGAAACTGATATGCGTAATACCTATTATGGGAATTTATGCAAAATGTTTGTTGTCGCTGGCTGAAGTGTTTCCTTTTTTTTCGCTTGGCATTAATAAATTTATGGGATTATTTATACACTCTTCTGGTTTATTATTTGTGTTGTTGTTTGAGTTTTCATTTCACATTTTACAAAAATTTTGTTGTAAATAATATTGGCTAAAGTTTGGCTTGTTTTTTTTTTTTTTTTGTTATTGTAATTTATGAACTGCGCTCATTTATGGCGCATTAACGCCGACATTCTGTCTAATGAGCAGACGTCATAAAGATGCGAAAGTTGTTGTCTCTGCTGTTTCTGCCGCTGCCGCAGCTACTGATGCTCTCTGCTGCAGCACACTCAGTGATACTTCTAGAACAGCGCACACCTGCATGATGCATGCACCGTGCGAAAGTGCTTTACTTTATTACGTTTTTCGTGATAAATAAATTTTAGTTGTATCAATTACATTAAATTTGACAAAGGTTATAGAGTTTGTAAGTTAACGCTGTGTATGTTATTATTGTCATTTAGTTATTACAAGGGAAAGAAATTGATTAAAATTTTAAATATGCGCATTTAATATGCACTTAAAATAATAAAATATGCCACTATAGCTGCTAAATATGCACTTAAAATCCGAAAATATGCACTTATAGGATTCTTCGGATGAATTCGTGGAACAAATTACACTGTGAAACATGAATAATTAAACTCAATGACCAACCCGAAATGAAAGTAGACCCACAGACTAACAAATATCTTAAAGGGTTTCGGAAAGTTAGCTCGTGTATAAAACAGTTATAGAGTTCGAGTTGATGTGGGCTGGTATGGGACCATAGCTCTCAGTCCTCAAGGAATATACGTGCTGTACCCAGGATAGTGTCGGAATAGAAAGTAGAGATATAGGAATGAAGTTTGGATGGGAAAATTAAGATATAAATTCATACAATATTTCTTCTTAGTTTCACGGATGAATTTAAGAAGATTAGGGATAGGAGTAGTATTACAAAACAGTTTTACTCGTATATCTGCATCTGATGTATTTAGTGACCTATAGTACAATTGTACGGGGACAATTTTTTGGTAACTTATAAACCTTAAAACTTATCTATTTGCCATTTTTCTGAATTTATT
Source organism: Suillia variegata (assembly GCA_949127995.1). NCBI lineage: Eukaryota > Metazoa > Arthropoda > Insecta > Diptera > Heleomyzidae > Suillia > Suillia variegata. The sequence continues at coordinate 29,647,644 of OX421846.1, forward strand.
TTGATTGACTCATAAAACGCCGATATATAAAGTTAAAACTAGGTATGGATTTTTTGTATATACGACAGTTTAAGGGCCTTTCAATGTCTTTTAAAAAACAATCAAAATAGATCTAAAAATGTGGAAGTTAGAGGGTTGATATCTTCTAAGAAATTATTCCTATTCAATACTCTCAATTTAATTAAAATAGTTACTGTGTAGATAGTTACTTCAAATTTAAAATTTAACTCTTCAGTAGTAATTTAGAATTTCTAAAATAAACGGAAGTGACTGCATACGAACAACCACTGTGTGAGTTTGAAACAATTCCCATTCAGAGACTGAGTAAATATTTACATTGTTCAAAGCGATCGTCAACTCCTGGAATGTTGAACATATGTTATAAGTTAAGTTATAAATGTATAATATATAAATGTTCTTAATATGCAATTAAGATACTGAAAGAAACTGTAGATTTCGACATATATGTGGGACAAAAAAGAATTGAAATGTATCAAAAATATATCAAAAATGTATTTTTGATTCAGTAGTTCAGGAAGTTCTCTAAGATTAAAGTTCAAGTTTTACAAATAAATCAATTGTTTATATATCTTTTGTAAATGAAAGTAATGGGTTAAAGGTTATATATTTTTTTTACATGATCTTTGAATACCTTTAGGAATGTGAAGAGATAAGATATGCAGTTTTAAATTTAAAACGCTTCAAGAAAAAAATAAAAAAGAAGTTTTTTAGGATCTTTAATTTGAATTTTTTTGCAGTGTCTGCGCATGCGCAAAGCGTCCTCCATGCTATGTGCTTTTGTGCTTATAGCATATGCAAAAAAGAACGCTTTGTTGGCGTTTATTGTCGCAAGCAAACACACATTTCTCAAGCATTTTTACGACTGTGCGCGACGCGCGGATTGCCGTGTTGCATTTTCATAACGAAGCAAAGCGCGCAGCGTCATAAATTCAGGGGAAAAAAAGAGGGCAATTCGCCTAATTGACTGCAAAATATCAGCATATGACTTCATTGACTTTTTTTCATTTTTTTTTATTAGCTGGTTTTATTCAATTTGCTGTTGCATTTGCATTTTTTTTTATTCGCTGGCTGGCGTAATGAGGCGCATTTTTCAGCGCAAATTATGAGCATCCTCTCGAGCATGTGACATTTTAGCAACTAGGCGGCAGCGGCGTATCTTCAGACAATGTTGTCTTTGTATTTTTTTTTGTTTGCTGCTGCTATTGTGGTTTTTGATTTGGGCTGCAGCTGGCGAAGGCGTTTGTTGTTGTTGTGTTTGTGGTTGCGCCGAAATTGATTAAGCGCTGCACTGCCCTGCTGCCTGGGCATTGTCGTCGCCACAAGTGACTACTTGTCTTTAGCGCGATTTTGTGGTCACTCGTCGCGGCTTAAGCAATCAAATTTTGTGTAAATATCAAAACAAGTGGATCTGTGAAATTCAATGACGCGGCTGTAGTTGTGTGAGTGTATTTATCGGAACAATTATTGCACCAGCAAAAAATTTGGGATTACGTAAAATTTTTAAATACAAAATTTAAAACCAAATTTTAAATTTTCCCACTTCCGGTTCCGCTTTGCCAGACAGCTGCGAACGCATTAACTGGACAGATAAAATATGCAATAAATTGTTAAACTTTAATTTCAGAGACAGGTAGTTAGAGAGATATCGATCTGAAATTTGTTATACGAGCTTTTATTCTCCAAGCTCAGGTTAAGTTCTAAATTGAAAACAAATCATTTGAATTCGAGGATTTTAAGTATTATTAAATTCAAGGATTACAAGGATTACTTTAAAGTAATCCACACTTTTTTTCAATAGATTATCCTTTGCAGAACTTGCAAATATGTCCTGCAAAATATAATATATTTAATTTCTTTAAAGTTGTTGTCCTTACAAAACCTTTCCTTGGAATAATTTCAATTTCAAGGAAAAAAGTTAATTCTCAAAAAAAGTCAAGAAAAAAAGAAAAGAAAATCTCAGCATTCCCGTTTATGTCTGCAACAGCGCCACTCACAAAACATAACCACAAAATAGCCCAAAGTGACGTGCTTTTGCAGTACAGTAAATTCCTTTCCATTGACTTTCGTTCTTTTCCTTGTGTATTCTTCGTTCTTGGCTTTCTCAGCGACTGATATAGCATTCAGGACGGCTGCCTCAACTGTTCCTGCTTTGCTGCATTTGATGCTCCTTTTTTTGAAATGAGTTTTATGCGTATTAAACACACACACAGGCAGACACAAACAAACTACGACAATATAACAAAAAAAAATAATGAAAAAACAAAAAGGCCGCATCCTGCGCCTCTCTCTCTCTTACTCCTGGTTCTCTGGCCCGTGGAGTAATTCCTTTTTGCGACAGTTGAGTGCAGTGCAGAAACTTTTAATTTATTTCGAGTTCACTTTGAGCAGAGATGCTTTTACTTTGCTTGTCGCTGAGAAAGTTTAAATACCCGCCAGGGATAACCAAGATCTGCTGCTGCTGTTGCTTTTGCCTTGGCTTTGGTCTTAAGGTAACGATTCTTCCTGTGTGCATACATACATATATACAGGATACAGATGGAACAGCAAGACATACTGGATGGCTGTCTGGATGTCTGTGCTGTGCTGTCACTGCGGCATTGCTGCCTAGAACCGAATGTCAAATAGGCAAAGAAAAGTTTTAATAGAAAAAATTACAAAGTAAATTAGAAATGACAAAGGAGTTGCCCATTTAAAGCGTTATGGCAATTCATAAGTTTTTGTTGTTGTTTTGTTTTTTTTTTTAATTATATGCGTAAAAGTTAAATGAAAAAAAAAAGTTCAAACACTGAAATGGCCCAAGGCGGCTGAAGGATAATGTGGTTTGGAGTGTTATAAAGAAACGAAATATTTTTTAGATTTAATATTTTTAATATTTTTTGAATTTATTATATTTTGTTAGCTGAAAGATAACTTTTTTTCTCCGAAATTTTAAAATTCAACAATTGTAGTTGGAATTACCATTACACTGATTGTAATGGTATTAAAATATATACAATTACCTGTAATTGAATAGATCTTTGCAAAGCTTTACTTTACAAATCTGTATATTAGCATTCATATCTAGATGTAAATATGTAGAGAAGGTTTAGTAGTAGGTCATACATTTTCGAGAATTCTTGAACTCTCATTTTAATATAATTTCTTATTCGGTCTTCTTTAGAGATTTGAGAGTTATTTGATAAATTCTTTCAAGTAGTTTTAAAAGCTACAGCAACGACTGATAGAGAAATGTTGTGTTCCGAAAACGCCGCGTTTTGTCTATCTTATATTATAGTTGCAATTTTCTTGTTGTTGTTCAAAAAAATATATTTATATGTTCAGGTTGAATTTATTAATGTTTTTTATATAATCCAAAATGACCTCATCTAAATTTTTAATTTTTTAATTGAGGAAGTAGTTTTATACTACCCGTTGTTTGTCCCTTTGAAAATTTAAAAATCTTTATAAATGGTTGTTACTGGTTTTTTAATATTATAAATAGTATTTTTAAACTATATGACAAACCACAAGCGATTCGTAAAATACGTTTTTAAAACGAATTAGTAAATTATATCGATATCAAATCATTTGTGAACATTAAAAAACGAGTACCAAAATTGATTCTCTTAAGAATTATAAAAGCAATAATTTTGCAATCCGTTTCAAAAATGAATATGTTTACGAAATGCTTTTATGATTCACTTAAGAATTGAATTTACGATTCGTTAAAGTATCGCATTTACGATACAAAAAATGAATCGACTTTTACAATTTTTTTAACAGCGATATATTTCTCCGACCTGCGATATCATTAGCTTTTAAATGCTTGTGTCGATTTCGAACAAAATGCGATTCGAGAACGATATCATTTTCGATATAATTTTCGAATCGAATAGTTTGCGCCTATTTCTAAACAAAATCCAAAGCTATATCATATATTACAGCATTACTAGTTTATGGAATTGAGCCCTGTCAGTTAATCTGGTGTATTCAATCTAGCTTATTATAATGCAGTTGCGACTACATTTGAAAGATGATTTCCATCGATATTCTTGAGCTTTAAGCCAAAATTTTCAAGTAAAACTATTAATGGGCGTTGCCTACGTTCAGGGTCCGCCGCTTTGTATAAAATGACTCTGATTGATTGTATGAAATTCGAAACCAAATTTAATTGTAGTGTAAGTATTTACCATACCGCCGAAATAAAACGTGTTTGACTATAAATAGGCGTGACATACCCGAATATTTTTGAGTATTTATAGGTGGCAACTAACCAAATATATCAAAAGAATTCAATTTTATATATAATCATTTACTTTATATGAGTATTTATGCCATGTTTAAGTTTTATTTTTAATTTGTTATGCCACCTATACATACAAAACTTCTATTACAAATAAACACATACATACATGTATAGCTCAATCTGCGACTAGAACGTGCAGCAAAAACTTCATTTGGCTGTGCTTTTGACGCTAAAGCGCATTATAAGCCAAACGAACACCTTAAGTCAAAATAATATTGCAAACGCCATCTTAAAAGCCATAAATACACGCGTCTAATATGCGATTACATAAGCATGAGCCAGGTTTTACACAACAACAACAACAACAAAAAAATAGAAGCAAAAAAAAAAAATTAAATTGCTGCAATTGCGCAATCGCAACCGTTTGAGTAGACTGCAACAGCGCCCGTAGCAACAACACCAACAACTTGCAGTTACACAAAGCACAGGCGAACGTGTACGAAGCGCCTCCTAGCGTTCACCTTAAGCTGTAAATTGCTGCGCGAACTATGCGCCTGCGCAGAGCAACTGTTGCTGTTGCAAATAAATCACAGACCCAGCAACAGAAAAGCGCCAACTATTTGCCATCGCACACACTTGTGCTGTCGCCTGGCCAAGCGGCAAAAATATTTCTTAGGAGGCCGTGTTAGTGTTGTTGTTGTTGGTGTCGATGCTGGCGCCTCACTTACATTGGCTGCGCGTTCGTCTGTGCTGCGGGTGCTTGTGCGCCTGTTGCCGTTGCGCCTGCCTGCTGACACTGCCAAACTGCCACAATTTAGCCGCTTTGCTGACGATGTAGTTTAGTTCTCTTTTTTGTTGTTGTTGTATTTTTTTGTTGTTTTACCGCATATTCACATATTACAGCCAATAATAAAAAATGAGGCTGTGCTCGAAATCAGTTTAAGTAAATCTCACGTTTTTATTTTTATTATATTCGTCGTTGTTTTTTTCTTCTTGCCGTTGGTGAATTTTTTTCGGCACCTTGTATGCTTTAATACCAAATATTGGATCTTTGGTAATGTTATGTAATTTTGCAGAAAATTACTTTTTTAAATGTAATCAGATTTTAACAAACATTTGATATAACTCATACATAACAATAAACTGATTTTGGTAAAGTTTAGCTTTCACGAATTATTTCTGATAATGCTTTTGTCATATAATAATAGTAAAAACGAAATCGAGAAACATTATTTATAACAATAGTTTCTTAAAAGATTTTTTATCAATAACAGGCTCGATCTTATATAAAGTTCTAACTTCTTGTTATTTGTTATAATGGATACCTTTGGCTAGAGCCGGTAATCGAACTTGAGACAGTCGGCGTCTAAGGTCAATGCACTAAGTATCGCACTAGGCCAATGTTAAAAAAACCAAAAATAGGCAAGGTTTGATTGATTTTATTCCTCTTTGTTAAAGTATTTTAAGTTCATAAGGATCAGTTTTACACCAAGCTCAATGATCAGCATCGGATTCTGAGCGATATCCGTCCGTCCGTGTATTTGTCTGTCAATCGTAGTTTAAGAGCTATCGAGCTGAAATTTGGTATGTGAACTCTAAGTTCTAAGATGGGCAAAATCGAACCAAAGTAATAGCCCCGCCCATACAAACCATACCTTTCCTTGGAAAAAAAATAATTAAAATAGTTCCAGTATAGAAATCCAGTTCAAATTGGATATTTATCGCTTTGGTAATAACAAAAAAATGGAAGCGATCGGATAAGAACCACGCCTACCGAAAAAAAACTATTAAAAATAGTAAAAGTGTAAATAACCAGTTCAAATTCGGTATTGAATACTTTGGTAGTAACACAACACTACTAACCAAAAAGGGGCGTGATCCGATAAGAACAACGCCTTCATGTAGCACTTTTGTGCTAAAAGAAGCACATTTTTTGGTTTCACGAAAATGGCGAAGGGTATATAAGATTCGACATAGCCGAAAGTTATTCTCTTACTAGGTTTTTAATTTAGAGTGTTTTTCCCTGTGTGCAGTTTTTTAATTATATCTTAAGCAGCTCAAATAGGAATACATTTAGTTTGGAAGCGCTTGCTGCAATGCAATTTATTTCCAAACGCATTTACAACATGTTTTCGTAATTGTTCACTGGGTATAATACACAAATATCTACCCTGCACCTAAACAAAATGTATACCTTAGATGCTGTCATACCTATTCACAAGTGATATTAATGATGTTGTAAAACCCAAATTAACATATAAAGAAATTTATTTGTTGTTTATTGTTGCTTCCCTCGCACAATATACTCGTACAACAACAAAAAAACCAATCACATCTCGCTTTGTTGCTATTTTTCATTTATTGATTTGCTTGTAAACATTAATTAAATTTTTTAACCATATAAAACTTTATTATGATACGTCGCTACTTCATTTGCATAAATTGACGATTTACGATGGACGCATTTGAATAAAATAACAACAAAGCGACGTGCCACATTTTCAAATACATATATACATACATCTTGCCATGTGGGGCTTTGGCTTTTGTGTTGTTTTTGTTGTTTTTGTATTTGTTTTGTATTTGTTAGCATTGCGTGCGTTGATTTAGTACAAAAGAGTATCAATTTGTGGCTTGTCAGCATCATTTCTGTCACTTTGTTGCCGGCGTGACAGCACCAACATCAGCAACAACATCAGCAACAACAACAGCAACAACAATAACAACAACTCAATTCATCGAACAATATGGCCGCACAATAGAAAACCGTTTAATTAATAATTAATGGCTTATATGGCGTTTAAAGTCGAAATGATTCTTTTGTGTTTGTCTGCGTATGCATGTGATTGTGTGCGTCTGAAGCCGCAGACAGGTTGTCGGTTAACAGTCGGTCTGCCCGCCCGCCTGTCTGTCTGTCTACCTGACTGACTGTTCATTTGAACGCCTACCCGCCCAGCCCGCTCGCCTGTCACATCAGACTCTTGACAATTGACACTTTATGATTTATTGGTGCGAAGGTGTTTATTGTTTGCCCCCAAAACTGAACCGAACCGAACTGAATGACTGACTGACATCGCATAAATGCAACAATCAAAATTTCGACATTTTTATGCACCCAACAAATTGCGGCATTGAAAGCATCGCCGAAGCATCAACAATGACGCGTGGAAGAAGCCCTTTTCGCTTTACTTTGCGCTGGAGCGAGTGTCAATTATGGCGCCGCTTTTGTTTGTTTTGGCAGTCACCACAAACAATAAACGTCAGCGCCACAAAACAGTAGGATTTACGGTTTTTTTCTTTTGTTGCTGTTATTGCAATTTTCGGGAACTGAGAAGAGAATATTTAAAGTGAAATAAATTTGGTAATTGGTAGAATTTTATAAAAATTCTCTCGACTGTCAGGGTAGAGTATCTCAAAGTATAAAAAAAAGACATGTCTTTGCAGTGAGAAACAAATTTATTTGTCCCAAATAAAACTAAAGTATTTATATATAATGTAGAAACATTTGATTTTGATCAAACCAAAGTTTATTTGCGACAAGTATATTTGTCACAAGTAAATATTTGTTTAGTAAAAGTGACACATACGAGTATATTGCGTACCAGCAATATTTTATTTGGGTATAGTAAAGTTCATATTTAGGTCAAATAATTTTACTAAAACAAAATTTGTTTACCTTTACAATGATTTTACACTCAAACAATTTATTTGTTGTAATCGCATATTACTTAAATCAATATCATAAAAATTGCCCTAAACAAAAATTTATTTGATGAAAATAAAATATACTCCAAATGTGTTTTTATTGGTGACCAAATAAAAGTCTTCGTGTGAACGCAAAATTTTTTGAAAATGAGAAATTTCTGCATTTTGAGAGAAAATCTCGATTTGGTACTAATCTTAGTATCTGGATTAAGTTGGATTTAATTAGTTTTCTGAGTAATTAAACAATTATGGCAAATATTTTTTTATAATATGACGATTTTCCAAAATGTTTTAAAGATAGATACCAAAAAAATAAATGGTTCCAGCATGTCACATAAAGAAGAAGCTCATATAAATAACTGTCTTATACGAGGGTGATCCTTAGCCTACTAATAAAAACCGAAAATTTTTGGAAAAGTTTCTATTTATTCCTCAACAAAGTCTCCTTTTGCTCGATACACTTGACCCAGAGATGCTCCAAATTCTTAAATCCATTTGAAAAATTCGTTTCTTTTGAGGTCTGCAAAGTAGACCTCCATCGGCCAGTGAGGCTAAATACTTATCGGACAACCCTCAAAATTTGGCATCTCATAACTATATTACAAGTACATTCATACTTGTTTTTACAATTATATATATTAACATCTTCCACCTGCGCTAATTCATTCACATTTTTAATTGTTTCCAAAGTTTTAAATTCAGCTTCTAAGGTTTTAATTTCTTAATTATATTCTCTTTGCTTTACACCTTCGCCGCCCACTTTCATTGCTTACATATGACACTTTTTATGCTCGTACATTTCAACATTTTTTTCCATCATCTTTCCTCCGAGTTTTTTTAAATTAAATTCACATGATTTCAATCTAGACCAACGTAACGCGGACATTCACGTCCATCCGTTTACATAAACTCCGGAAAATATTTTCAGTTTAAAGTTGACAAAAAGAAAATGTTGAAGAAAACATGAAAAAAATGATATGGACCCGGGCAAATAGCGCTGCTATTAAATTTAAACCGTCGGTTAGTTTGTTTTCTCTTTCACAGCTACAAACCCTTAAACACACACACACACACACACACACACGCACATGTAGTCACATATACAGCCTAAAAATGCTGTGTGTATATTTACTCGTTTCCGTGTGTGTGTACTTGTGGTAACCACTTCTTCCAATTTGGCTGCCACATCTGTATGTATTCAAGTTGGGTATACAAAGTGGGCAAACTCCAGCTCCTGGAAGATAAATGAAAAAAAGAGTTGAGAGTACACACGGACTTTTATTGACTTGGTACACATTTGGTGGCGCGATGGTTTAATTTAAGGCATTTTTTTTTTTTAAGAAAATAGAATTTCGAAATTTCAAAGCAATTAAATTAATTACCAAGATAAAATGTAATTTTATTACTGCTTATTTAATAAATTACAATTAATCAAATTGAATACAAAATGTTATCATCTGAATCTTATTACATTCCTTAGATACATTTTTTAGCAAATTTATCGAATGGATACGAGTATTTCTGATTGCTCGTTGGTATCTTGTCACATCGCCTGCAAAACTGTCACAACTTCTTATGCTAGTTCTACAATATCTATCAGCAATCGAGCAAAATGTCTTTGCTCGCTGCTATGCCTGCTTACAAAATGCATAATTTTAATTAAGATTTTCCACTTGAACGAAACGGAACGGAACGGAACTGCACTGAAGTGGAGTGGAGTGCTGTGGAGTAGCGTTGAGTTGAGTCGAACTGAATTATTGAACCAGTATCAAGATCACTTGAGTCAGTTTCACCAACGAACAGCGACACTGAACCAGATTTCATTAACTACAATTCCCAAGCAATAAATTAATTTTCAACACCTTTTTTTCAGCAAGCAAGTAAGCCAGCAAGCCAGCCAGCGACCGAGCGAGCGAGCGGCCGAAGCTAGCGAATGAACGATCAAGTGGCGATAAATTATTATCGGCTGCAAGTACGGTGGCACAAAATGTTCTAATTGAACAAAATCTGAAAATGAAAAATTATATACTGCGATGGTTTAAGAGAGTTTTTTTAAAAGCGCCCCGGACACTCACCTTATTTTTTCTTTTACCAAAAGATGTGACTACTAACAAATTTTTGATTTATATTGTAGATTTATTATTGTACTTTAAATATATCTATATCGATATTACTAATATAGATATCGATAAAAAGAAGTATCGATTTTTTATACAAAATATTGAACCAGCGGCGTATCAACTGATTTCTTTTCTTTCTATTTGTGCAAATTAATTCTACGCTACAGTTACTTACAAAAAAAACTATCGATATTTTAATACTAAAATGCTCACAAAAATATCGATATACATCGATTTATATTTTGTTTCTTAAGCATTTATAAAACACTCATTACATTTGAAAAGAAATTCTGTGTTTCATTAATATACGAAAGCAACAAATTGTTGATTGATAGATAAAAAATTAGTAAGTTCTCTTCAATTATAAAAATTCTACAAAAAAAAAGTATTTTTTTAATAACGAAGAAAAGTATCGATACTAGTAATTATCGCTTTCGGTAGAAAAATTATCGATTATTTGATATATTGAAGCAGTGGCGTATGAACTGATTTGTTTTTCTTTATCTTTGGCAAATCCTCTCAACTCCACAGTATCCAACAAAAAACTATCGATATTTTTATAGATAAATATCCACAATAATATCGATATATGTACTTCGATTTAAAAAAATATCGATTATTTGATATATAGAATCAGTGTCGCGTGAACTGATTTGTTTTCATTCGCTTTGGCAAATCTCTCTACTCCACAGTATCTAAAACTGTCGATATTTTTATATCAAAATACGTACAAAAATATCGATTTACATCGAATATATTTTTTGCGGCCTTATGAATTTATAAAACACTCATTACATTGAAAAATGATTAACATTTTTTTTTTCATTTTAATATGAAAGCAAATAATTTTTGCACATCAATTGTTTGACCAGGTCCACGGTGACTTGACAAATTTCATATTTATAAATAAACTTGTTGCAATAAGAAACAAAATTACCATTTTTCCAAGTAGGTATTTGACTGTTTTGTTGTTGTTGTCGTTGTTGTTTTTTTTTCTGTTCACTTCATATAGTATTTTTTGTCGCTTAATCTGTTGGAATTTGTTAACGTCAATGGGAGTGGTGGTGGTTGGCGTATATTGCCGAACAGATATCATATCGCATTTCAGATGATTTATGACTATTTACATTTAAGCTTAATTATGCAGTTTTCCATTTTTTACTCTCATGACACAAAAGTCAGTTTTGAACTGGCACGGCGCACAGCACAGTCGAGTACAATTAACGAGTTTTGTTTCACAGTAACGATGCCGACAAGGTCTTGTTTTTTTTTTTGCCCAGTTGACTAATTTTAATCAACAACTCGCCGTAAATATTTGCATATATTTTGCTTTAATTAGTAAACACTTTTTTGTTGTTGTATTATTATTATTATTATAATTATTTTGCATTTTGCATAAAAATGACAAATAAAAGTAAAAGAGTACAGAAAATATCCTGCGGCAGGACCAAGAAATGCACTTAAAGACAATAGTGAAAGCATTTTTGCATAATAGGCATCGTCAGCAATATTGCATTCATTTGCAGGAAACGGACAGACAGACAGACAGACAGACAGACAGGCAGGCAAGCAGACAGACAAGAACGAACAAGTTGAATGCAAAAGCATGAAAACCATTTTCCGACATTGAGTATAAAAAATACACGAAAACAAACCTGAAAATGAGAAGAAAATAACAAAACCCACAAAAGTTGTAGACGACATCTTAAAATGTTGTCTTTAAAGTTGTTCACAATTTAATTTGTCGGTGTGTTTGACAGGGTCTTAAATTAAAATTGGTGCATGTTTTCAAAACAAAAATTATGATCTTTTCATTTGAAAAAAATTTAAGAATAGAAACACTTGAGTCATCATTATAAACGAGTTAATAAGTTTAAGTACTAGCTATAACCATATATGTATATGTAATCCTTCGATATTGCTTCAGTTCTTAAGGTACATTGTCGCAACATTACAGTACAGATATGTATATTTTGCTTATGAGCGAGAAATAGATAGAGGAATGTACCTAAACTGACAATTGAACATTCAAAAATTTCAGTGGCGGCAATGAAAACATTTTCAAAAATAACATTTTGTGAAAAAACAATAAATTTTTCGATGAACATAAACAAATTTGATATTAATTTGAAAACGAACTATTAAATGATCACAGAGTTCAACTATGCAAATCATTTATTGATTTTTATTTAGGCACCTCTTTGCATTTTTTTAATCGCCACTGGATTGATGTGATAATTCCTTATGTATGTTAGTTCACAAGTATAAATACAAATGCAACAATTTCGATAGGCTGTCTTCTTTTAGTTTTAAAAATTTTTCATGTTGAGCAAATAGGTTAGTGGCAATATAGAAGTATTACATACATATATGGCTAGAATCAAATTTGAATACTTCATATCTTGTACTCAATGCAAACAATTGAAATGAATGTGTAACTCTACCTTAAAGTAAAGTGAGTACCATAGAATTTAACTTAGTTAATCTAAGAAATGTTAACCAAAAACTTAACTTTGTTAAGTAAATTTCGTTAATTTCTTTGAAAAGTTAATTTCGTTAAAAATTGTTCGATTAGGTTAAAATTTCTATGTATAGCAAAAACAAATAATATTTTCTCGGATTAACGAAGTTAAATACTTAATTGATGATGCCCATCTAAGCAGGGTATATAGAAATTCGAAATGACTTTAAATTTCTGATTCAGTTAGTTTTTATCTAATTTAAATTATTTATTTATTTATATTATTCAGGAAGTTTGTCAGTTAATCATTCGATTTGAACTAATTCAGTTCTTAATTTCTACTTTCTTGTTACTTTTTAATTTTTCGTTTTATATTTAACTAAGTTGAATTAACGGAAGAAATTGAACTCTAGTTAATTAACTTTTTAGTTGTTTTCGAAATGAACAGGAAAGTCAAAAATTTGCGAAAAATTTAACTTCGTTAATTTACTTTTTAACTAGTTTCTGGTAAGCACATTTAAATTCGAAATAAACTTGAAACAAAAAAGAAAATCGTATACTAATTGGAGTCATTAATTCGTGAGCTCACTTAAGTGAATATATTAGAAAGGGAGTATACAAAAAAGTCAGTATACTATACTAAAAAGCGGCTATAGAAGAAAATGGCTAAACTCCGACTCTGTACATTTAATAAACTGAATGTATTTTATTTAAATTTGAGCACATATTGAAAAAGTAAATTTTATTTTAAAATGAAAAAAGATTGCTTATTTAATATTACAACAAAACTATTAGGTGTACAAATAAGTTTCCGCCGTTTTTTGTTAATCAAATAATATGTTGAAATTACCGCTTTAAATATTATTTATTACTTTAGTTTACGAACAGATTTTGCAATGTATCTACTTAATTCAGATAATTATCTATTTTGTTAACTGTCACTTCATACGTGCCAAATCCCGTTAAATTGATCACTCTCTTTTTGTACTCGCATCTTTCAACACGTTTAATATTTTTGATCCGCTATTGTTAGTTAACCTCACTTTTCTTAAATTGAATTCACATTAATAAAATTACTCTTGAATTTTGAATTTACGCGAATTGTTTTATTTTTCGGTCGCGCTGCTCCTCAAGCATATTTTAAATATTCTTATCAGGTTATGGGCCCAGAGCTCACGAGCGATAAATAGCATATTCGCATGGATAAGAAAATTTCCAGCACCGGACGAGATTCAAAAGAGGATTCGGCGATTGTGGCAGACGCAGACAATACCGTATTAAACATTGACGATAGCGTGCTAGAGGACAACTCAGTCTACAGCAAAATACAGCAACCTCCAGTAACAACGTTGGCAAGTATGTCCAGGATGACAGAAACACGGTCGTATCAAATCCATCGCTTCAATGGGCAAAATTATCAGCTGTGGCGTCGTCAGATGGAAATTTACATGACCGAGAATAAGTTGAGGCCCTATGTTTTGGGCACCATTCAAAGGACAGAAACTGATGCTGCCGCGTGGGAAGAAAAAGATGCAGAGGCTCAAGCATTCATCATGCGAGGTTTGGAGTTAGAACAGCTCAAATATTTAACTGACTGTTACACGGCCGCTGATATGTGGTCAAGGTTGAAGACGGTACATTCAGAGAGAAGTGAACAATCTGTGCAGGTATTGTTAGAAAAATTTATTAACTGCAAGATGGACGCACAAGAAGGTATGGCAGATTTTATTGCTAGAGTTACATTGCTCACGCAAAGGCTGAAAGACATGGATCTCGAGCAAAAGACCCCTGTGGTGATTGCAAAGATTTTGGGCAGCTTACCAGCTAAATACGACCATGTGCGAACCGCATGGTATGCAGTGCCTCGAGCTGAGCAAAACATCGAACGTTTAACGGATCATTTAGTCAACGAAGAATCTTTACTCTCATTTCGTACAAATGAAGGCAACAACAAAAACACTATCGCTGTACTCAGTGCTGCTTACAGCGCTGCTAGTAAGAATAACTACAATTACAACAAAACAGCGAACAGTAAATCAAAGCGCGCAGGAAAATGTAATTATTGTCAAAAACCAGGCCATTGGGCGAGAGAGTGCTTTAAAAGAAAAAGAGAGCAACAAAGTAAGGAAGAGACTGGAAGTACAAAGAGGGGCGAAAGACATTCGTTTTTAATGGAGAAAACAGATGAAGGCAAACAGTTAACAGAAACATTAAATAATAAAAAGAATTCATATTTATTTATGCTAATGTTTGCAAATTCTAAAAACAAGTCGAAAAACGTATGGTATGCCGATTCTGGTGCTACAGACCACATGTCGTTCCAGAGGGAGTTGTTTAAAAATTTTGTCCCATTTTTGGCTGGCGCATGCTATGTTCGCATTGGCGATGGCAGTAAACTCAAAGTACAAGGAACTGGTGACATCGAGGTTACAACAAACAACGGTAGCGGTGCTATTCATATATTAAAAGATGTGTTATTTGTTGCAGAACTCGATAGAAATTTTGTTTCTATTTTGCGTGCTACTGAAAAAGGTATGAAGGTCATTTTCGAGGAAGGTGCAGAGCGCGTACTTTTTATGAAAGGCTACGAAGTTATTGCTGACGGAGTACGTCACGACAGATTGTATAAAATGAATTTGCATCCAACACCTACAACCGAATTGAATGCGACATCATCGTCGCCAGATTCACTTAAATTATGGCATGAACGCTTAGGCCATGTAAATTTTAAAACGCTTCAAGAAATGAACAAAAATAAAGTCGTCAACAATCTCAAAATTGACAGCGCAGGCGATGACACACCGTTCTGTGAGGGCTGTGCTAACGGCAAACAACATCGTATGAGTTTCCCGAAATCTGGTGCAAAGCGATCAAATACACCGGGTGAGACGTTTCATGCAGATTTGTGTGGAAAAATGAGCGAACCATCTATTGGTCGTTCCAATTATTTTATGCTTTTAAAAGACGATTTTTCCAGATATTGTTTTGTGTATTTTCTGAAGAGTAAAACAGATGTACTAACATTTCTTATGCAGTTTTATGCCGAAGTCCAAGCAGATGGTCACACTATTAAAAGGCTGCGGACAGACGGCGGACTTGAATTTTGCAATGACTCTGTAAAGCAATTTCTCTTAACAAAAGGCATAAAACATGAGGTTTCTACACCAAGAGCGCCTGAACAAAATGGCTTCATCGAGCGACAAAATCGAACTGTGGTCGAGAGCGCTAAAGCCATGCTGCATGAGAGGCAACTGCCGCTCTATTTGTGGGCAGAGGCAACACAAGCTGCAGTTTATTTGAAAAATCGAACATTATCCGAAGTTATTGATGGATTAACTCCTTATGAAAAATGGTTTGGCGTAAAACCTTCAGTCAAACATCTTAGAGTATTTGGCAGTGACGTTTATGTGCATATTCCGAAGGAACAGCGAACGAAGTGGGACAAGAACTCAATGAAATGCATAATGATTGGATACAACGATGATAGTAAATCATACAGAATTTTTGATCCAAAAGGCAAGCGAGTTTTGATACGCAGAGATGTGATATTCAACGAAATTCGTACACAGTTGCATGATATAACAGAAACGGTCAACAGCGAAAAAGAAGTAGCAGAGGGTGAGCAAACAAATGTCGTAGAAGAGCAACCAAAACCGGAGAGCAACAAGCAAATATATAAAAATCCGCGAATGCCAATACCACGAAGCCCATACAATACAAGGAAGGGTTCGAAATCGAAAGATGATGTAGATGAAGCAGAGGAAACAGGAGTCATGGCGGAGGTGTGCGTATTACATTTTGAGCCAGCGTGCTTAGAAGAAGCAATGAAGAGCAACAATCGTAATCAGTGGTTAAAAGCAATTAACGAAGAGATCGACGCTCTCAATAAAAATAACACGTGGGTGCTAGTACCACGGACTAAAGACAAACATGTTATTACAAATCGTTGGGTCTTTAAGGTAAAGTACAAGGCGAATGGCGAGGTGGATAAATACAAAGCTAGACTGGTCGCCAGAGGGTGTTCGCAGAAACATGGCATCGACTATGGCGAAGTTTTCGCGCCTGTAGTGAGGTATGAATCTGTGAGAATTTTATTGGCAAGAGCTGCAGCCTATGGTATGAAGATTTACCAGTTCGACGTAAAGACCGCCTTTCTTCATGGCGTGCTCGACGAAAATATTTATATGGAGCAACCATATGGTTTCGAAGAAGACGATCGCATATGTCATTTGCAACGCGGCCTATATGGTCTCAAACAAGGTTCGCGACTGTGGAATAATAGAATTTCATCATTTCTTTTAAATCTTGGCTTCATGCAGTCCAGAGTAGACACATGCATTTTTATCAACAATTTTGATAATATCACGGCATATCTTGCACTTTATGTCGATGATGGTCTAGTATGCGGCAACAACATTAATTATATCAAAAATTTGCTCAATGAACTTAATAATGAATTTAAAATTACTTTTAGAGAGGCAGAATTTTTCGTTGGTTTCCAGATCAAAATAGACGAAGTTAACAGCAAGCTAAAGATCTTTCAAAGCGCATACATAAACAAAATTTTGCAACGATTCAATCATGTCGATTGTTTCCCCATGTCTACACCAGCTGATCCGTCAATTAAATATTCGAAGAGCAATGACGTCACAAATCAAAAACCATTTCCTTACAGAGAAGGCATTGGTTCATTGCTGTACCTCACAATATGCACTCGTCCAGACATAGCGTACAGTGTTGGTGTACTCAGTCGCTACATGGAACAACCTGCAACTATACATTGGAAAGGCGTTAAGAGAATCTTTAAATATCTGAAAGGTTCTATTGATTATGGAATAACATATAATCTGAATACAAATCGCACTCAACTCGAATGTTATTGCGATGCCGATTGGGGTGGCGATATCGACACACGACGAAGCACGACTGGCTGGATAGCAATGTTAAACGGCGGACCTGTAGCTTGGTGCTCGCACAAGCAGAGCGTAACAGCGACGTCAACTACAGAGGCAGAGTTCGTCGCATTATGTGCTGCAACTAAGGCAATGATTGTAGTAAGACGATTGCTGAGTGAAATCGGTTGTACTCAAGCCGAACCAACTCCGATTAGATGCGACAATCAAAGAGCCATCACTTTAGTCAAAACTCCAGAGGCATCAAAGAGAACAAAACATATCGACATTCAGTACTTCTACTCTTGCGATATGCAACGCAACAATGAAATAGATGTCCAGTATATATCGACGACCGAGCAGCTAGCTGACCCATTGACAAAAGCGTTGACTAAAAATAAATTTAAATATTTTGTAGATCATTTTGGATTAACTAATTAGTATATATATTTTCTTTAATATTGAAAGCGAGAGGGAGTGTTGAAATTACCGCTTTAAATATTATTTATTACTTTAGTTTACGAACAGATTTTGCAATGTATCTACTTAATTCAGATAATTATCTATTTTGTTAACTGTCACTTCATACGTGCCAAATCCCGTTAAATTGATCACTCTCTTTTTGTACTCGCATCTTTCAACACGTTTAATATTTTTGATCCGCTATTGTTAGTTAACCTCACTTTTCTTAAATTGAATTCACATTAATAAAATTACTCTTGAATTTTGAATTTACGCGAATTGTTTTATTTTTCGGTCGCGCTGCTCCTCAAGCATATTTTAAATATTCTTATCATAATATTTAAACGATTTTAAACGATGTGAAACTGCTTGCTGAGTGACTTCTAAACTAAGTGCAAGTTCCTTTTGTGTTTCAGACGAATCTTCACCCAATAATTTCTCCAAATCTGCATCCTCGTAAATTTTCGGCCTTCCACTGCGATCTTTGTCTTTTATGTCAAAATCACCTTTTTTAAATTTTTGAAACCACTCACGACATGTTCTCTCACTCAAAGCATCCTCATTATATGTTTCTACGAGCAATCGACGCGACTCAGCAGCAGATTTTTTTAAATTAAAAAAATAAATTAAAAGTTCCCGCAAATGACACTTAGTTGGCTCAAATTGAGACATTTTTAGATGAAGAAAATTATATGATGCTAATGCGAACTTAATAACATGATAAGGTTATGTTGTTCTGGAATAAACAAACTAATTTTCAAGTAGGTTACCATCTGCGAATTCCAACGTAAACCTCGTGCCACGCCATCTTTCTCAAAACTTATTTGTACACCTAATATCTCAGAAGTAACTAATTATAAAAAAGTGTTTTGTTTAATTGAATACAGTATTCGATTTATACGAGTGTAATGAGTGTTAAGTTAGGTAATGTTGTAATGGCTGTCTCTTGAATAGAGACCCACTTACTTAGGCTACGAGCCCTTTGTAATGACATGCGGTATATGAGTTATATCGCCAGGTTAACCATCCTGTACTGTTTATAAAATGAAGTATATTATTTATATTCAATCTAGATAAATCTACTAGTCCTACGAAGAAATGCTTTCAGAGATGTATACCTCGTTTATTAGCCAAAGCGGAGCATCTTCATAAAGGATGTGGTAATGAATGCTGCGCAATATTCATTGGTCATCCATAAATAACTCAAAAAAATATGTTTTCAATTTATTAATGATGTACGTATGTGAGTGGAGGGTATTTCTTTTTCGTTGTTAGCCAATTGATGCTGCTATCATGCCACATTGTTGCGTCTCATCTCATCTCATTCATACAGTTGTGTCTTGGCTGCCTTGTTTTGTTGTCCCGTCTCGTCCCGTCTTGTCCTGTTCCGTCCTGTCGACTTCTGTCGGTGATAAATTCATCTTTTGCTGTTGACACTTTGTTGCATGTTGTTGCCCTCCTACTGTTGTTAGTACTGCTGCTGCTGCTATGGCCCATGAAGATGTGTGCGAACGCGCGTTGCATTTACTGCACGCCGCTGACGAGGACGACGCTGCAGTTTGTTGGCGTAAATTTATAAGTGACACTGTGTATGTTGAATTACTTTTTTTTTTTTTTTAATTTTTGTTCACATATTTGTTGTTGTTGTTGCTATCTGTTTCATGCTTGACAATAAAGTCTTCGTTTTTATTAAAGCAAAAAATCATAAAAATGCTGCAAAAGTAAGTGAAACCGTGCGGAATTAAAATTGAAAATATTTTCTGCTTTTTCGATATTATGCCGCAATGTTTGCTGTGGCTATTTCCACGTTTGAGGTAATTTTTATTAAATTAGATGCCCTCAAATTTAATTTTTTTTTTAGAATTTCATTTTAAATTTATATTTTTTTTTGTTAAAATTTAAAACGCTTCTGTAGATCAATTTTAGCTCAAGTTAGAAATCTTCTTTTTTGTTTTTGCCATACATGGAAAGTGCCTTATGTATTTTTTTGCAAATGCCCGTTTGATGCTCAAGCGCAAATGTCTTCATATGCGGCGCTCCTAAATGCCAAAACCAGCAGCAGCTTTAGCAACAACAACAACAGCAGCAGTGGCAGCAATAACAATTAAATGTGATTACGCTGGAATTGTGCTGCAGATGCAGCCTGCAACGCATAGTACAGCGGCAATGCCATGCAGCCAAATACGATGAGGCGCACATGCGAACAACGAACATGTTGCTGACAAGTTTGTTTTCTCCTGCTGCTTTTGCTGCTGCTGATGATTTTTTTCTCCCCAAAGCACTCATTGATTAATTGGAAACGCATGTGATACGCAACGAGAGAATTATTGCAGCAGCAACTTAATTTATGAGTTTGCGACAGTTTTATACTGCTGCTGCTCTTGCTCCTGCTGCTGTTGCATTTGAGCAACGCAGCAGCTACAGTCTTAGCGTAAAAAATGTGTACACTATATTTTGTTTTTGTCTTTTGTTTATACTTATTTTTTTTTATTTTTTATACTCATGTGAATGTGGCTTACGATGTGTGTGATTGTCCCTAATATCTTATGTTGGTGATTATTAATTTGCCATGCTGAAAATTGTCGCCAATTTAATTGCAGCATGATACGGATATTTTCTTTTGTGACCCAAATTAAACAAAGCTTTGACTGACCAATTGTCCGCTGGAATAATGTAGCAAATGAGTTGCAAAAATTGGTCCAAGCCTAGACATCAGCAGCTTCTTTTGTGTATGCCAATAGAGCGGAAATTATTACAGGGAGTAACGAGCAATTTTTAGGGTATCATATTATAAAACTAACATATGTTGCTAGTTCAGGGAAAGTTTTTATTTAACAATGAAATTTAAAATAAATACTTAAAAAAGCATGTACAAAAATAATATATAAAAAAAGTTCTTAAGGGAATTTCCGATCGCGCTCAATAATGCCTTGCAGAATCTTTTAAAAGCTCTAAGCACATAGCCCCCATTTGTTGGTGCTACTGGCCAAAAGAGTTAACAGCAACAATTGCCAGTAATACCCGAACTAAATTGTTGCTGTTTGCTGTTTGCGTTTAATGTTGCATGTACCCAATACCAGGCTTCACATTATAATACTATTGTTGTTGTTGTTGTCAATGTAGTTGTTGTTGGTGTTTATTGAAGCCGTCACGTTAACAAAAACAACAACAACATACAACAGCATCACTAGCAACAACAATGAAAATACGGTATTATCACAACAACATTATCGATCT
The DNA here is from genome assembly GCA_949127995.1 of Suillia variegata. Taxonomy (NCBI): domain Eukaryota; kingdom Metazoa; phylum Arthropoda; class Insecta; order Diptera; family Heleomyzidae; genus Suillia; species Suillia variegata. The sequence goes on from OX421846.1 coordinate 29,668,767, forward strand.
TAGTTGTGCACAATAATCCGCAATTAATTAAACATTTGCCAAGCCGACACACACGCGCACACACACACACATCCATTACGAACATAAACATATACGAACACTTACAAAACTAGAGTGAACTAGGGCAGCAACGAATAATCCAATTCCGTTTTTTTTAACCGGGTTTTGTTATATGTAAAATTTAAATTATGTATCGAAAAAATAGTTTTGTCTGTCTGGCTTTGATTTAACAAAAAAAAGTAAACAATCTTATAGATACATTAATTTTGTCTGCAATTCACATGAGATGCTATTTTTATAAGCCATCAAATGTGCCCTGATCTCCTCTAGGCACTTAGGCACATCTCGTCGATAATCGATGCGAAATAGAGCGAAAACTGCTGACGATGAGGATGACAATTTGCCATGACAAAGGATAGACAAATAGACAGACGGACACACAGACAGACAGACAGACAGTCAGTCAGTCGAGTTATGTCTTCTTAAGCGGAAGTGCACTAACCAAGCGGAAATTAACCTTAAGCGACAGCGAACTTAACTTAAATGTCTAGCCTAACTGGTCGTATGAGCGATATTTATGCAAAATTTAAATAAAAAATTAGTGTGTACCTTGGCAGGAGCACCTTACTAGGACAACATGTCATGTTGATATTGATGAGGATTGTTGTTCCTGTCGATTTATAGTATGTACATATATGTTTGTATGTTTAACGCATGAGTGCTTCGACACAAAAACTTTAACACATACATAAACATAAACACAAACAATAGACGATATCTGCGTGCTAATCCCTCGTAATTAATATTGCAAAATGCTTGCCAAACGGCTTAACGGATGAGATTTTCACTGAGGCATTTTTAAATTGATTTTGCTGTATTATACATTGTGACTAGAGTCTTAAGCCTAAATAATTGAATGTCTAGTTGGGCTAATAAATTGTTTAGTATCCAAGTGTTTAGTATACAATACACAATGGGGCTTTTAATTTTATGTTCTTTTTATTTCTAAACAACCAAAATTTATTTTCTGATTAGGTTATACAAGATTTGTAATAGTTGAATATATTATTCGATTTTTAAACTATACAATATATATTGTATATGACTTTTATTTAAATTGGCAAAGGTCTTTATCAAACTTCAATTATCTTTAAGCGAGCAGAAAAATTAAATCGCTACTAAAACTCGGTTTTGATAATGCATCTGAAGCTCTACTTAAAACAATGATCACGTGTTTTATAAACGATCTCTAAAATGTGATTTAATGTAAGCGACCATGGACAATGGTTAACAACAACTTCCCTGTACTTTCGGGGTTATTTAAACAAAAAACAGAAAACTCAAAAAATCAATTGCGATACCGACATGATCGTGAAATTCCTTTCAACTCAAACAAAGTCAATCAAAAACCGTTTTGTCTCGCAACTCAATGGCGCGCGAAAGCGTATCTCAATATACAGCAACATCTATTGCCAACGCCACTGTCGCAGAGCGCAAAAAAAAAAATTAAAGCTAACATAACATACGAGTATACAAAACAACACATACTCGTACATCTAAAAAAAAAAAAGAGTAGTGCTTGCCAACAAAAGATACCAAACAAAATACACAACGACCATCAGTAGGAGAATCCACATAATATGCGAAAATCCATCAGATACATTACACAATGCAAAGGCATTTCAATGGGTGATGGCCAGCAGCAGCAGAAGAAGCAGGAGCAGCCACAATTGCAGCGCCACATTGGCGAACGTAGAAAAATATCCAACAGCAGCAAAGCACTATTGGACATTTAATCAACTTTGCCGGTAGATACTTAAATGGACAAGTAAGGACTTAGAAGCGGTTAAAGTTGGATCATCGCTGCGAAATACAAAACTTTGATTGAATCGTGTGAAAAATTTGATATGATCATTTTTAATCAATAAGCTTTTGTATACGATAAAATATATCTAATCATATATAATCAGGTATGTTTAGAAATCTTACTATGTGCACAAGATATATTTTAATATATTGACTAATTTAAATAATCATATCATTTGAACAAAATTCAACAGATCTGATTTATTCAGGCGACTGTTTCTGATTAAATCATATTATTCAATGTAAAAAATTGTGTTCAAGAAATTGTGTGAATTTTCCCAAAGTGCAACGATCGCCAATAAATGAGATGTAATTTCGTTACAATAACAAACTAATGCAATTCGACAAGAAGTGCAGCAACGAGCAACAAATCGCCAGGGAAGTGTTGCTGACGTATGCGCTGCATGCTGATGCGTATCTGATGGATAGTCTATAAACTATTGTATACTATGTACGTATGTACGTTACTTTTTTGTGAGACATTGTGTATCTGTGTGTGTGTCTGTGTGTGTGTGTGTGTAGTGAATGTAGCATGTGAACTATCGACATGGCTATCGGAATTTAAATGAGCAAGCGCTTGCAACAACAACACCAACAACAACGAAGAAGGATGCAACATTTGCTGCAGGCGCTGATGACGCTGACATTTTCCGTTTTTTCTTTCTTTCTTTCTTTGGCAAACTCAATTCTTCAAAGTTGAAATTGCGGCCACTGTCACTGTCACTGTCGTGTCAGCGAACAATGTTACATTTTTGTTGCTGTTGTTGTTTGTGTTTTGCTTTAGCATCGAGCTTACATTTTATCGTTGGCGATAGTTTGCCAACGATACATACTCGAAGAAGCGTTGCGTTCGCTCGCCGCCATAACAAAGATGACAGAATCGTTGTGTCTGTCTGTATGTATGTACTCGTATGTGCTCCGTGAGGTGTTGAGGTTAAGCCGAAAATGCTGGCCCAGCAAATGCGGCTTCGCTCTCAATTGATTTGTTGACTAAATTTCGTTTTATTGCAGCTCAATTTGCATTGCAATTGTTTGGCGTCGCAGCGTCTTGCTCAATGCCAATGCAATGTTCTATACAACCGCCTTTCGCTGTACTGATTAACTATTAAGTGGACATATTTGGATTTAATATTTAGTTTAGAATACATTTTCATTGTTGTAATTCATGTGTAAATATTATTGAATAATGAATATTATTGTTAGGAAGATTAATTGTTGTAAATGAAGTTGCTATTTACTTGATATTATTTTTATGGTAGTGACTGTTATTTGTTTTTGCTTTTACACACAAAGAAACATTTTCTAATTTTATTCAACATATTGCATGTTAAATTTACATTGAAATTTTTTCCAGGCAAAATAAAAACAATTGAATTATCATTGAAATAACTTCCAAAGCATCATGAAGTATTTTTGGTAGATTTAACATGTAAAATTAACATAACAATAATGTTAAAAAACGACTGTGAGATAATTTTAACTTATCTACTGATTTGTTGAGCATACTTTTTTGTTGTTAGTATATTTATTTTGTAAAAAAGTTATTTCAACTAACAATCAACTGACTCCCAAATTAAATGCTAAATTGAGTTGTTAATTTTTTTCCTAAACTAAAAAGAAATATTTTGAAAAACACATTCTTTCTTAAAATAGCGATCACACCCTCGTCGCGCGCATCTGTACCGAAATCTTCAATGCGATGAGAATCTCTTCATCGCCGGCCGTTGTTGTTCCTCCATTCACGTTTCGTTTCGACCAAGCGCGCATAATCAGCGGACACAATTGCTACATGCGCAGTAATCGCGTTTATTGAATGTCGCTTAAGATAAGATTGCAAACGACGGCCTCTTCTCGGCAAGCAGCTTATACTATATACTCACCAAGATCGCCACAATCCAGTGGCGATCGGCCGACCGGCTGGCTGGCTGTCCGTACAGCCAGTTAGTTGGCCATGTCTGTGCATCGTCTCGGATCGTTGTTTGAAAGTGATGTTTTCATTTTCACTTCGTTCGGTGACACAAAACGAAAATGAAAAGAAAACGACAACAACAACAACAACAAAAACAAAAACAACAACAAATATGCCACATATAAAATGCAAATGTGCGGCCACGCATGCGTAAAGAAAGAAATTCAATCGTAGCAGCAGCAGCCTCAGCCGACTTGGACGAAGGTGAGCCGCTGCTGCCAGTTTTAAGTGGTAACTGGTTCCTTATCAGTTTCACGGTTGCAATTGCTGCCTGACGATATCGTTGCCTGCCTGCCTGCCTGCCTACCGATGTGGCCAACGTTTTTTCCAATGTTACTTTACGGCTGCGTTCCGTTCTTGTTGATTTAGTAGGTGCCTGTCGCCGCTTTGCCGCTTTTGGCACCGCTCATGTGTGACACTTTATGAGCGACCGAATGCAAAATGCAAAACGCAACAAAAATAACTTAAAACTGGTCGATATCGCTGGATCGCTGGATCGTTGCTTAGGACAAGCAACGGTGCAGCGTGTTGAGTTGAGGCCGATGTGTGATATTATTATTGCCATAATGAGACTGAGACGCAGATATGGAATTGCAGCTTAAGAGATTTTATGCCATTGATAGCGCTGCGGCGGTAAACATGTTACAAAATTATTTGTAGCGTACAATTTTGAAACTAAAAATCTTGTGGGTTTAGATGTCGTAATAAAAAAAAATAATAGTTTGTATTACGTAATTTATTACTAGAAGCAAGCGAAATATTTGAAAATCTTTAGACTTTATTTAATTGTTTTATATGTTATCACTTTCATATTTTTTCCTTATCGATAAGTTTTGTTTAATTGAATTAAATTTGCCACATTACGAATATGGGTTTCAAGTAGTCCAGTACAGACGCTGGCAAGTGACATTAAAGTAATATATTAAATAATTATAAAAATAGACTTACATGTTTTTAGGCTTTTACGACAACATCTCTTAACGTTAACAAATGCGTTTATTGCCATTTTTAATTTAATAATTTATTTCTTAATAAGCTAAAATGGTTATTAAATTTGCAAACCACTTTATACTATATCTTAAAAACTTTTAATATATAGAGTAGATATATCAAACAAATATTGTCTAATGCTTGAGACGAAATGGTTCGATTTTGGAGTTAATCAAATAAATTCTAAAATATTCCCCGCTTACACACTTACCCTCTTAAGTGCACATCCCGGATAAGTACACTGTTGTTGGGATCTTTTCTTTTCAATATTTTACATAGAAATCACCCTTCTGAAGATCTGGGAATCTATTCTTTTCAATATTTTTTATAGAAATTTCCCATCTGTGGATCTTCTCTTTTCAATATGTTATATAGAAATTTCGTTCTGTTGATCTGGGGATCTTCTCTTTTCAATATTTTTTATAGAAATTTCCCATCTGAAGATCTGGGAATCTTTTCTTTTTAATATTTTACATATAAATTTCCATTTCGAAGACCTGGAGTTCTTCTTTTGTTTTATATTTTTCATAGAAATCTCCCTTCTGAGATCTGGGGATATTCTCTTTTCAATATTTTACATAGAAATCTCCCTTCTGAAGAGGTATCCCATTTAAATGACTCCCAATATTACTAGACTTACCTTATGTTTACCCCTTTTAATTGCACATTTTAAATTGAAAAATTTTAATATGGCAACTTTAGTAAAAACGAGAAATCAATCGTTTTAAAAACATAAGATATGCAGAATTGACATTAATAAAGTCAATCGCAATTGCTAACTTTAGTTGATTATTTTAATTAAATAAACTTGTTTACTTATGTATGTACGGACACTTAAGCGGGTTTATATGTTTACATTTCTTTGAACTACTTAAGCGCTGGTTTAAATTACTTCTTTGAGGTACTTATCGGATTTTTTATAAATGCCTAACCCGCTTAATTACCCACAAACGCGTGCATTTTTTGGAGGATGTACTTAAGAGGGGAATACTGTACTGAAAAAAGTAGTAGAACTTGATTAATTTGAATATATTTGAATAAAAATACAACCATTACACACGATTATGATTTTTTCATGTTAATAATTGCCGATTACGATTGAGCAACAGTTATTTAAATAATTATGAAAAAATCGTTATATATCCTACAATACGACAAATATTTCATATTTTATATATAAGAAAACGAATAATGGCAAATCGTAAATAAACGTTTTAAAATTTTTCTCTTAGTATTGAAAATTTGCAAATGTAAATTTTTGTTTAAAATATAAATCATCTGCAATTTACAGAGTAGTGATATACTTTTTAGAAAACGCTGGCAATTAATAAAGCGAATCCAATTGTTTTGAATATAGAAGTGCATTTACCATAGTCGGTAAGACAAATTAAAAATTCTGAAATGTTGTTGGTTAATGTGTTTTAAGACTTTATTTTGCATATTCTTTAAATTTTTTATTTAGCTCTTTGGAATCAATATGTTGAAACTTCTTTTGGTTGACAAGCAGAATGCTTTTTTCTTATCAGATACTTGATAAAATTCTTAGTAAATATTAAAAATGTTGTTGTTTTTTTATAATATTTACTCATTTTATTGATTTCTTATTATATCTTAAGGTTAAAAACACTTTTTTAACATTAACTACAATCGAAATAATTTCACATAATGCTAAACTAATTTAAACGTAAACGTTGCAGTGACTAAAGCGATCGCGTTTCCAATCTGAAATAAACCAAATTTAAATAATTAATGTAAATATTAACAAATTTAATTCACATCTCGAATTTACAATAACAACAACAAAAAACAACAACTTACTTGCGCCCGTCAAACAATTTTCGCGCACCATATCGCATTGACTGTAGAAGAACTGATGTTCGTTTTTGTTGGACGCACAGACGGGCTTAAACGCGTCGCACCACTCATCGGCGGCATCACAAGAACTGCCGCTGCCAAGCACTGTTATGACGGCTGCCAGCGTCAGCAGCAACAAACTGAGGCAGCAACACCAAATTATAATCGACAAATTTGACATTTGTCAACACTTTTTTCGTATTCTAGATAACACTAATCGTTGTTTTACTCGAGACAAGCGACAACATGGCGCGGTTGAGATATCGCTCACTCTGCCGCCTCGTTCAATTTTGGTTTAGATACAAACACTCGGCAAATTAAGTGCCAACTTGAGCGTCTCTGGAATATCTCACTCGTATGTAAATATTTATTTTATTATTTAGTTTATTTGCAAAAAAGAAGAAAGAAACTAAATAAAAAACGTAGCAGAAGCTTTCGACTCTCGTCAGTTTAGTTGTCAGTCGCGCACTTGACGTATCTGTATCTGAAAAATGCGCCACAACCGTTTCACTTCCGCTACCGCCCAAAAAAAAAAAACAATACGAAAAAAATAAAACACTTGTTCAAATCAAACAAATCAAACAATGCGACGTTCGTGAGTTGGGCTACTGGACGTTGTCATGACAACAACCGGACAACACCGGCAATTGTCGGTAATTGTAGTTGGTCGTGCGGTGAAAATGTGGGGAGCAGTTGGGTACAGTTGTGCTCATTTAAATGAAACCATGTCGCTCAATTGGGAATATAAGCAGCGGAGAATTAAAGCTAATTAATGCAACAGTCGTCAAATGAACTTTATGATAACATTTTCTATGAGGCAGTGGAATTATTTACATGACACTACAAGGTCACTGAGACTTCCAACAGCTGATTTTTTTGTCTTAATGACAGAGAACATAAAAGAAAGATTACTTCCAACTTCGAACTTCGACGCTCATTGGAAAGAAAAACGGTACCAGTTGATTTGATTTTAATTTATGTAGTCTTAAAACCTGAACTATTTGTTTAAATATTTTATAAATTTATATTTTAAATACTCGCTGATGTGATCAGTATAAGTTAAAGTGTTTATGGTATCACAAAATGGCTAAAGCACCCTTTAATACCTTTCATTTGACACCTCAATTAAACCAATCCGATTAAAACTCAGTATATCATATTAGAAAACAACGAGATTTTTTAAGTTTCAATATGAAGCCCCGCTAAGGAATTTTTTTTTTAAATAAATAAATATATCTACTAGGCCTACGAAGAAATGCTTCCCCATATACCATTAGCCAAAGCGGGGCATGTACATAGTAGATGTATTAAAGTGTCTTCCTCCTCTTCATTTCTACAGCTTCTACAGAAGTCACTTGAGGCGCTAACTAGTATTCTTAAATGAGTACTTATGATACAATAGAGATATTAGATCGATGGAGCGTTTAAGATTCAGTGTATCATAGCCTAAGGAGTACTCTTTATTTAAGCCCCAGTTCGGAGTAACAGAATATTTTTGCTCGTTAATTTTAAACAAAATTTTACTTACAAGTATCATAAATAACCAATATAAAGAAAAAATACTAATAATTTTTTTTGTTTACCATTGTTTGACATTGTTTTACAAACCTCTTTTGGTTTATATTCATTCATATTGAACGCTTTAAACATTGAGAGAAAACATGGCCTAATAAAATTGAACACGACTGTAAAAAATTACCTATTGTTGTAATGCGATGCGCGCAGTTAAATGGAACATTGCGTCGTAGTGCCGCCGCCCGCCGCATTCGCTCGCCGCTTGACGAACTGCTCTGAAAATTAGCAGCTTTAGCATATGCTAAAGATAAACGTATTTACAAAATTTCCACATGAGGCACACATGAAGCTCACACGAACCAACTGAACGTTTAGAGGTGATATTTAATTTTAGTGTCGATTGTGTTTGCATTTGTTTCTTCTCTAAAATCTAAAAAAAAATGTACAAGAACTCACAGCGAAAAATTTAACAGATACAAAATTAAAAGATACTCACTTGCATACCAACAGAAGAAGAAACAAAAAAAATAAAGGAAAATATAATCTCAATTCAAATTCGAACAACATTTTTGCCATTGAGAAATGTTGTTCCATAAATTTAAAAACGATCGTTTAAAATCTTCGCGGGGGAATCCAAAACTGCAACACAACAAGAACCAACAACAGCAACAGCAACGACATTGGCAACAGCAACAACAGAAGAAAAAAAAGAAAGAAAAAACTGAGCGCCCCACTGCGCCGTCGTTCGTTGTTGTAGCGCGCACCCAACTTAACTGTGGTGGCTCTGGCAATCGAAACGACACGAAACGAAACGGAACGGAACGGATCCGATTCGACCAACGCAGAGAGTCACAAAATCCATATTTAAGATCACAGCGGGTAATATTGACAGGTGATCGCGAAAATTTCATTTCATTAAATCTTTGCGAATGTTAATCGTCTGCTGCTGCTGTTGCAGTTAGTGTTGTTGTTGTTGTTCTTGTTGCTGTGCACATTTGCTAAGCTGTCGGTTGGGTTGTTTGCTTGTGAAGCTGCTGCTGCTGCTGCAGCCGAAAGAAGTTAAATGCGAAGGAGGCGTTGCCAGCTGCATGGCACGTTGCGCCCAAAGCATGTTGCACATTTCTTTTTTCCTTTTGTTGTTGTTAATTTTTGGTATATGTTCAAAAAAAATATGGCGCAAAATTTTTATTTTTTCTTTACTTATTTTGTGTATGTCGAGAATTTCAATTTGGCAATCAGTGTTGGCAGTGTTTGCCATATGCGCCAACCCTAGCGTCTGTCAGCCCAAGCGAGGCCAGACCAGGCCAGGCGAGCGTAATTTGCGCCGCTGCGATACGTTCATGTTGCGCCGCTGATCACCTGTGGTTCGCTGCGGTTCAGTTTGATTTGGTTTTCACTTGCAACGTCCGTCCGTCTGTCCGTCCGTCCGTCCGGCAGAAGGCAGCGAGGAGTGAAATTTAAATTATTGCAATTTGGAAATTATTACCATTTAATGAATTTTTGATTTTGTATACATTTCTGGAGTTTTTTTCATCTTCTTCTGCTACATTAAGAAGTTGTAGGTTTAGTTGTTTTGTAATGATGAAAAGGATAATTGCTGAGTTCATTGAATAACATAAAATCTCTTAGTTGCCATACTTTATTAGGAAAACAATTCATAAAATACTTGAAACAAATGACTTCAACAACTTTAGATTGAAATATGACAATCTTTATACCTTTGGATCTTTTGGATATATCTTTTGATTTTATTAATACCTTCGAACCGAAAAATTAGATTAAGAAAAAATAGCTGGAAATATATTAAAACTTATTAGTTAATATTAACATTAACAGATTTATATAGTTCATATAAGGTAGGCAACGAATCTCACTCAACGATTAAGATAACGATTATATCATTCTATCATTCTAACAATCGACGGTTACGATTAATCGATGATCATTTGTAAAAAATCTCAAAACGCTTTAAAAGTTTTTAATAGAGGAAAAATATAACGAAAATTCTCTTTATTAAAAAAACGAACAATAAAACACATTAAAAAGTTAACAACTTTTCATTTTATGTATATGTATATACAGAATGTATATTTGTGTTTACAAAACACAACATCTGTCAGATACATCGAAGAGTCTGTATGAAACTGTTAGTTTGTTTCTGTCTGTATAAAAACTAGTTCTTAAAAATAATGGGTAACCGATTAAAACTATAATCGGCAAATAAGATAATCGCTATTAATCGTTAAAATATATATTTATCGCATTTACGAATAATCGAAATTCTTGCATCACTAAATCATATATTGTATAATATCAGTTCGGGATATTAAATTTTTGTTACCAATCTGCAAAGCCATTTTAAAATATAATAATCTGGAATATCTCTTGTAATTTTTGAATTCATGAAAAAAAATTCATTTATATACATACATATATAAAAATAAATGTATATATTACAGTCATTCGATCAGGATGAGATTTTGGGGTGTTGCGCTGCTCACGCCAAGGATAGTTTTGGTCAAAAAATTTACCACGCCCACGATTTGTAAAACTTTGTAAAAACATTCGATTATTTCGCTAATATTGCTCCTTGAAATCTGAAATTAGATATCTGAGTTTGTATTGGCACCAACGACAACTTCAATAAAAATTGGAGTGGTTGGATCAATTTAACCCACTCTAACGGGGAGTGCCGGGAAGTTTCGCTTTCGAATTTTCTACATACATATATAAAAATGTACTTGATTTGACGATTTTTTTTTTGAACGATTTCATATTGATCAAATTTTTTCTCAGTCTTTGTATTTGTATTTTTAATTTTCACAAATAGAAACTTCAGAAAAATAATTTTTCCAACAATTAGTCAGTTATGTATGTATGTATATACTAATAAATTTAGTTAAGGTATTTGATTTATAAAAAACTTTATTAAAAAAATAAAGAAACTTAACAAAAGAGTTCCAACTCTCGCGTGAGCTCAGAGTTCGCCTTCTCGAATATGAATACAAAAATTTTATTCCATTGCCTTTAGGGTTTAAACCACTCACTTTGCCTTTGCTCATTTGCAGCGAAGACTTCGTTCGCTGCCTTGGCATGTACTTCATTAATGCGAAATGCGAAATGGGAAATGCATTCGCATTCGCATATAAAATTATGTTTTCAATATGCCAGCATTGGCTCGCGAATTGTAATAAGACTGTGGCAGGTTGTTTGCTTCGTTTGTGTCCACACAACGTGCGGCTTATCCTGTGTGATCCTGCGCCTTAGCCAGAACCAGACCCAGACCCAGACCAAGCCAAAACCAAGCCAATGCCAAGCTAAAAAATGCTGTGGCTATGATGACGACCGCACTCTGTCGCTTGGCTGGCAAGCCAAGAATTATTGTCGTGCAATAAAAATGTCTTTCGAGGATCGTTGCACCAGCACCGAACAAAGTTGGCTTGGCTACAACAAATGTTTGCTGCGTCGACTGCTCCAGCTTTTCGCAGCTCGAATCGTTTCGTTTCGTTTCGATGCGCTGCGAAATTTCATATTGAAAATTAATTTTTATGATTGCAGCAAAAACAACAACAATAACAACAATAACAGATATAACAACAACAACAACAACAACAACATGAAGAACACACGCCGCAGAACCACATTTCAAAGTTTATTTTATTTGTTTTCGATACACAAACAAACAAACGAACCCAAATTGCGAAATAAAATTGAAACAACTGCAGGCGAATTGAAAAAATCGGAAAAAAATGCAACAAAAAAAAAACAAAAAACAAAAACAACAACAACAAAATAAGGAAGAAAGAAACCCCTCACATTGGCAACATTGGCTATTTTTGCAGCATGTTGCCGAATGCTGCTGCTGATGCTGCTGTGTTTTCTGCTCGTGGCGCGAATCGATATCGAAATTGAATTTTGTATCCAAATTGGCTGTGTGCGCCTGCGCCTGCCTGCACTCGCCTGCCTGCCTCCTCGCCAGCGCCAGCATCCTTGCTGCGAAAGAACTCATTTGGAATTGTAATTACGCCAAATGATATAAAGTATCTTTTTTATGTTCTGGCGTTGTTGTAAATAATTTTTAGACTTTTTAATAGTTTTCGAATTTATGCGTGGCCTCGCGTCGAATTGGAATTTTTGCGCCTCTATTTGTTGTTATTGCTGCTGCTGCTGTTGTTGTTGTTGATATTTTATAAGTATCCGAAGGTACAGATTTGTACAAGCGAACTGCAGTGCTTCGCTTGCTTTTTCGCTCTTTGTACGCGCGTCAAGAAATGCCTTTCAAGACGTTTGTGTCAGTTGTCAGCAAATGTCATTTTAATTGTTGCCTCGCCAGCGAATTTATTGACAGCCAAAGACACTATACAAAAGCACAGAATGGCAAACAAAACAAACAAACAAACAAACAAACAGAAAGAGAAAAAAGAAACAACAATAAACGAATCCTTCGTTACTGCGACGTATTGGGTATGCAACAAAAACGTGCGGAAAATCTCGATTTCGCGCAGCAAATGCGGCAACGCAAAAATAATATAAATCCCTTTGTGAAAGCACCTCCAGCATCAATGACAGGAACACAAAAAAACAAACAACAACAACAACAAAAAGAGCAACAAAAAAGGTATTGCATTAAGCAGTTCCATATTTTATGGATTAAAAGATCTTACCTTGTAATTGCTGCAACAGTGGGGCAAGTATTGAATTTATTGCATCTTGGGAGGATATCGAAAACTTCATTTTATTAAATTTTCCTTCAATACATCAATATATCAATATATCATTTAATCAATATATCAATCAATAAATCAATCCACAAATCAATAAATCAATAAACCAATAAATCATTAATCCAATATATCAAAATATCAATATATTAATAAATCAATATATAACTATATCAATTTATCAATATATCAATACATAAATTTATCAATATATCAATAAATCAATATATCAATATATCAATATATCAATATATCAATATATCAATATATCAATATATCAATATATCAATATTCAATATATCAATATATCAATATATCAATATATCAATATATCAATATATCAATATATCAATATATCAATATATCAATATATCAATATATCAATATAACAATATATCAATATATCAATATATCAATATATCAATATATCAATATATCAATATATCAATATATCAATATATCAATATATCAATATATCAATATATCAATATATCAATATATCAATATATCAATATATCAATATATCAATATATCAATATATCAATATATCAATATATCAATATATCAATATATCAATATATCAATATATCAATATATCAATATATCAATATATCAATATATCAATAAATCAAATATCAATATAACAATATATCAATATATCAATATATCAATATATCAATATATCAATATATCAATATATCAATATATCAATATATCAATATATCAATATATCAATATATCAATATATCAATATATAAATATATCAATAAATCAAAATATCAATACATCAATACAACAATATATCAATACATCAATATATCAATATAAATTTGTTTAATACAAATTCTTTTATTTCAGAAAATATTCCTATATAAATTATATCCACTGTCTCCTAAATGCCATCCACTCCTTTTTCAAGTTTCTTGATCCTTCCTTTTCATTTCTTCCTCTTCTTCTTTGATTTTAATTCGTTTCGTTTTAGTTTACCTCTTTTATTTATTTCCTTTCAAAAGTCGGTCCAAACTGTCAAAGTTGTCAACAGTTTTGACAAAACCCCAAAGAGAACGCGGCGGCGACTTTTGGCATCCGCAACAACAAAAACAACAACAACATCGGCGGCGGCATCGGCAACGGCAACGACAACAACAGCAACAATTGCAAGTGTTTCTTTCTTCAATACTCGCAGTATCGTCTTTCACTTGGTTTTTGTATGCCGCAGTCCCTGTGACCAAAATCACTTGGCGTGACATAAATTCACAATTGCGGAAAAAAATACACACGTTCAGCGAGCGCGCTCTCAACAGCAAGCGTATGGCTCGATTCCAGCGGCGGCGGCGTCGACGGCGACAGTTTAGGTTACTACTCGTTCGAATCCAATCCCAGTCTCAGTCCCACTGGGGGCGCACATCTTTGTGCGGTGCAAGAAAAAAACAAAACAAAAACCAAAGAATCAAAAACAGGAAAACAAAAAAGAATAAGAAGAATAAGAAAACATCGGCAACATGGCCGTGACATTACAATTGTCATTATTTTTGCTGAATTTAATGCAGTTCGGAAAGAGTCGCTCCGCTTCGACTTCGAATTGAATCGAATCGAGGCGAGCGCTGCGCTGCGCTGTGCTGAGCTGAGCTGCGCGTAACAAGCGTAATTGGAGCGCACTGACAGGTCGCCTGCTCTAAAAATAAATAACAAATGCGCACATGTGCAGTGCACTTGTTGTTGTTATTGTTGTATTTGTCGACGACAAAGCAGCAGCAGCAGCAGAAGAAGAAGAAAATAAGGAAAAAATTATATTGTATAAAAGCTGGTGGTGGTGGAAAATGTCCGCTTTTCAGTTTTAATAAATTCCTTTTGCAGAAACGCAAATAATTGATTCATAATGTTTGGCGAGATCAAAGTTGGCGCGAAATGCGGCAGAATTTATTCCAACCAGCAGAAAAAAAATCCGATTTAATATTGAACTAGCTTGTGAATTGCTTGACAATATGCTATAAACTAAAAATATCTTCTCAGTTAATTGTTACAGTTGCATTATTTTGTAGTGATCAATTACGCTCAAATAGTCGAAAGTAATGCTCACAAATATCACAGCTGCTCGCATTTGCCTCTCGGCGGACTTTGCATTTATCACACTTAATAAAAATCTCAGCTTCGCCAGGTATTATTTACAACACACACACACACATCGGCTTGTATGCAGGACGACATGTGAAAGTTCCCTCAGGATAGCAATCGCTCAACTGAAATGAAATCCTTCGAAGTTTTTCGATGGAAGTTTTACTTTGTAATGCGTCTTCATGCCATGCCTAAACATCCCGGCTGCTTCAGTGTGAAAAGTTTAGCCGCATGTGTGTGCTTTGGTTTTTTTTTTTTGGTTTTTGCTTGTCTTTGTGTTGTTTCACATTTTGTGGCTTTTACTATAAATAACACAACAAAATTGCTCTGGCATAAAAGTGCACACGACCAGGATTAAGCTAAATCTAGCAAAGGAGTGAAAGAATATGCAAATCCGGGCAGAACTTAAAAGTGCGCACGCACACTTATGTACAGACGTATGCACATACATAAGCAGGACGTTGTTGCATGGCAACATTTTTTGAAATCAATCACGAAAGTTTACACTGGACACACACACGCACACACATGCATGCATTTCGTCATAAACGTCAACAACTTTGCCACACATATTCGCAATGGATCTTTTATTGACCACAGCAATTGTTTAGAAGTTATATGCATATTTTTTTTTTGCATATTAAAAGTAAATAAAAACTAAGAAATAAAAAAATCTCGTATATGTATTGTCTCAAGAGTCACAGTTTGCGTTTGTGCAAAATTTTAAGTAAACTTTTCTGATACGGCAGAGCACTTGCCATAAACTTTATTGATGCCATAAATCGCAGCAGAGTGCGACAGGAATGCAAACAACTGCTTGCCACAAGGATTTTGAGCGCTGTGAGATGTTAGCTTTGGCGTCGTCATCGTGTCTTTTAAAGCAGACGCTTAGTTACGAAGTGGACGTCGTCGAAAGGAACAGACAAAATTCTGGAAGAATTAAATTTTTAAATAATTATAAAAAATATATTAAGTAAGAAAATTCCAGAAATTTAATTTTTGTTAAACTTTGCTGGTTGGTTGAAGTGGTGATTCCTAGAGGAGAAATCCAACCCGCCTTTTTGTTGTCACATCGTCGCTTTCAACTTGTTAACAGATTATTGTATAATGCAGCTCAACTAAATCCAGCCAGTTCGATTTTAGAACCTTAGCAGGTCTCAGATGTCTGTACCAGACAGCTCGTTGAGGTTTCCAAATAGCGGTTAACCTAGAGTTTGTAACCTTACCCAACATACGGCTGGACATACACAGAGAAAATGGAAAGCTTTAACTTGATAATTTTTAGGATTCACTGAATTGTTTTCGAAAAATCAAACTTAAATACGTAAAGAAATTGTAAAGAGTTTTGTCCAGCTTTCTTAGGTCATCATAGTGCCCTATCGAACAATGTTTGTTAAATTTGAGAAAACTGTATCAATTGTCAAGCCTTAATCATCCACCGAATCTAATAGATATAAGTTGATATATTATAAAAAAATAATTACTTCGTCCAATAATCATGAATTGCCAAATCAAATAAAGAGAATTTTCCTTTTATAATGATGCTATGAGGAATAGTTTATTTCATACACCAAATGACAACGCAAAATAACCTTAATATGTCTGTCTGTTTGTTTGTCCGCCTGCACACAATGACAGTGAAATCCCTTTTGTACACCGGAAAAATTAAATTATTTTCATAACAACAACAACAACAAACGAAAATGAAGATACAGAAGTAAAAATTCTGACCAAGATATAAATTCGCCGGAAAAGAAAATGTTGCACAGTCACAAGAGAGAGAGAGACAGACCCGCCAGCAATACCGACAAATTGTATCCTGTTATGTATTGTGCTGAAAAGGATAATGAAAAGGAAATACGAAAGCTTTCAATCGGTATTTACCATCATCAGCATCGTTATGGGGTTTTGAATATGCCACAAAGTGGTGAATGCGCTCAAAGGAATTCGAAAAAATTTCACTTGGATGAGAGTACGAAAAAAACTACCAATCGAAAGAAAATCAAAAAAAAAGTTTACATTGTTGGCGGATAAATAAATGTGTTGTAAGGATAACAGATTTTTTTATACATAACAACATTTTTTTATACTTTTATATATTGAAATATTGAAGTGAAGAAATCCACTGGCGGGTGTTTTAAAAAGTATTCTGAAAATGTTGTTAAAAAAAATCGCTTTGCTAAAATGAAAATTAAAGTAAGCAGTTTTTATTTGAACTCTTCATTGCCTAGTATAATTTACAAATTTATAGCAGGTATATCAGCTGTTTTAATCTCAAACAAATTTCATATAAATAAAGTTCACGAGGTGATCGCAGGCATTATAAATTTTCCAGTGTTGCGATTATAATTAATAGCAGAAGAATTACTAATGATAACATTGAATATCGGGTGAAACTTGGTCTACTCGATATAGAGAGAGATACTACTACTTTTACACTAAATATAATTTTTCGACAATCAATATCGTAATGATTACTTGATCGATATTTTGCTGACCTTATCTCAAATCGGAAAAATTTAATAGATCCATTGGAAATATTCAAAAATCAGCTAAGAAACACACTGACAACCTTAAAAAAGCATTCATGAAAGTGTGTATATAAATTTACGAGGATACAAACCTGTATGGTTACGAGTTTACATGAGTACATGTAAATTTTTTTTTAATATGTAGGTATATTTTTTATGAAAATCAAGTGTGATATAATATAAAACTTAAAACGATATTGAACATATGTCGAAAACATTTGTTAATATTCTCAGATAATCTTAAGTGCTGACCTTTAGTAATACGATATTTATTAGCAATCACCTGTTGATCGGCATGTCGTAAGCATATACAGTGCGTGCCAAATTGAAAAGTATCGAAAATATCTTTTCATTGTAATCGATAACAATTCCAAATTTGTTTCCATTCTTGATTTTAATAATGTTTAACAAATTTGTTTGCCTTTTTTTTTAAGTTGGACTTAATTTTCGGATCGTGACATTTGTGAATAACTTTGGCGACCATATTATTACAGTTTTGACAGCTGCTGTCAATGTCTGCTGAAACATAAGTACAATAATAAATCTCGGCGTGGTGCGCGGCCGCTGTACATTCACACTTCATTTTCATAAACAGGGTCGGTCGTAAAACTTTAACTTTGTTGTGGTTGTTGTTGTTGTCGTTGTTGTTGTCGTTGTTGTTGAGTGACTAACTGTGAACGCGGCGCGCAAACAGACATGAGCATTAGGCACGCACAAAAGCCGCTCCAAGTGGACATTTCGGGGCAAACGCGCGTCGTAATAATTCGAGCGGCGCATTAGTCACAACGAGCAGCGTCAGCGGCAACGGGCAGCGTCAGGGATTGTTTGACTAATTGCGACCATTAAAGGCACAAGCTATATAACAGGCTTCTTAAACGCCAAAACTACACCCACACACACACACACTGTCACAAACTTAGGCGGTCTTTAGCACCATTCGCGAAATTTTAAAGAAAACCCCAACAACAACAACAAATACAACAACAAAAATTACAACAACTGGAGAAAAACTGACAAATTCGTTTCGTGTTAACCAGCGTAAAAACGAGCATACATGCAGTAAAAGCGTATATTTAGCTGAAATGCATCAGCGAACGGATTTGGAGTGGCATGCAACATGATTTGGCGTGTGTGATTAGCCTAATGGAAACATGCAGCGAATGCGCTACCGTTTCGCAGTTGCTTGTTGCATGCATGCAGCAATCGCCGCCGCCTGCAAAAATAAATACGCAAAATTGATGTTTATGACGCTTGCACGTGTTCATGCCGCAGAGCCACGCCGATCATATGTGCTGGCATAACCGTGTGTTCTTTTTTTTTTTTGTTTTACCCAGATATGCCGTCCATAAGCGATTGGTTGAGTGCATTTTCGCACGAAATCGAACGAACTAATGCCGTGGTAATACCAAGTGCAGGGTGCATGGTTCGGACGCAAGTTTCGGCAGTGACAAGTACGATAGGGTAGACTTTTATGATTTTCGTTGTTGTTCTTTGGCCGGGCACGACAGCGACTGCATTACTCATATCGAAATTTGATGTTTATTGTTTTTTTGTGAGTCATATGTGTAGATTATATATACATATGTGTATATATTTATGTTGATAATAAATAATATGTTAGCTTTTAATATGACGGAAGCATGACTTAATCATTTATCATTATCAAATCACAAGTTCGGGATATATACATATATGATAATTCAAATGTGGAGCTATTTCTTCCTTGTGTTTTAAGTAGGTTTTAAGAATTCTTGTACTACAATCGATTACCTATTAGATACTTTTTTAATCTTCCCTATTCGAAGGGCGATTAGGTTTCTTGATTTCTTAAATTCTTAATATATTGCTTCGATTCTACACAAACAATATATTCCTTAGCAAATATCCAAAAATGTTCTTCCAAAATATTCTCAGTCTTAGACAAAAGCGGTCATCAAGTCAAGGACATCATTCGTAAGTATCCTTAAATCATGATTTTTTCCCACTGAAAGCATCTCGTCCTCAAGAGGTCGGCTTACTAGTTAACAACTTTAACGGATTTGAGCAGCTTTATTATTTCGCAACAGTAAACACGCGCTACTTACCTACACTCTGCGGGCGGATTACAATTGTGGCAGGACAGGCCAACAGACAGACAGAAAGGCTGACGAACCAACAAGCAACAACAACCTTAACTGAGCAAGTAACACGATTATATGGCGAAAGGTAACGCGGAACATGGGAAGCCTTTTAAAATGTCTTTGCAAGCGCAAAAATCGAATTGAAAAGATTGTTTGTGTATACCGCCCAAAAGAAAGCTGCTTTCCGATGATACGTACAATGGTGTTGTTGCTCTTGTTGTTTTTTTGGTGGCAACATGAAGTTATCGTCAGCGTAGACACTTTTAGAACAAACTGTAGGTATGCTGTCTCTGGCAGTCAAGTAGCGCAGAGTTGCCAGGTTTCAGGGGACACCACAAATGTTTTGATTTGAGTATTTGAAGGTTAAAATATTTTATCGATAATTTAACAATCGGTTTTTTAACTAAAATTATTAATTTATTGAATTCGAAGATATTCGGGATATTGTTAATAATCGTATGTGAAAGTTAAGATACTCTCAATCATCGGACGAACTTTGACTTAGCTCTGTAAGACTAGAGTATATATGATCAAAGTTAACAAGATCCGTAGATCGAGTAGATCTGATCAGGTCTGTTAATTTATGGCTGAAGATCTCGTCAGATATTAAAATATCTTGATTTTCATTAGATTTGATACCAGATAACAAGTCAATAAATTGATATACTAGCATATCTAAACAGATCTGATTATATCTAGAATAACATAATAAAAATAACAAATTTAAATATATTTAATCTATTTATGGATCTCATTTGATTATTTAAGATTTTTCATATACAAATTATTTCCGGCCTTTTTATATTCACTAGGAGATATGGACTATTATTTGGATATGTGGTATTTTTTTTTTTTTTTGGCAACTCTACAACTAGCGCCACCTTTCGTTGGCGACAACCTCAAGCGCACAACAACAGCATACAAAATAAACACCTTAATAAGATTTCGAATGTCATCGAAGAAAAGAAGAGAAATTCCGAAAATGAAAAAACCCGAGATGGAAACGCGAACGGAAGTGAAAAAGCGGTAGTAGCAGCAGCAGATACACCTGAAGACAAGACAAGACATTATCAACTAGACGACAAAAGTAAACTTCGCTGTCAGAGCATGGTGTCTCTTTAAAGTGGCTGCCATTCCAGTTCAACGCAGCGACCTCAGTACGAAAAAAAAAATTCGACAGCACGCCAACGATTGTGCTATACGTTATAAACAACATGCTCCCAAGCTCAAGCTCGCTCTCCTGTCTCGGAAATTCGGAAATTCACACACAAGAACAACATTTTCGCTATCGATGCGAGTCTGCTGATGAAGAATGCTTTAGTTCACATCCAATAACACGCTCCATTGACAATTTTGCTTGGCAAAAAAATGAAGCAATTTGATGACAATAGGTAACACCAAAAAAAAAAAAAAAAAAACTGTCTCACATTTCGGCAGACAGTGTGGCATCAAATCTTTAATCTCGTCGTCTTTTTTTCTCATTGTTGTTGTTGTTGTTGTTGTCGTTGTTGTGTTGTTATCGTTGATACTCGGTGGAAGGTGAAAAATAGCAAATTTGACACATTAGTCAAAATGAGACGACAACGACCACGCCTACAAGAACACATACAAACAAACACGAAACTCAGGAAGCCGAATAAGAAAGGCTGCCAATTGTCAAAATTGCCACTGACAGTTTTCTCGCAAGACAAAAGCTTCTGTTTTTTTTTTAAGTCACTTCGGTGGGTTGGTTGTCGTCAGTCCGTCGGTCGGTCGGTCGTTCGGTCGTTCGATGGCTCCTGGTGTGGCGTTGACAAATGCTTTTAATGAACGTCTTCATCCGGGTGGTAGTTGTAACTAGGTAGCTTCTTTTGTGTCTTTTCCGTCTGTCTGTCTGTCGGTCGGTCGGTCTGTCTGATTGTGTGAGCGAAAGTGCTGGGCGTTACCAATGTCCGCCCACTTTTTGCACTTTCATTGTGTCTCGAGTGCGGCAGAGGGTATCTTTCGATTTGTACCTAACTAACTACTAGCTAACTTGTCTTCTTTTTAGACCGTACGTATGTATGTGTGTGTTTGTTTGTGTGTTAGTGTTGTGAGTGTGAGTGTTGTGAGTGCTTATTTAGTTAATTGGGTTTTTGAGGTTAACACCGGATTGTCTGTGTGATTAATTACAAAAGATTTCTGACAAGGCCAATTCTCCTCAGGCTTCTTTGATGTTTCTTCATTCGTTTGTTTGTTTAGTTTAGTTTCTTCATTAGAAAAAGTTTCCAGCGGTTAGGTCAAGTGCGCCGTTTAAATGGCAGCTACTAATTTGTACCGCACAGCAAAGTTGATGGCTGGTTGCTTGTAATGTCTAACAAGTTTGTTAACCAGTGTTAAAGTTTTCGGTTAAGGTTTATTAAGCGTTTTAATAGGTTACAATTTATGCAAAGTTTATGAGGGCTGAATAAACGTCAAATATTTAATAACTCATTTGAGCGAAACAATCAATAAAAACTTAAAGATTAGTTAATTAGGTTGTCAAAATACCAAAAATTACATATGTACTTTAAACAAAAAAAAAAGCTTATAAATTGTTTTATTGATTACCAAACAAACGATTAATTTCATATAAAAGTTCCACTGTGAGCGCGATTGAGTATAGGGTGTGTGGAAACATTTCTAAATGGTTAGAATATTTATTGGTTATGTCAGGATACTTTAATTGCATTAATTAAAAGAAGTGTACCTTAATATAATCTTAGATTTATATGCATTTCATGACTGAACTAATATCAAAATTAGAAACTAATTCACATTGACAAATGTGTTAAATATGCAATAATAAAAGTTTTGTTGCAAAAAACAATATAATAAGGATAAGGTTCTTGACTTCTTCTTGACTATACACCCACCAAATATTAGTTAAAGATTCTTTCTCGTTGCCAGAAAAATCATTTGATACGAAAAGTCTCTTTGAAAACTTCCTTGGGTTTCCTGTTCATTTCACCCAACTCAGTGTAGCCTGGAAATTTAACCATTATTTAGAAAATTTTTCAACTATTAAATTATTTTTCTTAAGAAACTGATAAAGATATATAGTACCTATTTAAGATCATAAAATTTTTTTTTTATATCGGTTTAATGAACACAGTACACAATAGATAGTAGAAGTAAGTCACCTTACTTTATGAACACACTTCGTACATGCCGCAGGCTTGCATCTTCAGAATGTCACAAGCAAGAAACAGCTGATAGAAAAAAGGGAAGAACAATTAAGTAGTTAGCAATAAAGGGAAGGTGCCCAATTAACCTGCTATACTATTGCTTTGGGACTGTGGATACTCTAAGTAATAATAGGAAATAACATTAGGTCTATTCTCTAAGACGAGAAAATGCCTCGAAAACCTCGAAACTTTGGAAGTTTGAAAACCCGATAAAGAGAAGTGTCAAATATTTTAAAAAATTTGATTTGTGCCCTCCAAATATTCGAAGCAAATTAGCATCGAAAACAGCCTCGAAAAGTTGTTCTCGTAAGTTTCGCTGTTACAAGTTTTCGAGTTTTCGCTTTTCAGGAAATTGCCCCAATATATTTTACATATGAATTTTTATGGTGTATATTGGTTTTGGTCCAATGTTTGTAAATACTCAAGATATATATAGACATATATATATATATTCTTGATCAGAATCAAAAACTGAGTCGATTTAGCCATCAGTCTGTCTGTCTACCATGATTTTTTCTTGGCACGATAGCGAGAGAAAATTTGTAGACTGATCTAAAATTTTATAGACTGGTTGCTCTTGTGCTCAAAGGAAATACTGATTTCTTGTTAACACGATATCTTGAAAAAAATTAGAGATATTTAGTAAGAATTTTGCTCAAAGTTTTCTGATGTACTTGGGAACAACTGATTAAATTTGAGCTCGTTTGAACTTCAACTGATTCTAGCCAAGTTCCACGTTGCAAGGTTAATACAAAAATGTAGCCAAATGTTTTAACTGATTTCCGCAGAAATGAAGATATGTCATTTTTAGTTGTTGTTTAAATTTATCTCAGAAGTTTAGATAAATTCTAAAATATTCTTAGTTCTAACTAGACTGAACAACTTTGTGTTAAGTTACTTTCCATCTTTGAAGGACATTTCCAATCAAAAGGCGCCGAGTTCGAGAAAGTACTCGTTAAATTGTTTATCACTTATGACTTTTGAACTTTGAAGACCTCTTTACAATCTTGGTAACACGAAGGACCACCAAAGGTCTATGTGTGAACTCGCTTTCTTGTTAGATCAGCCAATGTAACCAAACCTAACTAGAAAAAATTGCTTTTCTTTAAGCTGCCTGTCTTCCTTTACTCAATTCAGTACAACCGCTGCAATAGAAAACAAAAAAACACATTTTCATAATTGATTTTTGTCATATTTTAGATTTTGCAAATTTTTATTTAATTAAATAAATATTGATACTTTTTACACAATTTGTTTTTGCTTTTGTTTTTGCTTTTGTTTTTTGTTGTATTTCTATCCCGCAAATAAGTTTGCGCTTAATTTGTAGTAATATTTGCAATTAAATTACTTGTAAATTGCATTTAAGAGCATATTTTGTTGTAATTTATATTAGCATTATTTTCTGTTTGTTGTTGTTGTTGTGTGAGTATTTATTTAAAGTTTGAAATTGTTAAATCATGTTTTTTTGTTTTATGTGTTGTTTTTGTTTATGATATTAATTTACAAAGGATGCTTATGAGCTACAATTAATAGCGTAAAAATAAATTTTATTTTTTTATTTTATTTTGTTTATATATTTAATATTATTACAAAATGAAAATTCAAACATTTAGCAAATAAATGCGAACTTTTGAAATTGTTGTTCAATGAATCTAAGCCTAAAGTTAACTTGATTAATTTTTGTTTTTTGTTTTTGTGTTAGATATTTAAATACATTATCAAATTAAGATTAGATTTTAGATTTTAAATTTAGTTATTTTTTATAAAACTAATATTTACAGTCCTTTGCAAAACTATATTTGCATATAGCTTGAGTTATCATGTTTTATTAATTCATATCTTGTTGTTGTTGTATCTCGTATTAAAATTATATTTAAAAATACTTAACTGCTATTTTGTAGTTTTTCTTTTAGTTTATAATTTCTTCTTTTGTTTTTATAGTGTTCTTTCTTTTTTTTTTTTGTATGAAATGCATTGCTTTAATTTGCGATTGATTGATTGATTGAATGAGTCAATATTTTTTTATAAATGTTTTATTAGTTAAAAGTATTTTCAGAGCTATTGCGTTTGTAGTCGTTCTTAAGGAATTTTGTACACCCGACAGAGAAATAAAAACAAATGAAAAAAATGAACTTTTTCTTTAAAGATTTTTCAAACTTTTGGTTAAGAGAAAACCGAAATTTCTGAACCTAGACTTTTATGCATGACCCACGAATTACTCATGAATTATTAACATTACTTCTAGCACTGTGCCACAAGTTTTGGTTCATCGCTTTGAGCCTTACTGGTTCCAAAGCGAAATGAAAGTAAACCTTTGCTGGAACAAAATCCATAAAGGGTTTTGCAAAGTTAGCTCGAAGTCGAATAAGGTTAGGAAAGTTGAAATGGGAACGCAAATTGAGCGAACTCACCTCGATTTATGCCTTATTTTAAAGTTTGATTATTATTTTTGAGGTGGAGAGGGACAATTTTCTGCTTTCCTCAACTTATATTTGTTATTGTGGTCTCTTAAAGTTTAGACGATGATTCTCAATGTAACTTATAAATATACATCTGAGACTAAAAATGTATACAGTGATCTAGAGGAAAATTGAGCGAGAAACTTTTTCCATTATTTTAGTTAACCTCTATCATTTTTCTGGGTCTGTTTGGACTGTTAAATACTATAAAAGACACATAAAACGTAAACATATTGGGTTAGTATATTCTAGACTATCTCAATTTCTAGTCATTTCTAGTGTGAAATGACCAATAATATGCATTAAAGATTACTCTACCGGTCAGTGACTAATAATAGAATTTGATGGGCATTTTTTTTCTAGAATATATTAACCCTTCAATTCGACGATTTATTGGTCATTTATAGTCTTAAAAATATAAACGGTCAAAATATACCCAGAAAAAAGGTAGTTAGAGGGTTAATTTGTTGTAGGAAAATGTTTCTCTTTCAATTTTACTATAAGTCAACCGAATTTTCTAGACTATATTAACCCTTCATTTCGATAATTTATGGGTCATTTATAGTCTTAAAAATACAAACGGTCAAAATATACCCAGAAAAAAGGTAGTTAGTGTGTTAATTTGCTGTAGGAAAATGTTCCTCTTTCAATTTTACTATAATTCACTGAATTTTCCAGAGTATATTAACCCTTCATTTCTATAATTTATGGGTAATTTATAGTCTTAAAAGTACAAACGGTCAAAATATACCCAAAAAATTTTAATCAGAAGGTTAATCTGTTCTAGGAAAATGTTCCTCTTTCAATTTTACTTAAATTCACTGAATACAATTGTCAAGAGGTCATACCGAAAATACGAGCTCACTTTGCCAAACCCTGTTATGGATTTTGTTCCACTGTGGGGCTACTTACATTTTGCCTAGGAATTATCGGGGATCATTTTTCGTGTTGCGCAGTGTTACATAGAAATGCCTTCTGATGATATGACAAGTTTAAACAAAAATGTTAATACAATATTAAATAATATTAAAGGTTTTTTAAACCATAATAATTGTCGGGATATTGTGTACATTTGTTTTGTGCTTTTGGTATGATGAGGGGCGGAGCTTGGGAGGTTGTGATAACATGTTGGATAATCTTCAATTGAATTTTGAATTTTGAAATATTTATCGTTAAATTTATATTTAGTATTTAATTTGATTTATATAAACATTTGTTTATGTTTCTATCATTGTTTGTTCGTTTGTTTGTTTTCTAATTAATAGCCAAAAATACATTTGATTTCTTCTTCTTCTTCTTGTTCTTCGTTTAAGGATACGAAACAAAACAAAATGAACTTAACTAAAAGCATATTTTCGCATTACAAACAATTGCCGCCACATGCGGCCGCAATTGTTTAAACATTTGAAAATGGATTATTTTTAAGGAATATCGACGTGCTCATATTTTTTGTTATTGATTTTATATTTTCTTTAATTGTTTTCATTTTCATTTTCGTTTTTCATTTTTCAATTTAACGCTTTTTGAAAATACATTTGTGTTTGCTTTTGTTGTTGTAGTTTAAATGCGGAAACACAAAATTTACACCAATATACACACTCACAAATTTACGAATATGTTTTCTTTTTTTTTTTGTTGCTTTCTTTTTCTTTTTGTTTTTGTATTCATTTTTGAATTTTGATTAAATTTTTCTTTGTTGTTTTTTTTGTTACCATAATTTATGCTAAAATTGATTACCAAAAGTTTTGTTTTTGTAGAATTTTGTATAAAATATTTTTAAGCAATTTTCACACCAATATTGAAAAACAATTTTCTTTTTTTTTTTACAAATTTTGCTAACAAGTTTGTTTTTTGTTATGATTTTGATTATGCGTCGTTTTTTTAAATGTTGTTGTTGTTGTATGGGTTGCAGCGTTTTTTTTTAAGTGGTGGTTCATGTTGTCGGCATGGAAAAGAGGATTTTCGACTCGGAGGAGTTAATGGATTGGGATTGTATGGGATGCTGAGAGTAAAGAAGCGCCTAAGCTATTAGAAAGTTCACTCGCAAATTGAGCAATTTTTTTTTTTTTATTATTTAAATACGCAGTTAAATTGTTTTTGTTATTTGTTTAAAAAGTAGTATTAATTTTTTGTTATAGGTAATTAAGAATTGTACATTTACGGCATAAAAAGTATGAAATTATTTGTTGTTTTGTTTGTTTGTTGTTTGTTTTGTTTTTACTATATTCCAGCTGCTGAGTTTGTGTATCAGCCAAAACCACATTTAGGAGACTAGTGACACGCGGTTTCAGCTTTAGTTTGTTTCTTTCTTTTCTACTTTCTTCTTTCGCATATTGCATTTTTTTTTCTGTTTTCGTTTGATTATTACTTTCGAGTATTGAGTCAATGGAGGCGCTAACAACTTTCTTGCAAATGACAAAAAGGACATTTCATTATTCATGTCTAACTCATCGCAATTGATAATGTCGTACACATACTCGTAAGTCATGCTTGCGTGTCTTAAATTATGCATACGCCGAAAGATCTTTTCTGCGAACTTTACGAAATTGCCTAATAAATAATGTATGGAGAAACTGAGAGACATTAATAGTACTCAAATAAACTTATAACCGTCGTATGTTCGTAGCCTTGTAAATTTGTAAACACTGTGACTTGAGTAGTGTACTCGTATATCAGCTGTTTTCAAAAGCGCTCAATATTTAAAGCGCTCAGGTATTATAAAGGACTTTTCTGATGTGAAAAAAACCCAAGCAAATTATATAACAAGTAACCAGTCTAAAAACGATAATCGGTGTAGTCATTTAATGATAATTTTCAAATTATTTGTCTTTATAATGGCAACACTGAAATCATGTTAAACACTAAATTTTCCTCAAAATTTTGTGAGCACTTGTAAACATTTTTCATAGGCAGCATACGAACAGCTATTATACGAGACATACATTTGTAAGGTATACGAGATATACGAGCCATTGTCTAGCTTAAATGAGTACCACTATTATGAATATGTCTTTCTTATTCATAATTTTCATGCACTAAAGTTTGTTTGTTTCTTAGGAATCACTCACAAATTATGATCATGCAAGAGACTTTCATTCGGTGTGTATAAACAAACAATTTTTTAAGGTTGGTCTCCTTAGTTTGTTTAAACGTTTCCGTAAGAAAGTTGCTAGAATGCCTTTAAGTTATTTCGTCTTAAACTATTTTTTCGGTTAAAAACATTTGAAAGTTTAACCATAATAAAATGAATTATTTTTGCTATTTTAAGCTTCTCTGAATTTGACATTCTCACTCAAAATTTACATTTCATTTATACCAACAGATTAACATGCGTACTGCAAAAATACTCAAAATAAAAAATAAGAATAATAATAATAATAAATTGAATGCTATGTCACATACACACACATACACATTTCAAGCATAATACTGCACACATTATAAACTGACTTATGATTTGTTTGTATCTTCATTTTGCACATTGAATGAAAAATATTTACTTAAAAGAAAAGTTATGTTTTAGTATTTGTTTTCTCATATTTGTTGTGTTATGTTGTGTAACTTTACGCATATGTATGAATTTACTTAGTTTGTAGTTTTGTTTAATAGTACAATACATATTTTAAAATATAAAAAGATTTGTAGAACAATTTTAAGGTATCAAATTTTTGTCACGTTACTGTATTTGTTAGCGTTAGGCAGAGAGATATGCGCACGACTCGTGTGATTCGTGCAACATGATTCATGAGTACTTATATAAATTATGCGCATATTTCTCTGCTCACATTAAATACTTAATTAGTAATTTGTTTATATTTAGTTTAATATATATTTTGCTTTTTGTCTTTTCCGAGAGTAACTATCCAAGTTGTGCTCTATGCGACATGGAGCGAAGAGAGAGTAAATTTAACACTAAAAAGTGTTGAAAGTGTTTCGAAAGCACCGAAAATATGAAAGCTTTACGCCGAAAGGAGTTTAGTAGAAAGTCCAAATATCATTCTATATGATACAGCAATAAGAGTTGTTTTAACTCTGAAAAGAGTTCACATCTAGAAACTTTAAATCTACTATCAATAACTTTGACAGTTCCGAAAAATTGTAATATTAAATAAAGAAAATTCAATTCGAAATAGTTGAATCGCTAAAGAGAACTTTAATTGTCCACCAACTTTCAACACAAAGTGTTAAATTTACTCTACTTTTCAAATCCACTTTAGATGCGTTCTCTACTCAACACAAATCCATTCATTGCATATGCCTTACAAAATTACTCCGAACACGCCCCCGCAACGGCTTCTTCTTTACACTTTCAGTGCGTTTCGCGAGCACACTGTCGAATGCTTGCAGACCTCCTCCTTCTCCTCCTCCTCCTCCTCGTTGGCGGCGACACACTCCGACTGTGACGTCGTTGCATCTTTGACGCCAGTTGCTGCGGCGACCTCAGGCGGTATTGAGACAATAATCGAATGCACATCCTTACCAAAGAGAGCGGTTTTATCATTGAGCGCACCGGCAATACGCCGCTGCCGCATCATATGCAGATAGCAGCTCAGCGTAATACACAGCAATATGAAAGTGCCCATGACAAGTCCAAAGAGTAACGACGTTTGCATGTCGTTCTTTGCGGCGAATGTTACCGTATTCAGATCGGGCTTGTGGAATTGTTCGAAGGCATTCGAATCACTGGGATGCCAGTTGAATATGAATTTTGTATGAAGCTGGTTTATCGTTTCAACGGATGATTCATCGTCGTACGGTGGTAGGGGTGCAGGATGACGATTGTTGTTGTTGTTGTTGCGATAGTTAGACATGCTGTCCTGTTCCACGGATTTTTCGTCGTCAATACTATTGGCCAAGTCGCTAAGTTTTGTTGTGACCGCCGGTTGTTTGGCGCCTTTTAGCGCGGTTATTGTAGTTTCTGCGATCTGTTGATTGTTGTGTTGCGGTACGGTGTGATCTTGTGGAGTGATCGCTTCGGCGGTATCGATGGTCAGCGGTAATGAGCGTGACATGACGCCGTTCAGCTGAAATAATATAAAAAATCAAATTGTCATATGTTAGGAATTGAAACTTAACATCGAGAAGAGTTCTCTAGACATGTTAAACCATATTAAATCCTATACCGAAGAGTGGGAACGAAGATGAACTGACATAAAATGCCAATAATTTATTTCTCTTTTGTGTTGTTTGCTTGTTAGCCAACAGAACTTTTTACGCCTTGTTATAGACTTCAACACAAAACGCAAACAAAAAAATTGAATCTACAAATTGTTTGCAATAAATTAAACACTTTTGGCAATCGGTGGCTTCATTAAACAACATTTTGATTAATAACGCCTGTCAATTTTCAAAACACCTACGCTGGTGTAGAATCGCCAGCGTTTGCCATTCCCCCGAATTGAATAGATGTGAGTAAGCGAACGAACGAGAGAGCTCAGCGCAATTAAAGCGCGCCAGCGAAACCCCCGAGGCGTCGCCTTAGCCTTAGTTGGAGCAAACAAAACGCAAACAAGCCGCGCAAATTGTTTCTTGTATCGCCCGGGGTGCTCGACGGAGATGTTGCAAAACGCGCATCCATCAAAACACCCAACAACAACAACAGACAATGGCACTTGTGTACACTAAGTACACGAACGGTCATGGGCGTAGCCACTCAATGAAGAGAGCAGTTAGTATTAGAGGCAAGAATATACTCCACAAAGGATTAAAGAAACTATTTAATTGAAGATTAAAGTGATATTAAAATTTATGGTATATCTTCAACGACTTTCTACGCTGGCTACGCCATTGCTCATTTACGGTTAACGTGTACCGGGATCCGCGTATCAGACATTTCAATCTAATTGAAATGGAAATTATTCGATGCGCTGCTTTATTGCTCCAGCTCATTGACAGCAATTAACGCATACACGATATCTGACCGCTCGCATCGCAAACTATGAAAGTCTCAATGTACGCACCGAAATAATCTATAAATGGATGGGTTGAATACATACATACATATGTACGTATGGATAAATGGATGTATGTATGTAAACGGTTCACTCACCTTGTTCTTGCATGTCACCTGAACGCGATACTTTGTGTCGGGCCACAGCGACAATTGCACATTAAAGGATTCGGTTAGCAGGTTGCCCATCAAACCGCCGCCGGCGACTTCCCAAGTGACCAGACACTGATTAGGCTGGCTGAGCGGCAGCCAGGCGACATCGACCAATACCAACGAGTCTTGTTGCAGCATCGAGACGGTATGCAGCGACCATGTCTCACGTATGGATTTATTGATTTTCGGCGGTGGCGGTTTAGTGCATTCATCATAACACTGCAATGGAATATAGAGATGATGTCGAGGTGATTAGAGACGATTAGATTTGATTAGATTATATTGTGAGATGTTAAGTGATAGTAGAAATCGATATAGTTAGTATTTAGATAATATTGCACTTTAAATTGACGCCTCTTTGTCTATTTAGCATTTAGCCTCAAGTTTAATTCTTAATTTAAGTCACGTCGCTCATCCAAAAGCCTTTAATTTAATATATTAAGTTAAGTTAATATAATTTAGTTACTATCAAAATCTTTTGGTAGATTTTTCAATCAAAGTACAGGAATATTAAAAATGTTGGGCAACTATGAAAGGCATGAATATCCATTTAGCATGCATCATTAGAGCCACAATTTGCCGGGAAAACTGATTGAAATGAAGTGATTGACCCAGATACCGCGCTGGAGATATGAGCGAAATTAATAACTACGGCGAAGCCAATACACAATCTCTTCATTTGTCGGATGGCTATAACAAAAACAAAAACAACAACAACAACAACAACAACAACAGCAGCAACAAAAAGAATGTTTACCATTGAAATTTCCATCATAACAAAACGTGCTCGTAAAAATAAAACGAAACCAATCAAATCCAAAAAAGAACAGAACAGAAAAAAAATATCTTAACGAAGGAAATTCATTTTTGCTCATCAAGCACGCATACTCGATGCTGAAAAAAATAGATACATAGATACAATATTTTATCTTACTATGATGAGAAAGACAGACATACAGACAGACAGATAGATAGACACAAAAACCAATGTTGGCAAGCAACAAAAACAAATACAAAACAAGAACAATTCCATGAACTACTTTTCGAATTGTGTTACCATACAAGAGAAATGAAAAGATACAAAATAAAATGAAATAAAAAATCGCAATGAGAAGGTATCGGTTGTATATGTGTGTATAAGTATGTATATGTGAATGGAGAATAATTCCGTGGCATTCCGTCTCATTATTGTCAGAACGTGATTAATTACTTTTGAATGGCGAACGCCGCAGTACGTAATGGCATACGTTTTGAGCAGTTGAAGAATGAAAGAAAGAAAGAAGGCCTTCTGCAGCCAATGTCGGTTGGATTGTGTTGATGATGAGCCACAGCAGCAGCGACAGCAGCGACAGCAGAAGCGGCGATATAGAGGAGTCACTGTGGTACCACCTCCTGGAGCAGAGAATCATCACAGCGGTAGCCATGAAGTTTAGCAAATAATGATGTTTTGCGTGTGTTTTTCATTTATTTAATTTCATTTTTTTCCTTAGCTACATATCTAGTTCTTGTAGATTTTACATTTAGATACATGTGTATCTTGTAGTTTTTGTTCAATTTGGTTGTGTTGAAATTCACACAGAGGCTTAAAATTTTATTATATCTGACTTGTGTATAAATTTTAATATAAACAATTTTTGATAGGAGTCCACTGGAGTCAACACTATAAATGTTTTTGTTTACCGGTTTTTACTCCCTCCAAATTTTTACCATTAGAACTTCCCCTGGAACTTCTCATCGTTGAACGAAATTGTTCTCAAAAAATTTAAATACAATTTGAAGTAATTGAAAAATGGAAATTTCATTACTTCATTATCATTTAATTTGATACTTCTTATCAATTTAATTTTAAAATAAATTTCATTACTTCATTACCTCATCAAATTGATAATTCTAATGAAATTTTAATATAAATTTCATAACTTCATTACTATTTTCTTTAAATTTGATAATTCTAATGACATATTAATTTATATTTAATTAATTCATTACGATTTCATTTGAATTTGATAATTCCAATGGAATTTTAATTTCATTACTTCATTACCATTTCCTTTGAAATTGATAATTCCAATGAAATTTCAAATTAAATTTCATTACTTCATTACCATTTCCTTTGAAATTGATAATTCTAATGAAATTGTAATTTAAATTTCATTACTTCATTGCCATTTCATTTAAATTGATAATTCCAATGAAATTTGAAATTAAATTTCATTACTTCATTACCATTTCCTTTGAAATTGTTAATTCTAATGAAATTGTAATTTAAATTTCATTACTTCATTGCCATTTCCTTTGAAATTGATAATTCCAATGAAATTTCAAATTAAATTTTATTACTTCATTACCAATTCCTTTGAAATTGATAATTCTAATGAAATTGTAATTTAAATTTCATTACTTCATTTATAATTCTAATGAAATTGTCATTGGGAAATGGGACCCTTGCATATTATATACAATTACCATTGCAGCAATTGTAATAGTAATTAACAAATATCATTACAAGTAATGCTAATAATAATTGCAATGCATTACCAAAGTATTCCGGTAATCATATACGAGTATGAGCAATTAATTAAATAATGGCTTTCAGAATCCCGGTTTAATTCCATAAAAGCAAAAACAAACTAAGAGGAAGGCACAAATATAATTTCAAATAATCATTTGTCTGTCTGTGAAACTGAAATTAATAAAAACTGACAAAAACAAATAAAACGAAAATAAATCACTAAGAGAAAATACAAAATATGTTTAAAAGTAGAAGGGTAGAAGGGTAGAAGGCAGCGAAAAAGAGTGCAAATACATGTGAAACGCAAATGGTGCACTACAACCGCAAATCACATAAATTATTGCAATAAACAAACATAATCGTAATAAAGACGATTTACGAGCACAACTTAAGGCTATAGGCGAACTCACACACACACACATACACACAGGCACACATGGAACCTAACTTTCGTGAGAATGTATTCGTGTGTATGTACGACTGTGGGGGTTAGCATCAGCGAATTAATACTCTTGTGATATATGCCTGGCGCACATTTTGCGCCGCGAAGACGATGACGCAGGAGGGTAACGCAATTGAAGAAGTCACAGGAGGAGACTTCTCTGCCTTAACTGTTTGCATGCAGTAGTGTAGACGCGATGAAGGCAACTGAATGAGGAGACGGAGGCGGGTATGTGGAAGCGAAGCAGCTTAGAGCAGAGCGAAGCACTGATTGCTTTGTACGCTGCAGGGCAATAAGTCATTAAGAAAAACAAATTTAAGATTAGCTCAAAAACAAATACGATACATTAACATTACGAGAGCCTAGAGACATGACTGTCATTTACCTACACACTCGTACATAGTTACAAATGTATGTACGAGTACATGTGCATATGTAAAATTTTCGCTGCAAAACGAGTACGTTGCTATTTCGAATGTATGACATTGTATTGGCTTAAAGGATTATGAAATGTTAAACTTTAAATGTAAAAATATAATTCAAAGATTTTAAAATTACAGTCGTGTCTGGGTATAGTGAACACCTCGATATAGTGAACACCCAAACTTTTACATGGAGTACTATTAATAGTGATCAATCGAAATGCTTTTCAAAATTTGGTTCAATATTTGAAGGTTAGTGAATCAAATTGTGAAAGCAACTTCAGGCAGATGGTGTAAATAACCCGGATATAGTGAATTAGTTCCCTATATCCAGACACGACTGTATTTAATAACTTTTTCTTACAAAGACTACAAAGTTTTTTATACTGGAATAACATGAAATTTATGAATTATTAGTAAGAAGATTTAAATGTTTAAAGAAATGTCCACAAATGGTAAATAATACTTGTGAAAATTATTTGATCTTGTCAATTTTCAGGTCAACAGTTTTGCCTTTTAATAAAATTTACGAACAATTAACAATTTTAGATAGTTGCTAAAATATCCGACTGTAGGGCAGGGCATACATACTCCTGGGCATCATGCACTTCGCCTATTCGTTTCCCAAGCATACAAATCCATCAAGACGCATATTTAAATTAAAGAAAATAGTTATCTATAACACATGCAAACGACAAGCTAGACAAACAAGAGCTAAAATACACACACACATACACATCGACGAAAAAAAAAAACAAACATGACATCACCAATATGTTTTGGTATTTGTTTATTAAGCGCAACCCATAAAACAAACTTAAACTCCGAAACCTTCGCTTGATTTAGCTCTTGTGTCTGCGCACAGCGCGAAAAGCGAGCGATACAAGTGCAGAGCGGAGAGATCCATCCGCGGCGCACTCAATTCCAGGCCTTCGGGGGGTCCATCCGCCTGCTGTGGCTGCGACTTGGCATGGCTTGGCTTGCTATGTTGGAGTTCAAGCGCTGGAGCTGAGGTTTTTAGCAAATTATTTCAACATACGTTGCCGAGTCGAGGCGAGGCGAGTTAAATAAATGGTGGCTTGGTTTTTATTTTTTTTTCACTTAGTTTTGTTGTTTTATGTTTAACAAATATCATCATGAGGGAAAAGAAAAACATATTTAGAGGCAAAAGCGAATCTATTTAAAGAATTAACAAGATCTCTGTCCGAGGAGTGTGTTCGGCGCTCTGTAGGTGGAGGTGGTGGCACTGTAGCGAGTATGGCGAGCGTGGCATTTGGGCATGTTGCAAAACGTGTCTCGTTGTTGGGGCTTATTTGTAAAATGATTAATTGTTTTAAATTGAAATTGCTGGCTGATGATATTTGTTTGGCGCTGTGTGTGAAAAGAGTGGGAATTGCTTTTCGAAATTGTGCAACTCAAAATTTGTTTCTTTTTTTTTTTCGTTGGTTAATAAGGAAAATATATTCAGGCATATGTATGTATTGTTTGCAGTTGATTATTTAATTAAAATATGACGTTTTTCTTAAAAATTTTTGCTAGAAAACAGTTTTTTTAAATGTCAATAATGTACTTACATATACTCTGATATTTTGAATATCTCTAAAGTATTATATAAAATTAAGTTTACTTTATTGCAAAGAATAAATTGTTGACACATTAACTTCTAGAAGTTACATAGTTGATATATTTGTTGTTGTTTTTGTTGAAGTGTAGATACTTTTCGGCCAAGACTGACTAAAGGTTAGCCAACAAAGTAAACATGTAAGTAGATACTATTCTTTTCAATGTGAAATTAAATTGAATACCCTAATCCATAAATTTTCAACATGTCCTTGAATATTCCTATACCTAAAACGTATCTGATGGATTCTTACAAATATGACGATATGTTTGAAATTGTTTGCAAAAAAAAATTTCATTTCCCGCACATGCTGCTATGGTGCGATGACTTCATGCTTGATTATTATGCTGGGCGATGACACAGTTTGATGCGGTGCCATCCTCCGCCCGATAGCAAATAAACAGCCATAAACAAAATTAAGTACTAAGATATACCAAAATGCAAATAACAATAATAATAATAATAATAAATATAATTTCATAGTACACGTTTCTGACGCTGTGCGGCACTGGCGGCTGCTTCGTTTTGAGGCGACGCCGGCGACGGTGCATGTTCAAATACTTATATGCAAATAATTAAGCAAATAAGCGTTTATCGGAGATTTTATGATTACGAATTCGTGATTTCGGCATTTGTGGTTTTTCAGCACGTGATTGTCGTTGTTTTGTTTGTTGTTTTTTTTTTGCTATTGCTGTTGTGGTTATTGTCGTGTCATCGCACACACAAAAAGCTGTGCTTGCTCCTACACTTGCTTGACGGCGCGGCCCGACGAGCAGAGCGTTCAGAGTGGGATTATCATAAAAATGATGCAAACACCGCAATTGTTTTTTTATGTATGGCTGTGAATTTATGAAGTTAATAAAATTATGCACATTTCTAAAAGACAAAATTTTTCTAATAAAATGTTGTTGTTGGTTTTTTATATGGCACTTAAATTAATTATAATGTTTTTCATCAGTTATCGGCATTTAACTATTTTATTTGCATAAGAAACGTATTTACAGAATGACATGTTATTTATTGCTTTATGTTTGTATATATGAGTGTATATGTAAGTTGTAAGATATAAAGTTTATGACTTTGTATAACAATATTTTATTAAATAATTAAATAAACAACTTCAATCAAAAATTGTACGAGTATTATTAAATCAATTTAAATTTCTGAAATCATATTCAAATTGAAGACTTAAATTGCATAAAGTTAAAAATTTGATTATGACCATTAAAATGATGTTGAAATTTTTGCCACTACTTTTTAAGAACGTAAACAACTTATAAACACAAACGCAAGAGTACTTAGCTTGCCCAGCAACGCTTGTGAG
This sequence comes from Suillia variegata, assembly GCA_949127995.1. NCBI lineage: Eukaryota > Metazoa > Arthropoda > Insecta > Diptera > Heleomyzidae > Suillia > Suillia variegata. Next base: position 29,706,516 of record OX421846.1, read on the forward strand.
CTATGTACGTTTTGTATTTATTAAACTAACTACTAAACATTTTAAAGGTTTAAATTGATTCAACTAATAAAAAAAAGTGAACTCTCTCACAAAACTTAAATAATTTATGACTTTTCTTAACCTCGTTTCTTTTTATGTCGGCCTTTCGCCACCGTCCGTATTGGGCTAAATACAAAATCATTATCCAGTGAACTCCTGCTCGCATTGCTGCCCGTGCTTCACATTGATTTTCGCCACATTGTTACCTATCTACATTTGTATATATGTATGTATATGTGTATTTCCACTGTATTTAGCTCCCGAACCAAGCCCCCCCCAACCCTGCTTCCGGTTGACTTTATGTCCGTGTCCGAGTCCTTTTGTTTATTGCAATTTTATGCATTTCGCATTTGCTTTTTGCCTTTCACGTTGCTGCTTGCTGCATTTTATTTATTACGCTACTTTTGTTTATAGCTAATAATTTTTGCACGAAATGCTTTTCTGTGCCATTTCACTTGCAGCCCCTCTGAGCCCCAACAGCCCCGCACTTCGAAGGGTTGGCAGCGCCAAGAACGAGGAATTAGGGGGTTCGCTTTCATGCACTTCCGGTCGTTACTACTATCCGCAAGTGCAATGACATCGAAATGCACTTTAGACGCAGAGTTTCATGTTTGTGCACGAAATTTCATAGTAGCCACCGCCGCCGTCGTCATCGTCGACGCTGTTGCATTTCTACAATGCAGGCGCTATGAGGTTGAACAAGAGTGGGGTGTAGGGTTGGTTAAATTTATTTTTAAAGACGGGCTTTGCAGTATTTATACTTGTACATATTAATGTGTCGGAAATGAACTAGCAATTTAAACTATAAAAATGTTTTCGTTTTTCATTATTCGATTTAATAAAAGTTATGCTATAACTTACTAACTATAATCACATTTCCTTAATGATTCACTCCTCTAACCTAACGGTCGAAATACAATAAATTTCCAAAAACTAAAATTTCATTTGAAAATATGTTTTAAGTTATAGCAATCCTCTCGAAGTTTCTAGGTTCCAATTTTCCATTCTTTTGGTGTCCTCTTTAATTTTAGAATATTTCGCGACCAAGAACAACTTCCACCGTGAATTCATAAATCAAGGTCAGACCACGTGCAGAAGATTTTAGCTCAAATGAACTGGAAATTATTCAGCCTAAAAGGTAAATGTCATATATTTTGGGTCCTGTACAATATACCTTCAGAATGTTTAAAGAATTTCATTCAAGGTTCCAGCGGAATCAATTAATATAAACTATTAAATCCTAATACAATCATAAATTCTTTTTCATTTCCCAATAACAATAAATAAATTAAATTTCTTCAATTTCCTTCTTTGCGATTTTCCGAGTTAATATTTGTCATTTTCCTCATCTTCTTGACAAATTCGAGAACCCGGTTGCCAGAAAATTACCGAAGCTCCATTGCAATTACAACAAATGATCTAACATTAATTTTCAAATAAAAACCATTTAACAACAACAAAAACAGCGAAAAAAAAAACAACAGTCTTCCAGCAACAAAATAAATAAATAGTTTTTTAAACGCTTTCAAACGACGTCTTGTTGCTTTTTGTTTTTGTTTCTTTCTGTGCTGTGCTCGCTTGTTTCTTGCACAACCAACAATTGAAAGTGTCTGCCGTGTTGTTTGCTTAAAGGTCAATTAGTTGCCAATTTAGCTAAAAGCAGCAATAAGCCGTGTGTACAATAACAACAACAACAAAACAACAGCAACAATGAACATTGTACAAGTTTGTTGCTGTGGGCTGACAACAGCAAAAAAAAAATTCAAAAAGAAAAAAAAACTAACTACATAAACTCAAGTATTAGTTATAGCCACTCATTGCTAAACAAATAACCGAAAAAATGAATTGTTGCAACCCGGTAGGAAAATTGAAAATTAATGAACTTGTAAATCAAATTTTTTTATGTATAAATATTAACTAAGAATATGTCTAAGAATATTAGATACAATAATAAAAGTTGATTTGCTTTCCGATAAATTGATAAAAATTACATTACTTGTAAATAGAACAACATACGAGTACGTTAATACATATATACATATATAACTTGTTATATTTTTATGCATGAAATTCTTAAAAATATTGTAATAAATAATAGGGCAGAAGCAAGAAGTATTGTAAAAAGGAAAGCAAAGATGAACTTTAATACATTTCAAATACAAGTCTTAAACTTTCTTTATGATTTCACATTTTGTCAGCTAAAACATATTTTTTGCAGCTGGCCGAATGCTAATGTCTTGGCCTACGGAGCATAAAGTTCCAAGTCCAATGCTTAGGTGATAAAAAACAGAAGCAATTATTTTTCGTTTTAAGGAAATGTTTCTGAGCGACCGCCGCCTTCTCAACAAGCATTTCGCAAATCTTTCGAGGCACAACTTTCCATGCAAAAGCGCATAAATAGTTTGGGCCATACTTGTTTAAACTTTTTCAAAAGCCATTAAAAAACAAAAGTAAATGACTATTTGTTTATTTATATACAAGTTTGTCTTATCAACAACATGACAGCTCTTTAAATCAATGACATCTCATCAAATCAAGCTTGTCCAATTTAATAGAGCTGGTGTCAATTGACAATTGATTTAACAGTGGCAAAAGTGATGCATGAATTGTGAACTAAAATTTTTCCAACTGGGCACATATACCCAAGGTAATTTACATAAATCATGGAACGCCGGTAGAGTTTGACAGCCACTTCGGCACCTGCATTTAAATCATTTTTTTTCCTTCTCTTTTTGAACATTATTGTTTGAGCTTTTCATTTGCAATTAATAATCATAATTTTTTTTGTTATTTGTTAAATGGCAATTCTATTTTTTTAAATGTATTTTTTTGGTGTTGTTGTTAGTGATTCTGTTTCGTAAGCCTGCTTGTATTTGTATTTAAGCTGATGATTGCAATAATTTGTGTCAAAACAATTTACAATTTACATTAAGCATTTATGGTACCCCAGGAGAGAGGGCTGACTGGCTGACTGACTGCCTATCTGTCTGGGTGGGTTGTTCATTTACCGATTTTTCTCGTTGTTGTTGCTGTTGTTTCTGTGTATTTGCTGCAATAAATTATTGTAATTGGCCGTGTTAATAATTTACTTTTGGTGGCATTTTCACTGTTTTTCGGTTAATAGCAATTTTATTTACAATTAACAATAAATGACAAAATTACGAAATGGCAATGGCAGTAGGCGCTCTTTCGCCATTTGACATTTTACCCTTGCACTTCCGGTATCCTGTCCGGCCTTTGTCCCCCCCCCCCCCCGGTTGCTTGCTCATTCGTTCGTTCGTCCGTTCGCTCAATTCATAAATAATAAAAGGCCATGGGAATGCCAATAATTTGTGATGCGAACTCGATGCCAAACCAATTTATATTTATATTTTAATGATGGCTTTTGTAAATGTTTTCAATTGATTGATTATTAGGTTTAATATGTCCGCCTGTCTGCTTGACTGCCGTCTGTCTGTCTGTCCGTCTCTGTATTTGTCATTTGTCAGTGTTTACGCTGTTGTTGTTGCTGTTATAGTTTTTGTCTCTGCATAATGCATTGATCAAATTTTCCAATTGATTTGAATTTATAATTAAGTAATTGCCATTTGGGAGTGGGCTTTTATTTCGAATCGTTACGTTACGTAACGTCACGTTACGTGTTTCGCCTTTCGAGTGCAACGATGCGTATGAGTGTTATTTAATTTGCGTCGAGTGTATTAAAGTTGCGCATACGTCGTGTGGCATGCAAGCATAAATTTCGCAATTGATAAACTTTAATAGATTGAAATCTAAATTATATGGAAATTCATGCATTCTTAACGCTTGTCACACAATTCGCTTAAGCGCAATGAAATGTTTAAGTTGCTACCGAAAAGGTTACGGAGAAAAGAAAGGAACATGAGGAAAGAAATAATAACAAAAATTCCGTGAATTTCACAAATTCACAAAAACAAAATAATTTCAGCATTTTTTAACTTGGGTAGTTCAAATAAACAATAAACACGCGATTTTTTGACACACACACATACATATATACATACATATAATAATATGAGAACACACACTTGCGCGCAATTCCTATGAAAAAAAAAATTAACATTAGACTGGTTTCGAAAAAGAAAATATTGTAAAAAGTTGTTCTTAACTGAAATGGAAAATGTTGAAAGAAAAATTTCGTCTTCAGAAAAAGTTTTTGAAAATGGTTTATAATTTAAAAAATTTAACAATGAAAATTTTATTTACTACACAAATTGACTAGAAAATGAAGCATTAAAAAAAACGAACTTCTAAAACCTGTCTAATGTACAAAGCTATTTGCATTTTTTTTTGTATTTTTGTTATTTGTCCGCGCCGCCTGCCGCCACCTGCCACAAAAGAACAGCGAAAAAAGGCAGTTAGCAACACCTTTTTTTGTTGCTGTTGTTGTTGTTGTTCTGTTAGCATTTTTAGCACCGCATTAAGACATTTGGTTAAAAGTTTGTTTTTTGTTGTTGTGAGTGTGTGTGTGACTTTTGTTTTTTCGGTTTTTTTTTTTGGCGTTAAGTGAGCAACTGAAATTACACGCTTTGGCGCTATTTAGCAAATACTTTAATTGAAATTGCGCACAGCAGACATACACACACACACACATTTTGGGCATGTCATGGAGGCGGAGCATGGTGAGGTGAGGTGAGGCTTGGCAGGCATCGTGCAACATATTAGCACAGTAATTTGGCTCAAAGCGACGCGTAATGTAAGCATAATGAGGCAACAATAATACCAGCAGCACCAGTAACAACAATTGACACGCTCACTAATGAGTTAAGCACTTTGGAGTGTTTAAGCGCACAGTGACCAATGAGAATTTGGTTAAATACAACAACTTTATGTCATATTTTACTAAAAAAAAATATTTTTTTTTTGTAGATAACAACTTTAGACAAATTTCGAAGTCAAGTACCGCGCGCAAGCTACATTTTTTATATATTGTAGTAAGTCTGTGCTTTAATTTTGCGCTTCTCATCTCATCAATCGCTTGACTTGGCACACAAAACGCAAACTTCTTACTTGAGCTAACAAACAAATTTGTTGTCGTTGTCGTCGTTGTCGTCGTCGAAGTCGTTTGATTGCAACTGGATTAAATGCTCGAATATGCAACGACGCAGCGATGGAGGCAAGCAGCAGCAGCAGCGCTCAATAAGTCTGCGGATATTCTTGGCACGTTTCGTTGTCGTTGCCGTCGTCACCGTCTTCTGTTTGCTATCTCGTGGCAGTCAAGCAGCCAGGCAGGCAATAGCGCCAGCTGCCACACAGACGAATGTCGTCGTCGCATAAGTATGCGCTTTGCTGCTGGTGCGGCTGCGACTGCGGTTGCTACTGACTGCCACTCACTCAGGCTTTGCCAAATTTGCATTGCAATGCACAAATTATGGTAATTTCACTGTCAATCAATATTTTTGTTGCGGCTCATTGATGTGATGTGATGTGATGAGCACAAGGAATACTCTAAACCTAACGAAAAATAAATAAAATAGAATCAAAAATAATATAAAATACAAATTTGCGAAATTATGCGACGAGGCAAATTCTGACTTTGCGTTATTTTCTGTGAAATTGAATAAAATTGGGAGTAATTTTTTTTTGGTTTGCTAAAATAATTTAAAATTACAGCAAGTTACTTTAAATAGAAACAACTTAAGGGACATACTCTTTGAGGGATATCCTATTGAAAATTAGAAAATATTAATATGGTCTTCAATGTAATGTTAATATTCAAATATACGAGTATATAATATTAGTTAAAAAAAGCGATATAACACCTATTGGTAAATTCCGATGCTTTCGTTTTGACTTTATAAATATCACAAACTTTTCCAATTCCGACATCATTTGATGGAATCGAGATATTTTATAAAACCGGATCTTATCATATATACGAGTTTATGTTTTTTAATATTTGTTTAATTCATATTGATTCAGGATATTGTCATAAAGCGACATCTAAACGCAAGTTACAAAATGGGTTCATGACATATCCGATCACTTAAACGTTGTCAATCTTATTAAACTATTTCGATATTTTAATAAATTCAAGAATCGATTTGAGACTGCTTTAAGGAAAATCATCAAGAGAATCAAAAGGAAAATTTCCGAATATCAAATATCGTTGATTTTCTAACGCTGAAGATTCACAGAGAAAATGATAGACAGATTCCTCCACTCCATGATCACCACAACTTCTACAAAGAAATCCAATATTAGGAAGACCTAGTCTTGTTGCATGTCTGCCTATAAAGATATGACCAGGTATAACACTAGTAAGGCTTGTATTTTTATTCAGTAACACCGCAATTTGGGATTATATTGATTTGCACTTGCTAAACGAATTTGGTATCATTCAACATGACTTTAATTTACAATTTAGAAATTTTACGACGAATACCTAGAAACTTTAGTAAACAATTTACTTACCTATTTTTAAAATTTTTTTTTTTTAAGAATAAGTTTAGAACACAATGTTGGACCTATTCCCCTGAAGTGGAGTACAGAAGTGTGTGGACGGAAGGAGGCTCCTGATATATTATTGGAAAAAGCGTTAATTTAGAGAAAAGTAGTTAAGAGAAGTATTACTTTTTCTAGCTTCAACCACCAACAACAACATCACAATTGAAGTAGGCTACAATTGATACCAAGTATCCAAAACCAAAGGAAAAATGCTTTAATGAAGAAATTTTTAATTGGTAAGAAGATAAAAAACTTCACTCTAAAATAGTATAAGCCGCTTGAGTTTCGAAGTACCAAAGAGCAATCCAATTGCTACTTTCCATTCGATAAAGTACGCTTACTTTGTTTTTGTTTTCGGATCTACTTATTTAAAGTATTGGAAACTACTTCCAGGCTAAAAGAAGAACTAAATACAAAATTGTATTTGTAGATTGTAGTTTTATTACATTGTTTATTTGTTTTTTTTTGTGTATATATTATTTTTATATCGATTTTATTGAAAGTGTAGTTAAGCTTTTATTTTTGTTGAATTACTTTCAGCATAATAAAATCAATTCACAATAAATAAATAAATACATACATAAATAAGTAATACAATGCAATACATGCAGATTTTATATTTCCGACGAACTCGCTTCGATTTACATTTTTAAATTAAAAACAACAATTTAAAGCATTAAGCGTGTGTGTATATACAATTTGTATGTGTTATTTTTAACATAAAATAATATTACAACAACAACAACAAAAACACCCATCGGCGCTTTACGGCGGAATTAAATTTATTTTAACGATCGCTGCTCAAAAGCAAAAAATATTTCAATATGAAAATGTAATCTGCCTAAAAAGTGCAATTTTATACGCATAAAACTTTATTTGGAGCAATTTCGAAGAGCACTCTTCAAGCGAGTACACTACTCCTACGCCCCGCCGCCCCCCCGGCTGCCGCTCAGACGCTTTTGAATATTTTAAACATTTTGCAAAAGACCGAAGTTGACATTAAAACCAACATTAAAACGTCACGTAACTGCCATAAAAATGGCGGCGTACATTTAACGGAGCAGCGCAGACGCAGACGTCGTCGTCGTTACAACAACTTCCGCAGAAGCAGCAGCGTTTTTTTGTCGTTTTATTTCGTGTGTTTTCTTTTTTTTCGTTTTTGTTTCTTGTTGGAACCTTTCTTCTACGCGTTTAATAGCAAGCAAAAGGGGCGACGCAACCCCCTTTAAAAAGAGAAAACAAGTAGTAGCAACATAATGCATAAAAACACACAAAAAGCAAAAACAAAAAAAAAAAACAACTTTCATTTTCATTTTATGGCCAGCAGCAGCAGAATCAGGAGTAGGAGCCGCCACCTCAAAAACGTCAGACGCATTCATTTGACAAAGCAGCTCCAAAGAGCAGCAGCAGTAGCAGCAGTAAATAAAAGGAAGCACGTCTCTGCGTTGTGATTACGCGAAGGATGTGCCGTGCTTGATGCTGTTTCTGCTGCTGCTCCTGCTGCTGCTTGACGTAAAAGCACAAGTGCTATGCGAGCATTTAAAATCGCATGCAGCAGTATCAGCGCTGCTTTCTTATGCTGGCATTTGCAAGACTTTTGTTTTTGTAATTGTTGTTGTTGCATAAAATGCTGGCTGCTTGGTTGGTAAACAAAAGTCACCATAAAATCGGAATTAAGTGAGATTTACTTATGCACTTTCTTGATAATTCTTCTTCACTTTAAAGGCATCTTTAAGAATGCATTTTGCAAAAAAAAAAGAAAAGAAGTTTTTGTTTGTTTAAATTAGCAACAAAAACGAAATTATTTATTATTTTAATTTTATAGATTTACTTTGCAAATATAACTAATATTTTATATATGTATGTATATAGAGAGAACTCCAAACAATTTATTTGGACTATAAAACATTACTACTGCGAAGTCTTTTATAGTCAAAGCAAAGTGTTTGGATTTTTTGCACAAGTTTTAACTTATCTAAATTGCATTCATTTGGATTTATAGTTACTTATATAATATGGAAAAATAAAAGAATTTTTTTATTTTGTTGTAATTTGTTTGTTAAAATAATCCTAATGTTATTGCTGGTCTTTCAAATAGAATCTTTGTAACATTTACAAGATAATGAGGTTAAGAAAATATAAAATGAGAAGGCAAATTGAGAGAACTCACCTCGATTTCCGCCTAATTTATTTTATTATTGATAAAGGCTATAGAAGAATTGCGTCCTGAAAGATCTATTTTGCAGCCTAGTTGCCCTACTAACAGAATTCTAGACTATTTATAAATCTTTTAATTGTTGTGGGCTTAGTTTTTACTATATCATTAGGAACTAGAATCTGCGTCTTAGTACCGCTGGAAAAGTGCAAAGAACATGTTCAGCCGTTTCCTGCCCTTTTTTTCAGAATCACTATAAATCATTTTCTACCAGTTCTATTCTCTTCAGATGGTAATTGAGTTTAAAGTGGCCTTTCAATAGTTCAGTGTAGAGTTTAATGTCCTTTCTGCTAAGGTTAAGAATAGCTTCTGCCTTGATATGTACTGCCTTATTTTTCTGACTTATTTTGAAGTTTATTGTTGCTTTTGCTTACTTAATAATTTTATAGCAATCATGGCAACTACACAAAAATTTTGTTTACAATTAGTGAAACAATATCGAGGTGGAGAGGGACATTTTGCAAAATTTCCTTATGACAATATGAAAAAACATACAACGAATAAAAAAAAAATATATATGGAAAATTGTATACACGTGTTTCATTTAGCTTGAGTTTTGGAATAACTTTCTCATCAATTTTAAATATTTTATACAATTTCATATAAAAATGATTAGTAGTGACGCAACGATTACCATTGATCGTATTCGCGAATAATAGACATTTTCGTACTTTCTAGCGATTAACATCAATTACCGATCATAGTAATAATAGTTTGACAAATATTCTCTTAATAGAGCATACTAAACGTCAACCCTTTGTCATAAAAATTGATATTCTTGATGAATCTGTTATGTGTGAAACATTTTTCATTCTAAAATAGTTTTAAGCAAACTTAAATGCTTGTCCAAAAAAATTTATTTTAAATTGTTGATAAAAGTATTACTGCTTTCATTAGAACGACTAGTTTCTATAGTTGGACCTATATAGATTTCTCTAAGAAATATTTTTCTCAACGGTCTATAAGTGAAATCGCTTATAGCACAACAATCAGCATATAAACATATTTACGAGCATTGACTTAAAGGCGCTTATTATTTAAGCCATTTCGAGACGACATTATTGCCATACAATATTCTGAAATTAAAAATATTCGATTTAATATTTTAAAAGAGCTCAGCACACACACGCGCGCATACACGATAACAAACACAGATGCTGTGCATATTTCGCATTGGTGCAAATACGAAATCAGGTCAACACTTTTTCCATACGTGTGTGTGTATGGGTGTGTGTGTTATTGAATGCCATGAAGTGTCCATTAAATAAAAATGCAAAACCACTTGCCGCAAATACAGTAAATACACACATACATGCATACCATACATGCATAAGTTGAACGCTGCTGCTGCACCAATGGCAGCTAGTGTGAAATTCGTAATATTTACTTTTTGCAAAAAATATAAATAATAAATATGTTAAATAAAGGGAGAATTTTCGGAAAATGCGTATGTATGCGATAAAAGCGCCATTCGTAAATTAATTTCATTAAAATGTGTTCATCGGTGAAATTGATTTATTCATATGGTTTTAAGTTTATTGACGAATTCGTACCTTGAATAAATGTGAAAGAAAACTTTAAGTGATTATATTAACGTTTTTTTTTTGTGTGTAATACTTTCCAAACTTTTTTCACCGTGTACATAAAAAAAACTGTTTAACTTAAATACTTAAAAGCATTTTCATTTAAGATGCAGCAGCTTTTCATTTAAATCACTCAACAGATGCGCGCATTTGCATTTTTAGAAAGAAACTTAAAGATACTTTTACACAAAAAATGATCTCACAGATACCTTTAAAATTCTTTTGGTTATTACAACAACAACAAAAAACAGCTTAAGTGCTTACGCATAAATTTGAAGATATCAACCGCCCATACAAACTGAATTCGAGACGAGAAGAAGAAAAATGAAAGAAAGAAGGAACTTTTAGATGACAAATCTGTGCGTTACTTTTGAAAACGACCGAAAGAGGCAAGGCGAAGAGCTGTAAGTTGCCTTGTGCGTGACGGCCGATTTGTTAATACTATTATTAATTAAGTTTTTCTCTTCACATAACTAGTGATAAAGAAATGCTTAAGTCAAATAAAAAATGATTAGAAAAAGCATTTTTTGGGACAAACGTTTTGAAAAGAAAGTGGTTCGGCGTTTTGTTATAGTGGTGACATTTGGGAGCAGCTACCGTGTCGATAGCTAATGTGGGTGATTTAAGCTTTTACTATGTCATTATTGGAAATCATAGAGAGATTGATTTCATATATCTATAAAAATTTTATCTCTCCAGTTTTTGCATAAAATTGTTAAGCTCTTTCATCAGAGTTTTGCTTGAATAAAAAGTATAGTCACTTATGTTATTACGTCATCAAAATATATCAAATTAACTTCGACAAAATTTTAGTTAATCGATTAGATTTAAAATAGTTGTATCTTAAAATATTTGCCGAGTTAAAGCCTTTTAAAAATCTTCATTTTACTCGTTTCGTATTTTATGTATTTTTAAAAATCTATAAGAACGGTCTTATTCCTCATCGCAATAGAAATATATAAAAATATATATATATATGATCAGTTTATTTTGTTGTTGTTGTTCACATATTAAAAGACAGAGTCAGCCCATTAAAATTCTTATTGAAATATATTATCATTTAAAAGAAGACGCTATTGACCACGTATGAATATACAAACTTCATAAAGAATTACCTTAGAAAGCTATCGGAATAATCAAAATAATGATGTGGAACTTTATTAATATCATCTGACATGGGTGCTCCTTAAATTAGTCCAAGAAATGTTTACTTCATAAAAGTGCATCTCGCAAATACCTAAATAAGTATAAGAAATTCACATCGCATCCTTGAGCGTGCGATGCGCGACAAGCGCTTGTAATTATAAGAATTTTCTTAATTAAATTGAAGTAGTCAGATCTTGAGCGTTTCTTCGCTGATGTTCTACTCCGCTCCACTCTACTCTATTTTTTAATTGCAGCCCAGCAGCACATAAACTCACATTCTCCGCCCAAGTAAAATTCTGCGCGCTACTGCTGCGTCTTCTTCTTTTGAGTCGCATCATCGTTGTCGCTTATTGTGCTTAGTCGTAAATGAAGCTAAGTTCATTTTTCACAAATATGAAAACAACGAAAATGGCTTCTACGCTTTGTAATTAAGCTACGCGGCGCTATTTTACTGGATTTGTTAAAGCGCTGCTGCCGCTGCTTCTGTTGATGAACATCAACGTCAGCTACAAGTTGCTGTTGTTGTTGTAGTTAGTTATTGTTCGCTTTTATTTTATAGCGAAGTCTGCTTGGTGCATCTAACATAATCAGAGCATCACATCACGTAGCAGACAAAACACACACACACGCACATACACAAAATAAAACAAGAGCAGCATCTTTTGGCTTCATCATAACTTTTTTTTTTGTTAGCCTAGCAACTGCTGATGTTGCTGCATTTATCGTACACACACACAAACACACACACGCGAGCAGCATTTGTGCCGCGCTTGGCTTGAATATTTAAACCAAACAAATTAAGTGCTCATTTATATATTTTTTGTAATAATAATAATATTTTTAAAGTTGAGTATATTAAAAGCAGAACGAGATAAGTTCATTAAATTTTGTTTTTCTACTTTAAGTTTTATGTGGAAGCGTGATTCAAAATTTATTTTCTTTAATAGCTTTGTTTATTAAAAAAATAAAAATAGTTTTGAGTGTCATTGAGGTCAGTTCATAACTGACTTATCTCTAGAATTGCAAAAAATTATTTCTTTAGATAACAGAAACAGAAGAAATTCATGAAATTTTACAAATTATTATAAAGAAGTTTAGTTCTTCTTAAAGCTCAGTGGAGTTTTCAAATAAATGGAAAACTCTTTCAACCGCTCATAGCTAAAAGGAATTTAAATTAAAAACAAATATATCCGATAAATATATTAGGTGTACAAATAAGTTTCCGCCGTTTTGAGAAAGATGGCGTGGCACGAGGTTTACGTTGGAATTCGCAGATGGTAACCTACTTGAAAATTAGTTTGTTTATTCCAGAACAACATAACCTTATCATGTTATTAAGTTCGCATTAGCATCATATATTTTTCTTCATCTAAAAATGTCTCAATTTGAGCCAACTAAGTGTCATATGCGGGAACTTTTAATTTATTTTTTTAATTTAAAAAAATCTGCTGCTGAGTCGCATCGATTGCTCGTAGAAGCATATAATGAGGATGCTTTGAGGTAGAGAATATGTCGTGAGTGGTTTCAAAAATTTAAAAAAGGTGATTTTGACATTAAAGACAAAGATCCAGTGGAAGGCCGAAAATTTACGAGGATGCATATTTGGATAAATTATTGGGTGAAGATTCGTCTCAAACACAAAAGGAACTTGCACTTAGTTTAGAAGTCACTCAGCAAGCAGTCTCACATCGTTTAAAATCGTTTAAATATTATTTTATTAATAAAAAACGGCGGAAACTTATTTGTACACCTAATATATACAAATATTTTTAAAGAAACGAAATATATATATATAAATTTTGTTATTTGAATCGGTGGTTTGTATTCACTTATCATGCATCAATGCAAATGCAACATCTTTTACTACTATGGAAATGGTAATTGTACTGTTAATTTAACATTTGTATAATATTTTTGATATTTTCTCTATCTTAATCTCTTTTCCTCAAAAAAGAATTAATCACATTTCGATAGGCAGCTACTCAAGTTGTTGCAAGGAAGTAATTATCTATTTTATATTTTCAAACGTTTGCTATGCAGCCTGCCGCCCTTCTACTCTCCAGCAGCGCTGCGAAACGACTTGTTGCCTTAAAGTTTGGTTTCGCAGTTACGAATGTAAAATTAGCTTTTCAAAGTGGATAACTCCTCGCTAGAATTGGCTGCCTTATTACTTATTTTTGTGGCATTTAACAAAGTTATAACCCAAAAAAAAATCAACACAATTAATCGGCGTGTATTTCGCTGTTTGTGACAATAGTTGCAAGTGTGTCTCTACTGACAACAGCAACATGTCAGAAATTTGTTTGCTGTCGAAGGTGGCACAGTTGCCAATTTATGTTCAAGTGTGATTCGTTGTTAGCAACAATATTGTTGCAGCGAAATGTTGTCGCTACAGTGACGTAAATAAATTTATACTTTGCTCAAAACAAACAATTGATTTATATATTTTATATTGTTTTTTTAAATAATAAAATCAGAACTTTTCAATCTTGTTATAGAGATTAAGCACGCCCAGTCCACTTGCAACAATGTTTGGTTCTTTCTTTATGAGCTTTCAACAGCAATACTCAATTCGTTTCTTTTTTTTCGTTGCTCCATCAAAGCATCTCAGCATCACTTAACAAAAATAAAATGCAATCAAACCGTTGCGGGGGGTTGGAAACAGGGTGGGGGCGGTTGGATTGGCACTCTATTTCTATTCGCGCACAAAGCCCAACACTGCAAAATGCCGAAGAAATCAATTAACAAAAAGAAGAAAAAAAAAAAACGCTACATTAAAAAATTGAAACTCTTTTGCGACTTGTCGTTGTTATTTTTGTTATTGCTGCTGTTGTTGTTGGCCATTTTGCGCCATGCCGCAGAGCATATTTTCGTATTTTCCGCACTTTGCGGATAGGTACTTACTTTTTAATGGGGCATAAAAATAAAAAAAGGAGTAAACGACAAAAAAAAGGAGACCGGGCAATTTTCATTTTTATTCGCAATTTTCAATTAAAATTTCACTTTGGCTTTTCTTCTTTTTCTGCTTTTGTTGCCGCTCATTGCTAGCAGCAGCAGCAGTTGTTGCATGCAATTTGCCTTACTTCCTCTATTTTTTTTGCAATTCTATTTTAATGGTTATTGGTGTTATCATTAAAAATAAATAAAATAAAATGTTATTGTTGTAAAATAGATTTCGCAAAAAAGAAAAAACTCCATTGGGGAAAAATAAAAGAAATTCTGTGAATTTTATTAAAAAATTTGATTAGAATTTTTAACAAATTTGAAGCATTTTAAAAAAAATGTCATCATTTGACGTTCGCTAAAATTCCGCAATAAATTCCTCAAACCGCGTAAACTTGTTGTCAACGCTTAAATACAAAAACAAAAAACTGAAATCAAATCAAATCGAATGAAATTAAACGAGCGGCTAACAACATGACGTGGTTTCAGCCAACGGATGTGCTGCGGCATTTTCTTCTTCTGCCGAGTGCTGCGAAACGCACATTTTCAATGCAAATTGCCACAAAATTGATTTGCTTTGATGGTGTTTGTGAGTTAGAAACAAGTGGTGTTTGTGTGTATGTGTACGAGTATGTCAGTGTTGAAAATTTTCAATTGCATTTTTCCCCATTTAAATGCGATTTGGCGGCAATTTGGCGTAAATGACGGAAACCACTTAACCCAGTTTTTCAAATTAACATTTATTTATTTACTCGCTTTTTTTTTGTATGGCTTATACCAATTTCAATGTTACTCAAATGATTCAATAAACGGACTAAAAATAAAAGCGTTTGTAGAACTTGAAAAGGTCATAAACAATTTGCAACACTCTTCAAGTTTGAAATATTGAAAAGGTGACAAATTCATGCTCTTAAAAAATGTTCAAAAATTTTAAATAAATATTTAATATTATTTAAATAATTTGTTTTTGTAAAAATTTTCACAAAATATAATTGCAACTTATTTTCGAAAGAATTTACAATAATTTGTCATTATACAATAATTTTTTTAAGCTATTGTTATAAAATCCTGACGAATCGCTTATATTTCTGTTCTTTGCAAATTTTTCAAAATGTTGTCATTCTATTGTAAGAGATGATAAAATGTTGTTCAAAGTTTAAACACTGAAGTAGAATCCCGACAGTCTGCAATTTAGTTGTAGTAATAGGAATATCACGAGGATTTCTAGGATATTGCTTAAGTTGAGTATTTGTAAGATAATCGTGCCATTCCTATATAAAGAGAAGCGACTGTCTTTGAATATTTATAATTCATATATACTAGGGTAGTCCGATAAGTACTTAGCCTCAACGCCCGATGGAGGCCTACTTTGCAGACCTCGACATTTTAAGTAAGTTAATATAAGATACTTAAAATATCCTCTGAGATACTGAAATAATGTGAGACAGTTCTGACATAATATGGAATACTAATATATTATTTTTTTCTCAAGGTTTCTATATTGAAATTTAAGTTTTTAATGCTGAAGAATCTTTAACATTAAACAAATACTATTACATATGTATAGCAGTCAAATTCGTATCCGACTTAAAAAGTAATTATTGTCCCTATAAAAGGAATTATGAGTTAAATTTAGTTCGAATTACTTTAAAGCGGGGAGTTCTTATATTGATTTTAAATTAAGTAGCAGGTAGAGCTGGGCACGCACTATTTAAAAAGTTAAAAGTTAATTAAGGAAGTTAATTTTTTATATAATTTTTAACTTTTCCGTTCATTTCAAAAATCAATAAAAGTTAATTAACTTGCGTTAAATAACTTCCTTCAATCCAAGTTAGTTAAATTAAAAACAAAGAATTAAAAAGTAATATTAACTCGAACGTTAAATTTTTAACGAGTTAACGAAGTTAAGTTTAACGAAGTTAAATTGTTAACTTACGATGCCCACCTATGGTAGCAGGTAACACTGTACAATATTACTTGCTTTGCTTAGTGGCATCTTAATGGCTTGTAATTAAATCAGGAACTTTGCGGATACTCATAAGTAATACTTGTGCTCCTTGTTATTTAACCTAATAATACCAAATAGTCGAATTTATCAGCACTTTCAAAAAAATATTTTTTTCTGGCTTTGATTTAATTCTTTCAAACTTTAAAACATTTAAAAAAAAGAGTTTTAATATGTTTTAACTAAATCCATCAACCGATCGAAGCGCAACCAACCACCTCCTCTATAATTGCTTCATTTTGCATTTGCAGTAAATAAAGTCATCCTTTTAATTTGTCTATTATGAATTTTGCACTGAAATCAATAAATCAAATCAGTTTAGCTCAGTTAAATCTACAACTTTTATTTTACGAAAGTAAAGGCGCCTTTTGATATCATGATTTTCCGATTAATTTGTAATTAAAAATAAACAACAACCTTTACTTATTTGCTATATTTATAAAACCTGAGTAAACACTTAAACATACACACCACACATACACACAAATATACTTTCATGCATACCCTCGAAAACACACACACGCACTTGCTGAACAAATAACGCTTGTAATTTTAATTAAACAAGTTGTGCTAAGGCCCGGTCGCGTCTTGCGTTACGTTACGTTACGGTGCGTTGCGATTCGATGACGATAATGATGCGATCACGAGCAAAAATGACGAATGCTGCAAGCAAATAGTCTCAGCCCCAAAACTGGACAAACGACACGCAGCACCAGTGGCGGCGGTAACGGCGGCGGATATGGCAACCAACAACTGCGGTATACAAAATAGCAGCGAATGTGGTAGAGTACTTTGGGGCAGGAAAAAACTTAAGCAAAATTTTCAAATATATATTAAAAAAGCTGATTTTATAAAGTCATACAGCCGAGTTTTGAAGTACTGTGCGACGCACAATGTTCGGACGAACGGACGTAACTCAAGTGTACGCAAGATAAGAAACTAATTGAGTAGAATGTTGCAGTCGCAGCAGCAGCAGCAGCAAAAACCAACAGAAGTAGCATCAGCTACAGAAGCTCTGCAGGAGCTTACCTTGCTCTATTCGTTGTTGACTGTCGCTTGGCATGGGATGGGATGGGATCTCTTTGCAAGCTGCTTTTAATAGGCGGAATTTTGTCATTAGATATGAGCAGTCGCATCATCAGCAGCATCAGTAGACCAAGTCCAAATGAATTCACCAACTTTAGCGTCTTTTAATGGTGCTGCCTGCTCCACTGATGCTGCTGTTGCTTTTGCTGTTGCTGCAGGGAAGATAAGATGACCGGGACTGGTGCTGGTGCGTGTGAAGACACATGTTAGTTGGCTTTCAGTGAGTCTGAGTCTAAGAGCAAAAGTTGTCTGCTTTAAATTGAAGAGAATAAAAATCGAAAAATAAAAATTACTTGTGCAGCAGAAAAATTTAGTTTTCGCTGTTGTCGCGTCATGGCACCACTCACTGATATTAATTGCTGACAGTGTTGGCAGGGTATAGGGAAAGTTACAGAGGCTGTACAAAATGTCGACAGAAATTATACAAGAAACCGAGAATGTAAAATAAGTACAAGGCAATAAGTGAAGACAGTTTTGTAGAATTTATATAAAACTTAGATTTAAAAGCTAAGCGACTAATAAGTTTAGAAAGCAGAAAGTTAAAAGTAGCTTTAAAAAGTAAGTGGCTTAATATTCATAGAAGCTTTTCTATATTTTAATTTTTTGAAGTTAAAGACGCTACAAAATTAAGGTCTTTAAGATTTATAATTTCATAAGAGAAAGCTCTATTCAGCTTTTTTATATATAAATTTCAAAAAGTTCTGAAGTTTTCTCAAATTTTAATAAAATATAGAAATATAAAGTGTGCAGTGTTATGCGAAGCTTTTTTCTCGTGATTTTGAAAACTAAGTAAGCTTAAAGCTGAGAAGAGCTTTCTTTAACAACAGTAAACTACAGAGAATTTTAGGTAAAACAATAAAATTTTACAAAAAAAAATACTTTAAGCATATCAACAACAAATTAAACACTTCAAAAAATATACAAAATTTTTAATAAATTGCTTTCAGCCGCATAAAACCCAAATTGAGGCATGTTAATTTATTTGCATTGCAATACGAGTACACAGCCACACAGCAGACAAACACACACACAAACATACAATACCAACATAGCGACACTTAAACAAATTTGAATTTTCACCTGCCGCCAAGCGTTGCTGCCACACAAAGTTCAACTTTGTGCGGAAAAATTGTGCGGTTTTACACTGTGTGAATTTAATCAGTTTAAAAGTGCCAACACAAATAAAGGCGACAGCAACAGCAGCAGCAGCGGCGCAAAAAGAAAAATACTGCAACATACGAGTACAGCGAAAATGTTGTAAGCAAAAACAACGTTATAGAAAGAAAAAAAAAGAAAGAAAAAACTTATATGTATACATGTGTGTATTGTGAAAAAGGATCAAATTTCCTTATCAATGGAGCCACAATGTGCCACAATGTTGTGCTGCAATCGTTTGCGAAATGTTGTTGCTGTTGTTGTCGGTTAATGTGCACATGCAACACAGCATTGCCATAATCAGTTTGTTGTTGTTGTTGTTCTTGTTGCAATTTTATATTGTTTGGCAAGGCAATTTACAACAACAGACAGTACTTTGTTGCCTAAATAAAAGGAACATATCTTTACTTATTTTAGATTTAGTGCATTGGATGGATTTTTAACATTTACACCTCATGTTAAAATTCCAAATAGTACTTGGTATACTTGTAAGTACTGTGCAATGGCATCGAACAAATTTTCCATTTAAATCTGAATTGCATTTAAATTCGAAATTGCATTTTACACGTTTTCTATGCAAATCGAAAATGTAAGTTCTTTCATTGTGCAATCGCTTCGCTTTTCAAACTGACTATTTGTCTGTCTGCCCGTCTGTCTGTCTGTTTTTCTATCTGTCTGTCTGCGCATCTAACTCTACTCTAAGCATCACAAAAGCTTAGCCCATTATCCACAGTTTCCACACACACACACAAAAACAACTACACACACACTTATAGAAATTACAGTGTGTGCCCGTTGCACGTTGCATGTGCATGCTGCTTTGTTGACATTTCAAGATCAACTTCAAAATCATTTTATTGTGCCGCATTGCATTTCAATCTTGACTTGAAAAGCCTCAAATTCGCTTTAATCTTTGCTTCGCTGGAGTTGCTCTGGAACTTTTGGACTTTTGTAATTCTGCACTTTATTGTGTTGGCCAGCCAGCCAGCCAGCAATGTTGTTGTTGTTGTTGTCTGGCAGTATCTATAGACTATAGTAAATGCATTAAGCATGTGTATGCGGCATTTACTGCGCGCCGCATTTGTCATCAACGCATTTGCGCTCATTGTTATTGTAGTCGTTCGCTAGCTAGCTCGCTAGCTAGCTTGCTTACTTGTTTGCTTACATTTTGCAAAATGTAATTCGATTGCCGTGAATAAGTACTCGTTCGTTGGCTCTTAATACAGGGTGCTCAAATGTGGTTGTGTGTGTTTTCACTTAACAACATTAACAATGCACTATGGTGCAAATCAAAATTATTAAAGAAATTTATATACATTTAAAGCTGAGTAAACAAATTTTTGGCCGTGGTCATAGGCGAAAAGTCAACTCTACAGGCTAGATTGGAACTTGGCTTCGAAGTTCAAGGTCAAGTTTATTCATTTTATGGTTCTATCTTTTTAAATTTAAAAGAATAAATATTTTAGTGGAATTTAGACTTGAAAATTTGTTCTTCAACCGCTGGTGTAATAAATATAAGATGAGAAAAATAGAAAATTGTACTTCTCCACCTCGATAATACTTCTCATTTTTCTACAAAGAAATTAAGTAAATAAAAACAACAACATAGTTTGTTGTCAATAATCAAAAAAAACATATTGCAAAATAAGACAGAAAATTATGTCAGAAATC
Organism: Suillia variegata; assembly: GCA_949127995.1. Taxonomy (NCBI): domain Eukaryota; kingdom Metazoa; phylum Arthropoda; class Insecta; order Diptera; family Heleomyzidae; genus Suillia; species Suillia variegata. The sequence goes on from OX421846.1 coordinate 29,726,824, forward strand.
GAGGTGAGTTCGCTCAAATTGTGTTCTCATTTTTACTTACCTGACCTTATTATTCAACCATGATTCAACATAAAAATTCAACTTGCTTGTTCCTCGACAAAATAAACAACTAGTTGGACAAAAATTACTTGAAAATATGTCAAAAAAATATGAATAATATAAATAGGAAACAAATTGAGGTGAGTCCACTCAATTTGCGCTATCGTATCTAATTTTCTTCATGAAGATCCTGTTATAATAAATATCATTGAGGAGAGTAGACAAATTTCACTATTCACCTCGATGTTGATTCTCTTTGTAAAATTTTTATTTTTGGAAGCTGTTCAACAAAAAGTCGTACTTTATTGTTAAATATAAAAAACTTCAAAATAGATCTGTGAAGTATGAAAGAAATCGCGGTGAGTTCGATAGATTTGAGCTCTCATTTCTAACTTTCTAACCATATCTTTCAACCATGGTGAAGATGACACAAAAATTATAAGTTAAATATTCAAAATTATTATGATGTATTTTTTTTCAATAAACTGAAAGTGTTTTTTAAGTTTTATTGATTTGTAAATATATCAACCTCAAGTAAAAGTTGTGTAACCACAGTGCAGTGGAGACGAACCGAAACGAGACGAGACGACACTGCTGCTCCATGGCTGTACAACTTGATGAGTGACAGCAACTGTCATTTAAGCGGACTGGCGGCAGCGGTGTTGTCTAACTCTCGGATATGCTGCGCTGACTGTCGACATGCAGACAATGCGTTGTTGACATCTGCGAAGGCATTTCTTTTGTCCGAGTTAGTTGGCTGTATTGAATTACTATACTACCGAGAGGATATACATACATACATATGTTTGTTATTACAACAATTGTAGTTGTTTGTTGTTGTTGTAATTGTTGTTACTTGTTTAAATATGTATTTTTCATTTGTGGCAGTAATTAAGCTGCTGGGAATTAAGCGCGAGTGTAGGCATGTGGAAACGTGTGTCAACATGTGCATACATTAAGAAAAACAACAAAACCAAATAAGTCTACATAGTTTAAAGTCTGTCTGACTTGTACAAAATATTACAAAAAAAAAATAATACTGATGAGGTGTGGTCAAAATGTATTTCGGTTTACATATGCTTAGCACTTAACTAGCTGCTCATTATTTTTAATCGTCAACTTAATAGAATGACTACATAAGTGCTTTAAGAGTCCGTCCTAATTTAGAGTTTAAATGCGGCTTGTGATATTTTTGTTGTTTTTGTCAGACATGCACTGACGACATTAAAGATATTTCAAGATAAAACGCAAAATTTGTGTAAATTTTTGTTCATTATTACTAAATAACAACACCAAATGCGACACTAATCTGCATGAATTGCACATGCTGCATTTGTGTCGCGGCAAATTACTAAAAATGTCGATTATGTAGTTGTGGTTGTTGTTGCTTTGTTGTTGTTGCTGTTATTGTTATTAATGTTGCTATTGCTGTGGTTATTACTGCGCGCCACCAACCATATCTGGCCACTTTGGCATGAAATATTGTATAATTGAATTAAATGCGCCTTTTTGGCTAACCAAAAAATGCAACAACAACAACAACAAAATGCAAATTATTGTCATTTTCTCAAGCGCCTTTTATGGCAAATGCCGCAGCGCGCAGTTGAAAAATAAAAAAATAACAATAAAAATAAAAATAAAATAAAACTGAAATTGCAAAAATGTACAAAAAGAAACATTTAAGCGCATAAATTCCGTAAGGCGTGAAACAACACGCTGTTCCGACATAGCAAACAAAACAAAAAACGTATGTGTGTGTGTGTGTTAGTTGCAGTCCGTCGTTTGTTGTTGTATAAATTAAAAGCTTTTACGCCAAATGCGCTTGCGCGCTTGTCTTGATCGTGGCATAATTTACAAGCGTGTAAGCGCGACACACAACACCATGCCACACCAAAAACAAAAACAAACACACAAAAAAGGCGAAGGTGTTGTTGCACGGTGTAACGCATATGGCACTTTTTGCCACATTGCGTTACCTGCTGCATATATGTTATGTGTGTGTGTTTGTGCACTCCATTGGCAACAATAAACATACCAAAAACAGCAATCGCAGTAATAAAAGCAACAACTACAACAAAACACTGTTTGCATCTTGGAGATTTTGCTGCTGGTTGGTTTTTCTTGTTTTTTTTTTACTAGAAATTGAAAATGTTGTTTGCAAAAGTTTCGATTTCATGCGACTGTGTGAGTTTGAGTTACTTTTTATTGCGTTACACTCGGTTTTTCGATTTCTAAATACACTCAAAGAAAAAATATGATTTGATTGCATTTCTTAAATTGTCAAAAGAATTAGTAAATCCTTAGAATGCACTAAGTAGACATGGTCAAATTTTAACAAACGGATTGTTGTTGTTTTAAAAGAAATTTTAGAGGCGACGTAGCGCAATGTTTAGTACATTGACCTTTGACGCAGATTGTCGCGATAAAAAACGAAAACAGTTATTATAGCATTGGAAAATCTTCTGAAAGTAACAACTTGCTATCAAAAAGCTTTAAGGATGGTTGGAGCAAACTTTTAGTCATTCATTGATTATTTTTTTTCAATTATCAACTTTTACATTCATGCATTCATTTATTAATTTATTCAATTATTCATGTATTTATTTAATCATTTATTCATTTACTCATGTATTCATTTCTTTATTTATATGATTATTTACGCATTAACTTATTCACTTATTCATTAATTAATTTACTAATTTAATAATATATTCAGTTATTCATTTATTCATGCATTCATTAATACATATATTCATTTATTCATTTGTTTAGTTATTCAATTATTAATTTACTCATGCATTTATTTATTCATTTACTTATTTATTCATATAGTCATTTTGTCAGTTGTTAATTTATTAATTTATTCAATTACTCATTTATTCATTTGTTCACTAGTTCATTAGTTCATTTATTCAATTCTTTGTGAATTCATTTAATCATTTATTCATGTTTGTATTTATTTATTTGTTCAGTTATTCATTTATTATTTATTAATTTAATTAATTATTTATTAATTTATTTATTCATTTGTTCAGTTATTTATTTATTCCTTTGTTCATTTAATCATTTATTCATTTATTAATGTATTCAGGTTTTCATTTATTATTCAACAATTTAGTTATTTACTTGCACATTTATTCATTTATTCAATTATTCAATTATTCATTTATTCAATTAGTCATTTATTCAATTATTCATTCATTTATTTATTTAATAAATTATTCATTTATTCATTTACTCATTTATTCATTTACTCATATATTCATTTACTCATTTATTCATTTATTCATTTATTTATTTATTCATTTATTCATTTATTCATTTATTTATTTATTAATTTATTCATTTATTCAGTTACTCATTTATTAATTTTTTCATTTATACACTTATTCATTTATTCATTTATTAAAATATTTTTTTGCAGTGCATTTCTCTGCTTCCATATTCGTCAATTAACTTAACTTGCATTTTCATTTTCTCGCGATTTGCATAAAAAAGTTGACTTTTTCGGTGTGCCGATATCTCAAATGTGCGAATGACATAACAGCTCCAAAGTAGCTGCATTAAGTATTTACCAGATAAAACCCGTTTAACGGTGACAGTTGCTGTCAATTAAATTGTTGTTTTTACTTTTTGGCAATGCAAAATATTATTAGCCAATTTTTTATTTTTTCTAATAAATTTGTTTATTTTCGCTAATGATGTCGACTGAACTTTGAACTATGCGCCAAAAATGGTTTTTATGTCAATACAAAAAAAAAACCGCTTAAGAAGCAGCATTAGGAAATTTTTTCTTCTTCATAAAGTTCAGAGTTCAAAAAATGCCTAAAATTTTCGTAAAATTGCACAAAATCGAAAGAAGCTAAAACGAATCAAATTATACGCTTACTGATATGCGCTTACGTAAGCTGTAACAAAAAATATACAACAACAACAACGACGGCAAGGCAGATGGAAAATGCAACATCATCGTTTACGCTGATTGACGACGAACGATCATAGAAGATATTTATTTTTATATTTTTTTGTTTTGTTGTTGTTGTTGTTGTGTGCTGCATTTGCAGCGATTGACGTTTTGTGGCGGCGATGAACTGCTGCAGCTACCGCTTGCGGTTTGACGCTTGATTGATTGCATTATAAAAGCGTTTAAACGTTTGAGTGCGCGCGCGCCCAAGTGCGGAGTACAGCTTAAAAGCGCACACACACTGTAGACATTTCGTAATGGAGAGCTCGACTACTTTATTGACTTGACTTTATGAACTTTTTCGATTGTTGTTGTTGTTTTTGTTGTACTGCTATGTATGAATAATGTTCATGAGACGGAAAATCTGTTGGAGTCTTTTTTCTCCTATTTTAACGAAAATTAATTTATTATTCTCAATTAAGATACTTAAACAAATTGACGTAGTTTGGAAATCTTTTGTATTTTGTTAGTAAACATATATATGTATATATGTATGTCAAGTACACAGGACGAAATATTCTGAACAAAATTAATCAATATTATTTGTTTAATACATTTAATTTTGAACTGAAATTCTATACACAACCAGTTTAGTTGCAACAATTAATGGCGTTAACTGAAAATAAATATTGGTATTGCTTCCAAACTAAGTTGATTTATTTTGCGATAAAACAAATCTTTTTTCAATTTGAAGTGCTTGCTAGGAATCGAACTTGGGCCTACTACGAAGATCAAAGTCGAGAGTATTAAGAATGTGCCACTGACGCACAATACCAGTAGTTGATTTAGGGCATATACCAGGGTGATCCGATAAGTACTTGGTCTATGAAAGAAAAACGAAAATTCTGGAAAAGTGGCCATAATTTCTCAACATAGTCTCCTATGAGCTAGATAAACTTGACCCAGCGATGCTCCAACTTCTTCAATCCGTCTGAAAAATACGTTTTCTCGAGATCTTCAAAGTAGGGCTCAATTGGGCGGTGAGGCTAAGTACTTATTTTTTTTATTTTTGAAGCAGAGAAGCAACGACGCAACTCAGCATATTTTCTTTTTTGAATTATTAGATTTTTTGTCAATTAATAATTTAATCAGCCCAATTAAATATTTGTTTAAATGGTTATCTTGTATGATAAGAGTTTTACACAAAAGTGTGTTTTGTTTATTTTCATCGTATTAAATAACACTTTTGTTTCAAATTTCTAATTTTTTTGCTAAGTATTTGTTTAATAGAATTAAAAACTTTGTTGAATCAACAAACTGTATCTTAATTGTAACAAGATTTCAATTCAAAAACTTTTTTTCTCAAAAAGATTATGAAATTGTTTGTTACTAATCGGAATAATTGTCCCAAAATTTGAAAAGATTAACCATCTCGACTCTAAGAATTTCGAAACGAATTCAGTTGACAACCGTCCAGGGTCATTATAGATGCATTATTCAATAAACGTGCTCTGACTAATTTCAAATTTAATATAATTAATTTATTTTATTTAAAGCAAACTCAGATCCACCAAACTTAAACAAAACTTAAAAGTTTTAAGCGCAACCATTTCAAATGTTCCGCATTAAAGTAAAGTTCTAATCTCCTCGTGCTTCGTGCAAACGGTCACAATTTGCAAAACAATTGCTAAATTCGACAAATGGCATCCTTTATTTTCATCATAACTTGGCCGGATAATAAGTCGGCAAACAATGCCGCTAGACTGCCTGCCTGACTGCCTGACTGCCTGCCAGCCAGCCAACCTCACCCAGCTTAGTCAGCCTAGCTCACCATTAGGCATATTGTTTCTTTCCGCATTTGGCAATGCTTGCAGTAGTAGTAGTAGTAGAGGATCCTACTTATTACTTTATTTTTATTTTTGTTGGTTTTTTTTTTGTATTTTGTGTTATCTGCGAAAATTAATCTGACGAGCAATTTGCGCAAAATGGCAAATTACAAAAGCAGGCAGCAGCAGCAGCAGCAGTCAACAACCTTGCTTTGCGCCTCCAACGATGTCGTCGTCGTCGTTGTTGATTTTGCTGACTGCTTTTGCCAAAACGGAAAGCGTCGACGAAAAATCAAAAGGGATTTTTCACAATGTTTCCTTCCGGTCGTACGTCTGCTCTTGCTCATGCTTCGTCTTCATCGACTTTTCTTCTACTTCTCTGTCAGAATTCAAGGAAATGTTTCGCAGATATTTGTATCAAAAATGAAATTTCACCATTGTTGTTAATATTATTGTAGTTGTTATTGTTGTTGTAATAAAATTACATTTCCTTGTAGCTGATTGTGGCACAAAGTTGGCCGGAAGTCGAGCATGAACTGAGTTCGCGTTTTTTTTTTTCTTTTTTTGTATTTTCGTCAGGTACTATACAACAACAAAAGTTATTAAATTAAATTTTCGAGATACTTATCGGGTTTTGGTTTTAAATTGCGACGAAATTTTATACATGAGTAAAGCGTTTGTATTATTTGAAATTCACATACCTGTAAAGAGAAACAGAAAAAGAAAAGTTAGTTTAAAAGAAATATTCCTTTGATTTTAGTATAAAAAAGTATCTTCAAGATTAATGTAATAAAAATAATAACACGTTAAATATGATGTTCAGTCTGCGAATGTTTTTTTAAAGCATACTCAAAGGGTTAAAGTGTTTATTAACAACACACACTCATACTCGTATATACACACAAAAGATTTGTTATAATCTTTGCTGCAGACTTCCCGTCTTTGTTCTTCGCAGATTTTCTGCGCTTCTTACCTCTGTTGTATGCCAGAGAGCCGAATCTCTCTCTCTCTCGCTTTTCCTTTTTTCTCTCTCGCTTTTGCACAGCTTTGTAGCTCAAACTTCCGGCTGCTGTTTCCTCAACTATTTCCGCTTAACATCGCCAGACAAAAACCCAACTAAAAAGACATTTTGCTGCTTAACCGAAAAATATAAGCGCAAAACTTATCATTGCTTACAGCTGGGCACGGAACGAGCATAAAAAAGAGACACACACACACATACAGACGAGTAAAAGATCATACAGACTCAGAGACAGACAGACAGATAGACAAAAAACTTATAATTTAGCCAAGGGAATTGTTATAATTTAATTTTGCCTTTTCTGCGTTTCAGTTTCCTTTTGCTGCGTCATTTTCTGCTCTAGCTTCCATTTTCATTTTTCGTTTATTTTGTACTTTTCTGCTTATTGAATTTTTTTTTGAGATTTTCTTGTCGTATCTAATTCCCAAGTCGGGAGTCTGTACGAGTGTGCGTGTGTGTTTGATTGTGTTCGTGTCTGCTTCAAAATTTAAAGCGTATTCCGTGTGCTTGCTGCATAAGAAAGCTCTTATCTTTTAATTAGAACACTTCTGCTGGTGGCGGTTTTCTTTTTTTCCTTTTTCGGTTTAAATTTTGTTAAAATTAGTATTGAAAATTTGTTTATTTAGAGCATAAATTTAAGCAACAAATAAAATGGAAATTTTTTGATTGGTGGAGAACAGAATTGTTTAATCTCGTCTAGTTTTAATGTATTTTGTATGTTCTTTAATCCGATGTGTTTCCCAAACGATCTCAATGGCTAAAAATATTTTTATATATTTTTACGATTTATTTCTAAAATGACATCATCATCAATACGGTAGCTTCTTTTTTTGGCCAACACAAAGGCGGTACTTTGTTTGGCATTCGAGCGACCATGCGTTCCACTGTTGCATCATTTGTATGGTAGTCAGCTCGGTCATGTGTAATGAAACACAAACACAAGCACCGAAAGAGGTACGGTACCTCTAACCCTAATATTGACAACGTTGTGCATAGGTAAACTGGATTTGGTTTAGATGTATTTGACTAGATGTGGCCAAAGAGCAGCCTGGAAAGAACAGCGTCTGGCTATAACAGCAAGATACGACAGATTCAGCAAAAAAAGAAAACCAAAAGAAAACCAAAAAATTGGTGTCCTAGAGAACTGAAAATGGTTGAGAGAACTGAAGGCACGTTTGACAACGATTCAGCTGAGGGTTGAAAACGAAACGAAACGAAGTGAAAATCCATCGTAGATGCGTTGCAGGCGTTGCATTTATAATGAAACTCTCTCGTCGTTGGCCATGATCACTGTTGCATGTCTTGTATGCCGGTCATGTCCGGTTTGTGTGTTACTTTTGAAATGCAAATTCTTCTTTGGGTATGGTTCGGTTATACCATTATTCGCCTGTTTGTCCTTGCTCTCCTCGACATGTGTGACTTTTTTTTTCTGTACGTGTATGTGTATCAAACGGTGTATGTATACAAATGTACAATACATGTTTGCCGAATGGGGAGCCATAAAGTTCACATATGAAAGAAAAAACAGAAAAATAAAACAGAAATTCCCCAAACGACAAACAAGACCAGATGTCGTTTGCGGAAGGAAGCGCTTTGCGGGCGTAATGACGGCGGTACAGCGTTGCATCGAAATCACCAATATTACGCCCGAATTCCGATATCAGACAGACAGACAGACAGACACATAAAATGAGCACACACACATGTAAGAATTCGAATTGTACTCTTTTGGTGGCTGAAACTATTTTTTGAGACATACCGAAAATTTGTTTTGCTGCTTGGAACACAAAATGGTCGATATTGGAGCAGGATTTATATATCATTGGAATAGCTGAAGTAAATCTAAAATATATAATTTTAGTTAAAAGTATCCAACAAGATTTGATAATACATATAAAATTATTTTATTGTCACCTAATGCAGCAATGTTTCGTATATGAAGAAATATCTTAATATCTTGAAAATATATGTTTGTATCCCTACAATTAACACCCACTTTGCAGCACAAAGCGCGAATGAAACCTTTAAAAAAAAGACCGTATGACATGAAATATGACAACAACAAAAATAATAATAAAACAACAACATACTTTTGCAAGCCATTACACTTTTTTATACTTATATATTTGTATATATAAGTATTAAGTGTAGAGTAGGCAGCAGCGTTTCTTTTCAACTTTCTGCCACAGCTGGGAAAAAATGTTTCAACAGTAAAGTAAAAGTCTTACCTATAACCAGAGATGAATAAAAAAGAAGAAAAACAACAAAAACAAAGTGAGGTATTAACTGAGAAAGCGCTAAAAAAGAATGCAAGTTGCAAAAAGTTAGAAGGTCGACGATAAGCGCCTTTACAGGCACAGTGGGAGAATTTAGCGCGTATACGAGTAAATGTCAAAAAAGGTCAGCGATATGTAAAGATATAATTAAGGTAAATATTCGAATATCTTGCTAAAGCAAATTTTTTTTGTTGTTTTAGACTTTGTCAAGTATTATTCTATCTAGAACTTATCTGCTTATCAATTCAGTCATTCACTTTACATGTAACAGGAGGTCAATCAAGGCAACAACAGCTACTGAAGATTTCCTTTTTCTCATATACAACACAACAAAAAACAAAGCTTTATGATACTCCTATCTAGGACACCCTGTAAACCTCATTCTTCGTGCAAATGTAATTCTAATAAATTTGGTGCCACTGCGTTAACCGAACTCTCCAGCTTTTCTCTAGCGCCCGGCCGTGCCGACACTCTTGTGTAAAGTTTTCCTGCCGACTTTTTAAGTTTATGACACGACGACAACGTTTTTGCTCATACACAAGCCACATTAGCTTGAGTTCCTGGGTTCCTGGCTTCCTTGGCACGCGCGTACCTATGGTATGCGCATGTCCTACGAGTATCCAACTTTAGCGCGCGTTGGAGAACACAAAGTTCCATTTTCTTATTCAAGTATGTGTGTGTGTGTGTTTGTGTATATGTGGCGGAATGAGTGGGCCAGCTGGCGGGTTGTGGGTTGTTAGCGAGCAAAGCAACCAAAGTGCAGAAGGGACGAGTGTTGAGTGCGAAAATGTGCTGCCATGTCAAGGTAGTCTCGACTCGACTCGACACCGTTAACTCCACACATTGCCAACTTTTTAATAAAACAAGAAGATCAAAACAGAAAAGAGAAAATGTTGGAATAAAAATATATAAAAAAAAACGAAAACAAAAAACTCTTCTCGCATATAAACATAAATTGTAAAACACGACAGCAAACTTCGCCCGTAGTGTCACGTAAAGGGTTACCAACTGTAATTAAAATATTGTAAAAAAAAAATCAAAGCAGTTTTTAAGAAGCTTTAATGACTTGAATGATTCAGTACAATGAGCAAAGTTCGCTCGTTTCAGAACATTTCCATATGATTCATTTGAATAAAAAAGGGTTTCGTTTTTAAAATTGACAGCTTCCGAATCAACCCGAACTATGGAGCTATGTACGACCTGAAGATCCAGTATATAAAATCACTTTACAAAAACAAAATTGTACTTTTGGAACAGTTTAGATGAGGTAAAGCTTGGTTCGGTTCGGTAAGATTAGGTAAAGTAAAGTAGGAAAAAATTTTGTTTAGTTAAGGTAAAACTAAATTTAAGTTTAAGGGTCAGATGAAAAAAATAAATTGTGCTTCCATATTAAATTAAGTAATACAATTGTGGTCCGACAAGTACTTAGGCTAACCGCCCGATGGAGGCTTACTTTGCAGACCTCGAGAAAAAGTATTTTTCAGATGAGTTGAAGAAGTTGGAGCATCACTGGGTCAAGTGTATCGAGCTCATAGGAGACTATGTTGAGAAATAAATAGTCACTTTTCCAAAAATTTCCTTTTTCTTTTGTAGGGTAAGTACTTACCGGACCACAATACATTTTAAGCTATATTCTGAGCTTACTTGATATTCGGAAAGTATAAAAAAGCGCTGAGTATTAAAAAATACTAACCAAAATATTAACCAAAAATATCAAAACGATATGAAGCTCGTACTAAAATAATACGGTTGGTATTCCTTCTTAATACCCAACGTACATTCAAATGCCAGTATTAGGTGCACAAGGGTTGCCATCGTAGAATATTGCATATATTCTTGTAATTTGCGCTTCAAAAGCACAATAGAACGTAAAATTAACTTTTGCCTTTGTTTGTGTGTGTCTATGTGTGTATGAGTATGAGTGTGTGGAGACAGGCAGGCAGGAATAAGGTAGCCCGTGTGGGCTCTATTTGCAATCTAAGCAGCAGCAGCCGCCGCTGTGCAAGGGTAAAAATACACTTTTCAAACATAAGTCCTTCTCGCAACGGATGAGCGAGGCTAACGGCAGACAGATAAACATACACACACCAATACATACATACTTAAATATTTACCTAAACATACAAGCAAGCAGACAGCCTGACAAACAATCGCCGGTAAAACAAGGACACCATATTGTATGTATGTACGTCTGTGTGTGTGTGTGTGTGTGTGTTTATGAGGCTGTGTGTGTGTTGGCTGGAAAACTTTGATATTGCGTTTGTGTTCAACATAATTATTAATTAGGTTGACAAATATTTGCACACGATATTAATAAAAACACGGCGTAAAAATACACAACAACAAAAAGAAAGTAAGTTGATGCCGTGTGTGCGGCAAGTGCCTGTCCGTATGTGGCTGTTTGCCGCTCTGCTTTCTGTTAAGGTAAATATGCTGCATCGTGGGTAACTGTAGGCTGGCAACTCTGCTCTAGTACGAGTCGATATTCGAATTATTTTATTGTCGTGTGGGCATTTTAATGGCAATATTTGGTGGGGTTGTTGGCGATGTTTCTGTTGCTGCTACTGCTGCCGCTGCTGCTTTGTAAGTCAGCGTCAGCGCAGACGGGCGCGCACAAAAATTGTTTGCTCAAGTTTTAAGCCTGTGAAAAGTGAAGGTAAAACACGTATTTAAGCATGTCGGCATTTTCGCAATCAATATTATTAGAAAATGTTGTTTTTATATGCGCTGGCATGTTGAAATGCGATTTAAGTAGGCGGACATTTAAGCAGATCTACTGACAGTTCAAAAACAAATCAGGTAAGTAAATTTAATTTAACGCTTTAAAGAGAGCTCCGAAATTGATAAAAATGTTGTTCTAATTTCATGTAAAAAAAAACACAAAATTTGGACACATAAGTTTTGTAAAAATTATTTTTTTGTTAACTCTTAACTGGATAAGAAAACAATGTGACATATCTGTCCCATTGGCTTTAAACTATAATATTTAAAATAGTCGGTCCTACCGATATTTAAAACATGAACCACCTTAATCAGATTACTCGATTAATTTAAGATCGTTTGAGTACCAAAATATTATATTAAAATTTTAAGGGCTTTATTGAAATATATATTAAGAAAATAACAGACATGGTTTTTTTGTACAAAGTTTCAACCCAATATCTCATATGGTTCTCAAGATATCGTGTTGAAAATAAATCACTACGTTTTGCAACAGTGGGCGTGGTCATAGGCAGATTAGGTCTAAAATCTAATCAGTTTCTCGGCATAGGAGCAACTAGTGTACAAGATTTCAGAGCAATGTCAAACAGGCGGACATGGTCATTGTCATCGACTCAGTTTTTGATCCTGATCAAGAATATGTATATATGTCTATATCTATCTTGAGTACTCATCTACGTTACAAACATTGGACCAAAATCAATATACACCACTGAGTGGTGCAAAAACATGTCCACTAATACTTGCCATACTTTTAAATTTTTGACGGACCCTGTAGACCTTCAAGACCATCTATGTCAAGTGTGTTTGTTTTTTTGTGTTTTCTTTTTTATTGCAACTTGAGTCTATTTGAGTCTGATTTGTGGAGCTTGTCGCACATTTAAATTGCGGTAATACGATACTTCACTTCGCGGCTTTTAAGTGCGTGTCTGACTGACTGTCTGTCTCTCTGTCTACCTATCTGCCATACCTATCTATCGGTCTATCTGTCAACGTTTATAAAATAGAATGTTTTTCGGTGAGACTTCGTTTCGAAACAATTGAATTGAATAAATTGTCGTGCTGGCGTTTTTGTTTTTTTTTTTACTGTTCTGCATATTAAAAACGTTTCGGAACGTTACCAAAACGAAGCGCACGCATAATCCAACTCAACGGAACGGAACTCAAAATACAAAACGAAACGAGAATTTTTTTGATGACTGTGATATTCGATATTTTATTTTTATTTTTGATGAAATAACGTTCATAAACACGAAAAGCTGCTTGTCGCAAGTGGTTTAGAAGCTATAGCTTGGTTAACAAGCTGCGTTTGGAATGGGACTGCTCTTGTTTTTTCTTTTTTTGTTGTTGTTTTTTGCTAAAGCTTATAAGATTATATAATGTACGTACGTATTGATTGTCTTAAGAGAAATAATTGATTTATTTTATTGATTTTTCATGAAAATGAGTCAAATTTTTTTTTACTTATTATTGGCGAATGGAACTTCATACTGTAAAATAGAAAATATGCTCAAATAACATGCAAATAAAATTAAAATATATGCCACAATAAACTATAAAAATATGCACTTGAAAGCAAAAAGAAAATATTAACAAATTTTTCATGTAATTTAACAAATATTAGTGGATAAAATTTAATTTTAATATATGAAATAAATGTATACGAAATCAATCAAAATAAAATTTTCACGATTCCTAAGCCTATGTTAAAATTTTGAGTCGATACTGACCGATCGATCTATCGATCTTTAGTAAAAGTTGATACTAACAGTTAAATGAGATGTTGTCCCAGTAAATGTTTTAGCGAAATTTTTATATTTTAAACAGATGTACGATATACTTTTATCTTATAAAAAATATGCAAACAACATATAAAGTTATTTGTAAAATATGCAAATATGCATTGTTTAGGGTGATTGAATATTTGAGTACAAATTAAAGGTGTAGCTTTTGCAAAAAGGTGTCGCAGTAAATATAAAAGAAATATTTTTCTACTTTAAATGGATATAATATAAAAAGGTATGTAAGAGTATAGGTTAGGTTAGGCTAGAGTGGCGGCAAGTGCCTCACATAGACCAGACTAGGTCCATAGCGCTACCATATGCTCCCTTTAAATGGAGAAAACAGTTGACCTAACTTCATGATATTAATGAACGAGCGAGTATATGTATAGTCAAAAATATGCAAAAAACATGAAATAATTGGAATATATTCAAATATATGCACTAACGATTGATTGCCATTTTAAGCATATTTTCATGATTCGTAAAGAGAACTTAACAACTTAGCCTATCACTTTTGAGATGCGCAGTAAAAAGAAAGCATTTTCATGACATTCTTTCGCCTACTTTTCACTTTTAATAGTTCCAAGATTATAGTAAACAACTCTATTATTATTTGTTTTTGTATTGATGTGGAAAATTGGGGTTTAGAAATATTTGTCCATGTGCGAACAAGCCAATCGGAAGATTTTCTTAAAATATTAAATAACCGGAGTGAAAAGTGTTTTGCAAGCTGATTGGCAGGAAAATCTATGACTTTAATTCTGATAAAAAAATTTAATTAAAGTACACAAATATTAACGATATCTCGTCAATTAAGTTATACCATAAATTACGTTATTCCAATTAAACTTTGTGGCAATAAATACGAGTTTTATGGTATTACTTCTTTGACTGTATTTAAACTTTGAATATTCAAATTTAATCGAAAAATTGAATTGAATTTGCTTACTTCTTTGCTTTATAAAATGCAAAAAACAATGAGCCAATTCGATTTAACCATAAAAAATTCCAATTTGACTGCTACTACTTTAATTTTGGAAAAGCGATGGACAAAGTTTATACGTGCCACATTGAGAAACGGTTGCGGACATCATTTTTCAATTATTCAAAAGCGAAGAAAGTTTCTTTTGCCGCATTTGGTATCAAGGGAAACGAAAGTTTCTTCGACAATTTTTGTAGCAAATAATTTGCTTTTGTTTTTGTTGTTGTTGTTGTTGCTGTTTTTTAAGTGTTTAATGTAACGAAAAACTTAACGCTCAACATCAATTGCCCGCAAAATTATCGCTTGTCGAAAAAGTTTACGAATAAAATTTGTTTATTTTTTTTTTTTGAATAATATAGAAGAAAAAAAAACCAACATAAAAGTTTATTCAAGAACGGACATAAAAATGCGCAGAAGTGCACAATGCAAAACAAATGAGCTGCCATTAATTAGGGTACGCATAAAAGTCTGGCAACCCTAATGCGCGCCCCCCTCTAAATGAACGCCTCAAGAAGCCGAAAACATTTCACATAAATTTAATACGAAAGACTTCACTGCAGGATGTTGTAATTACATTACATTTACGTTAATATAATATTGGCCTTTGGTCCTTTCCTCATTAGCCACCTCGACTACACTCGTCGACTCAAGTGGATGGCTGGCTGGCTGGCTGGGTCCACTCGAACGTTCGGAGCCAACCAAACACAAGATTTGCTTGTTATAAATTTGGTAATAAATGACCAAAATGTGAAAATAGTTTTAGCGCGCCAAAAATGTCGGCCCTTCAAAGTTGCTACAGGCATACACAAACACCCACAGACACACCCACACACAGACACACACCTACATAAACACATACACTCCGAAATCCAGAAGCATTGGTACGTGTTCACGCGAAATGGAAATGAAAAGTAATGAAATGAAATAAAGACGAAAAGCGAAATGAAATGAAATAAAGTTAACGTGCAAAAAGAAAACCCCAATTCACTGGATTTTCATTAGGGAAATTGTGCGCATCGTGGGCGAGAGGCGCGTGCCGTGCAACGGTGTGAAGTGGTGGCACACTAATGGCGGTACACCATCGTCGTGTCGTTCGAAAAAAGGCGAGTTCTTACTTTAACGACGTGCACAACGGCGACTTTAACAAAGCGAAAAGAGAAACTACCACTGGCAGAATTATCTTTAAGGAACTACACTTTAACACCCTGTAATTTGGTCTAGACCAGCGTTTGCCATAGTGGTTTATATGGAACCCCAGGGGTCGATTTTGATTTGTTACTTAAAGTTCGTGCCAGTGAGACAACAATTGGGGCTACAAAAAAAAACCGTTTTTGGAAACGTTTTTTGCCCCAATTCTAGATTTCCTTTGGTTTAATATATATTTCAAATTTTTCGAAATCCACTTTAACCATATTTAAAAATCTCGCTGGAGAATTTCAATTTGAATAACAAACTTTTAAATTCTGATTTTTAAATATAACGTTTATATCTTTAGAAGTTAATTGAGTCCATTGGTAATTTTAAAATTATTTTTGTAATCGATCTACAGACAAGAACTTTTTATACCCCCTGTGCATGGTACCAACAAATGGACACCTACTGTGCTCGCGCGCACACTACAAAACATTCGAAGAGGATCACTTGCAGAGCTTAGATGAAATGAAATGAAATGAAAGAAAAGGAAAGAAAGTGAAATAATGATGCCAGGATATTAGCACCGACTGCGCG
This sequence comes from Suillia variegata, assembly GCA_949127995.1. Taxonomy (NCBI): domain Eukaryota; kingdom Metazoa; phylum Arthropoda; class Insecta; order Diptera; family Heleomyzidae; genus Suillia; species Suillia variegata. The sequence goes on from OX421846.1 coordinate 29,743,105, forward strand.
TGTGAATTTCTTTTCATTTAAGTTAAGCGCTATTTGCGTTTCCTTTGAGTTTGAGCGCTGCTTTGCATAAAACTCTAATAAAATCGAAATAAAGTAAAGCCAATGACTGCCGCTGCTGCTGCTGCTCTCACTAGCTTGCCCTATTATGCTGATGGCTTTGGCGGTTGTTTTTGCTGATGGCACAAAAGAGGCAATCAAGTGATTGCCATTAGGCCACAGGGTGACAAAGGCGCGTTAATAGCAACAGCAAGCCAACAGACGGGCAACACCGACGAAGAAATTTCAACAAAAAATTCTTTTTTTTTGTGCTTTCGTTTTTGCACTAAAGTGTTGGTGTTGTATATATATGTGTGTGTGTGTGGTGCTAATTCAGTGCGGCTAATGAAGGTTCCTTTTAGTGGTGAAAAGTGTGCTCAATTAGAGGTTTCCTTTTCTTTTTGAAAAAAAATAAATAAATTGAACATTTTTAACCACTTCCGGTGACATGGTCGCAAAGGAAACTTGCAGAAAATTTACATACACTGAAAACTGATAGCACACACACTTGCAAATTGACACAATTGATATTGTGAAATATTTTTAATATATTATATTTATTTTGTTGACATTAAACTTTTTAAAGGAAATATCTTTTATAGAAAGCAAATTATGAAAAGACTTTTGAAGCAGTTGCAAAATTCTGAGAGTGGTTAAATTTTTCAATTATGTACCGAGACAATCCATTTTCCTTATTGTATCCTTGAGATGGTTAAATGAAGTTAGTAAATAAACAAAGCAAAAACTAAATTTTTTAAATCAAGAAATTTTTTTTTAATCAGGCGAATTATGCTTATTCTGTAGTTCAGTAATCGGACACAAACGATTTTAGTCATCTTTAAACTTAACCTCCGGAAGAAGGACATAAGCGCACAGCAACATAATTCAATTAAGTTTATTTATTACATTAACTTGTGTAATTCCAAGTAATTTCAAAGAGCAAACAAAATACTGCATTGAAAATTAAATCGCATGCAGCAAATACCGTCAGAGCGCATGTTAATTTAATTAATCAGCGCGGTGAGGAGATTGTGAGCGCACAACATTCGTTCATTGCTTACATTGCTAATTAAATTATTAACCAAGCAGCAATGTCATTGGTTAGTGTTTTGTTGTTCTTGTTGTTGTTGCTGTTGTTATTGCTTTTGCGCTCGTGGTCGGTCATAAAACCTAATCAGAATTTATTACACTTTAAAAATGTAATAGCGCTAATAAATTTGACGTGTCTACAAGCAACAACAACGCTCGGTTAAAATGGGGCGCTTAATTAATTTCGCAAGTAGTTGACGCGGCGAGCGCACGGAAACGCCATTACGGTAACATTTTCAAATATATAAACAAAACTGACAATAGATAAGCCTTTTGTCCTGACAACAACCCCCAAGTCAATGGCTCCGTTCAGTATTTTTATTTTGTCTTCTGTTTTTTTGTGTAGTGTCAACGTTGAAATCTTTTACAAAGTCAACATTTCAGCGCTCTGAATTTTATAATTAGTTTATTTTCATTGTCAGTTGAGTTTTCTAGCAAATCCCCTAAAGGGGTTTTCCACTGCTGCTGCTGCTGCTGTTGCTGCTGCGCGTTTTAGCGCCAGCGGCTAGAAATAAATTAGGGAAACATCAAAGACAACACAAAAAATCGATAATCCCTCGCAAAGAAGCGCAAAATGCCATGTAAGTCTTCATGGCACAGAAATGTGTATCCTGTATACAAGTATATACACTTTTACAGCGATGGGGCGGGCAAGAAGATGGAAGCGGTGGAGCGGCTGCTGTGAAGAGGCTTATCCTGTGACACATCCGCCTCTCGTGCTCACTAAGTTAAACCAATGGTTTGCAGTGGTATAGGTGTTTCTATTTTAAACAGAAATACTTACGATCAAAATAAAAACAAATGAGTTGTGCCGTTTCAAAGTAGACTAACTATACTTATATTAAAATAAAAATTAAATTAGTGTTGCTGTTATTAAGGCACAATTTTAAAGGTCAAAGCAGCTTGACCGAAGGACATCAAAAATTAATAACATAAATAATGCAAATAACTTGTTTCGCAACTGAATTGCTCGCCTGCTTTTCTGTGTTTAATGCGGCATATTGACAGACCAATGTTTTACCTTAAAAGTTAAGCATACCTCTTGGTTTAATAATGCTACACAAAAGCAACCATTGTTAAGATGAAAATGAAAATTCAAAAATTGCTGAAGAACAAAAAAGAAAACCATAAAGTGGAAAAGTGGAAAGTGGAAAGTGGAAAGCCCCTACAGCTGGTGCGTTTGTCGAAGAAAATTTAATTTTACTTCAGGAGAAAAAAAAAACCCATATCAAACCCGAAAGCCGTATTAGGCAGCAGAAACTGAAACAACCCCACAAGTACCAACCAAATCCACTTTCAACGAAAGGATGTGTTCCAGGGGTCGTCATCCTCAACATTGTGGGCGTAATTTGTTTAGTCAAGCATTTCGGTATTTCTGTTCTTCGCCTTTGACTTATTTTCGATTGTGTTTTTGTTATTTTTGTTATCCTATAAATCTGTCGAAAAATAACAACAACAAAAAGTTCTTCCTTTTTGGCTTTTCTTATTCGATAATATTTGTGTTTTTCCTTAGCACACTTATTTAGTTTTGGTATGCTTTTTTTTTTTTTTGATTTCTTTGGCTTGAGTATTTTGGCCAAAATCGCTTGTTTCGCAAAACTTTTTATCAACCAGCTGAAAGCAAGAGTAAGTATAAAATAAAGTAAAAATAAGAAAAAACTAAAAGCGAAATGCTCCTGTTTCGAAATAAAGTTCGATTGCGATTGTTTTTGGCTTTGATGTGTTGTGGTGCTTCGGATGCTTTGAATGTTTTGGTTAGCCTTGGCTATAAATTATAGATTACCCTGCGGTTGTCTTTGATGTTCGCGTTGGTGCGCTGCTTTTTGGACTTCACTCGCTCGCTTGCTTATCGCTTGATGAATGGTTCTTTCGACTTGAGTACAAAAAGGCAAGAAATCAAATCCGTGCAGAATGTTATCGACTTGAAGTTTGCTTTAGCGTTTTCGCAAGCATAACATGATAAACTTAATAAGTAAATTACATAATCTACTGTAAGGCGCCTCGAACATTTTATGCTGGATGTTTATTTAAAAAATAAAATTTGTTTCCATAGACTATATAAACCAGAGGTTGGCATTTGACTTTTGGAATCTTTATAGCTTTCAGAAGTCATGGAACATATCAAGGAAACATCAGAGTTCAATTAGAGGCTAATTTCATTAAACTCTTTCAACGAATTATTTTTGTAATATTTACCGATTATAAACTAAAACATATTATGCTTAAAAACTTAAGTAAAACGCTTTCAAACAATAAAATTGTGCTTCATTAGATGTTTCCTATACAAAATTCGTTCACCCACAACTCATTTGTCAGCCGTGTGTGTGCCTGCCTGCCTGCCTCTGCAACAGGCTTAAGTGTTTTAATCGATAATTTTGACGTAAATCGATGTTTTTTGTTTGTTCATTTCGGGCTCAAACTTAATTTAGCTTGCATGTGACATGCACAGTCACAGCATGTGCGCTTTATCCTAGATACTCGTACACCAGCAAGCACTCACACACACACATACACGCGAACAACACACACATTTCTCGTACTTGTACGATATCATCTTGCAGCGGCAACAAAGTACGAAACGAGGAATAGAAAATGTAAGTCTACGAGTACATTGGTTCATATTTATGAAGGTGCGTGTTTCAAGCTCAAAAGTAGTCGAAGAAAAAAAGAAGAAAAACAAAAGCAGAAACAACAACGAAAACAACAAAAACAAAAACATAGAAAGATGTTTTGCTGCTGCAAATGAAAATCGAAATCACATGTTCGCAGTTTGTAATTTTGCGCATTTTACAACCAGTCTTGGGAAACTTCACGTGTTTCATTGCCAACCTAACAATGGCAGGGCGAGTCCAGCAAAATGTTCTGTTATTTTTAAGAGTTTTTAATACAAAGAAATTTAATTTGCATAATAAAAATAAAGAATATAAACAAATTCTATTGAAAATTTCTTTTTTTATTCCATTTGGTATATTTGAGTTATTTAAACAATTTCACCCAATTGACCAATTTTACTTTTTTGACTCATGTGGAAACTTGAGCCAATATTTCAAATAGTTAATATTGAAGCAGCTTTTTAAAGTATTGCCCATTGAATTAATTTTGAAGCAGTCATGGACATTTAAGGACCTTTCTAGGTTTTGCCCTATGGTCCAGATACTTAAGAACAAATGTTTCTTCTCTTTTGGCACTCAGCTTTAGGAACTTGAACTTGACTTCGCTTTATTAATCACGAAAGAAACTTGTTTTAAAATTTTTTATATAAATTTTAGTATTATATAATAATAAGCCATAATTTGTATCTTATATCTTAGACTGAAAACTAACACTAAGCAATTGCCAAGTATTTTCTTAAACTTTATTTGGTTATAAATGTTTCATATCATTAAAATGTACGTCAGATTTATCAAATGGATATATTATACATATTTTCAGTATTTAAACATGTTTAGAGTACATATATACAAACTTAAGCCCAATTTTGTCTAGTGATTTAAGATGACTTTATACGGAATAGCCCAACAATAGCAGCAGAACAACATCAACAAAGTATGAGCAACATAACTAGGCAAAGTGCTGCAGTTATGTAGTTTAGTAATTGTTGTTGTAGTTGCTTTAGCTGACGCTGATGCTCCTGATGTTGTTATTGTTGTTAAGTTAATGATGCAGCAGGCAGCTGTAGCCAACAAACAGAAACAACAGCAACAGCAAACAACAACAACAACAACATGTTATGTTGTCTGCGCACGCTCGTAAGACTCGGCAACACTTTAGGTTAAAATTGAACTTATGATTCCCCTCTCACAGCAGGTCCAACGAACAACGTGTGCAAGACACAATTAATCATTTCAGTCTGGGCCACCTTGCGATGGCTTAAGAAATGCTGTTGTTGTTGTTGCTGTTGTTGTTGATTTTGTTCTTCACTCCTCGCGAAGGGTGGTCATTTATTTTGAAATGTTGTTGTTATAGCGTTGTTGCTGTTGTTGTTAATAGTCGCGCCACGCCCTTTCTTTGTTTGTTGGCTTTTACACGCTCGTTTTTAACGTCGGGGGGCGAGAGCGGATACAACAAATTGAAAATGAAAATGAAACCGAGACCGAAAACGAAAACGAATGTGTGGAACTGTATTTTAGGCTCATTCGCGCTTTTCCTTTTCCAGCACATCGAATTCACCAAACTTGCGCGCCGCGTATCTTTGCCGTTGTATCTCGTGGGTGAGTAACTGCTGCATGAACGAATCGACGAGCATGAAGAGGCTTTATTTTTGTGAACTCGTATTTGTGCTGGGGCCCCTGGGGCCCCTGGGGCACTGCCACTATGAGAAACTATTAATGCTTTGGCATGTACGAGTACAATGCCAAATGTGTTTCCTCTTCTTTGAAAGCTACGTACACTTGGTATGGGGGGACGGAGGGCACCCCTCTCGATATGCTGCGCTACAATTAATCATTGTGTCTGTGACGCTTTTGTTTTTTTTTTTTTTGTTGATGATAAATAAAATTTTTGTCACACTTTACCGCAAGGCAGCGAGAACTTTAGTTTTCTGGGTTGCCGCAGTAGGTTATTCCCTTTGTATATCTGCTTTTTGTTTGTTGTTTTTTCCTTTTCCACAGTCAGTACTCGACAGTACACTGTGTGCAACTGAAGCGGACACCGCGGGGGCATACACGAAGCTTTCCTAAACGAAAATTTTGACATTTATTTTGTGGCATTTTCATACGCTGTCAACTTGGTTGGCTTCGCTCTGTATCTGGTGTGGATTGGGATATGGAATAATTAGGGCTGACATTAAAAGAGCGACTTAATATTTAAGTGATTGCGTCGTTAGCGTTAAAGTGAAGTGGAAAATGACATTGTGCGGTTGCTGTCAAAATCAATATAATTAAGTAAACTGATGTGCGACAAGGGTGTCGAAATGTCAAGCCAACGAAACAACAGTCCGGAAAGAAGCTCGAACGAAAAACAACAAAATGAACTTTGAAATTAATAGTTGGTTTATTTTGGTTGCCTGTTGAATATGCAGTCCTAATGCATATCATTTAGAAGCTTTAGAAAAATACCGAAGTCGACCTTCAAGACATTTTTCAATGCTATTCAATCATTCAATTCTATCATTTCAATTATTAAAATACTATTCAATGTCGCTACAAAACCTAATTAAACATTAATCAAAACAATTTTGTATCTCAACAAAACTACACAGGAAAAATTAATTTTTAATGGAAATTCCTGTATTAAGAGTGACAAATTTTGTTGATTCAGCAAAGTTTTTAATAGTATTAAACAAATATTTAACTGAAAAAATAGAAATCAACAACAAAAGCGTCAACTAATACAATTAAATTTATATTAAAGAACACAATTGTGATTTTGAGAGACTTTGGCCGTGTTTAGTTTTGAATATATATAAGTAGGATAATAAGTTAGTCGGAACTTTTCAGTACTCCCCATTATATAGATTCTGAGTTCTGGCGGTGAGCGTTTAATTGTTTCAACTACGCCCACTTTTGGTGAAATTATCGAAAGTAACAATACAAACTCAGAAATAAAATTTAAAAGTTTTAAGAGCAACATAAGCAATGTAGTCGTATATTTTCACGAAATTAAACAAATTGTGGGCGAAATAAGTGGGCGTGGCAGATTTTGTTTACCCTGATATTCTGTCCGATACATCTCTATACATATTTTCTATATAGCGCATTAAGTTACTGAACTATGATTGTGGGCGTACAATTTTTAATTGCTTTGATTATTCTATTAATTGAAAACAAAAGTCGGAAATTTCAACTCAAAAAAGAAATTTTGTGCTGAGTTGCGTTGTTGCTTCGAAGACATATACGAGCAAAAACAACAAGTGGTATTGTGTGTCTGAGGCACAGTCTAAAGACTCTCGCCTTTGATGCTGTAGAACCAGGTTTGATTCCTGGTAAGCACAAATGTTTATTAAATAAAAAAGAAATACATTTTTTAAGTATAAGTGATTTGGTCAACACAAATACAACTTTGTTTTCAATTAACACTGTTAATTGTGTTGATTTAAACGGGTGTGAGTGAAAATTGATTGTATTAAACAAAGAGTCAATTATATTGATTAATTTTTGTTTTAAAATTTTATATATAATATTCTATATATTATTCTATGTTTACTTTGCTCAGTTGTAGAAAATTAACTCGGCTGACGACTGCATAATGAGAAATTACCAAAACCATCTTTCAACCCAGTTTGGGAACCATTGTTCGCTCGTCTCTTACAAATCCATCCTAATCAGTGTCCGCAAATAAGAAAAAAATGTATAATTTTCTCGATTTAAGCTGAGATATAATTTTCTCCCAATGCCAATGTCAATTTTCACATTATTATCTCTAGCCAAAATACAATTTCTTGTCATTCACATTGCTCAAGCCTACCTCATCTCATCTCATCTCATCCGCTTCTCTTAGTCGACTCCAGCGTTTGTACGCTTTTTCTTTTTATTTTTCTTCTTCTTTATGTTTTGTTTTTTTTTTGTTTTATTTTTTTTGGTTTGTGTGTCCACAAATTGAAATTTATACCCATCAAATTGTATTGGACAGCCAAGCGTGGCTAAAACATGCTGCGCTCTGATCCTCTTTTTTGTTTGTTGGTTTGTTTGTTGTGTGTGGCGGGAAAATAAGAAGTTGGAACGAACCCAGACGAAGGAATGCTCCACTGACTTTGGTACGTTTTCTATTTTCAATTGCAGTTGTTTTTCATTTTTTTTTTTCTTAATTTTGTCTCTTCTTATTTTATAAAATCCTGTCTGTTTTTGTTTTTGTTTTTGTGATACGCTTAAGTATCCCAAAACACCGCAAGTAAATCTGCACAATAAAAACTGAGGCGCATTGAGTGAGAGACAAAAACAAAGACACAAGCTATGACCGTAGTTGGTGCTTTGGCGCAGTATTGTCCAAGGGCGTATACAATTTAATTGTTAATAAGGAGCGGCAAATATTTTATGAACAATTAAAAGTTCATTTTATAATTTTTATAATTTTTGTACAAAACTTTTTTATATCAAATTTTTACTAAAAGTGGTTAAGTGCCCCCGAAGCGTTCCCAGTATAAATTAACTTCGCGCTGCCCATGCAACATCGTTGGCCTCTTTAAGTTTGTGTGTACGTACATACATACGTATGTATGTATGTATGTATGTATGTATGTATGTATGTATGTATGTATGTATGTATATATTCGTGCGCTTTTGTAAGGATTCAGTTAAATCCAGCGCAAAATCAAGCTTAAATTCAATTCGACGCGATGCGATTCGTTTTGATTGTATTTGCACTCTGGCTGCAGTGCGACAGGGTTGCCATGCACAAAGCATGATCAGCGAAATTTCAGTATCTTTCGTTTGTGTGTGCTGCAATTTGAGCGACAAAAAAGGACTTTGTTGGTTTTATTTTTTTTTTTGTTTTTTTATTATTTTCGGTCGTTCCATCTTTCGTGAAGTTGGCCTGCGTCAACGACGACGGACGACGTCGATGAAATCTTCTTCATCCGGCAACGTAATTGTGCAAAATTGTTTTCCGCCATAGTCGCCTGAGTTGTTTGCTTTTTGTTGTTTTTGTTTTCTATGTTTAAATGTTTTTCACAACCCTTTGAGGCACAAATTTAAGTTTATCATTTAAATGAGTATCGTAAAGTCATCATTTAATCATAATATCATTAAATCATTTTATAATGAAATCATTTAATCATATATTCTTTGTATTTTTTATTGATCACTCATTTAATCATGCAATAATTGAATTATTTAATCATTTAATCCCTTAATCATTTGTTCATCATTTAATCATAATATCATTTATCATGAAATCATTTTATAATGAAATCATGCAATCATTTATTGATTTATTCTTTGAATTTTTTAATCATCACTCATTTGATCATTGATAATTAATGTAATATTTGAATTATTTAATCATTTCATCATTTAATCCCTTAATAATTTGATCATCATTTAATCATAATATCATTTATCATCAAATCATTTTATAATGAAATCATGTAATCATTTATTGATTTATACTTTGTATTTTTTAATCATCACTCATTTGATCATTGATCATTAATGTAATATTTGAATTATTTAATCATTTCATCATTTAATCCCTTAATAATTTGATCATCATTTAATCATAATATCATTTATCATTAAATCATTTTTTAATGAAATCATGTAATCATTTATTGATTTATTCTTTGAATTTTTTAATTATCACTCGTTTGATTATTGATCAATAATGTAATATTTGAATTATTTAATCATTTCATCATTTAATCCCTTAATCATTTGATCATCATTTAATCATAATATCATTTATCATCAAATCATTTTATAATGAAATCATGTAATCATTTATTGATTTATACTTTGTATTTTTTAATCATTACTCATTTGATCATTGATCATTAATGTAATATTCGAATTATTTAATCATTTCATCATTTAATCCCTTAATCATTTGATCGTCATTTAATCATAATATCATTTTTAATTAAATCATTTTATAATGTAATGATTTGATAATTTAATCCTAGTATTATTTAATTATCCTTCATTTAATCATAACTTAATTATTTAATCATATCATCATTTAATCCCTTAATCATCAATTGCAAGCGAGTAGACCTGAAGGAGTTATTCAGTTCTACTGAAGTATGCTTTCTGCTTGTTAGCTGGTGCGTTTCTGTTTGTGATTGTTGAAAATGCTGAAATTTTTGACAGACATTGTCATTTTTTTTTTGGAAGCTTCTTGTCGCAACTCTCTACGCGCGGACTTGTGAAATGCCAAGATGACAGTTTTTCGTAGGTCATAAATCTTGTGAAGTTGTTCGCTGCAGAGCAGCAGAGCAGCAACTTCTTCTTCTTCGTGTTATCGCAGTTTCTTTTCGCTTTTTTGCGGCTTTTTCGTTGTTCTGGACAAAAACGATAATGATGCGCACATTGGTCCAAGACTAAGGTCCATCATCCGTGCTGCATTTTATTAATTTCAGTTATTTTTTAAGCTGCAGTGCACACACACACACACGCACACACAAAAAATGAAATTGCGAAAATTCATGAGCGACAAGATAATAATTTCAAGTTGGCCACTTTTTGTGGCCCATCATCGACAACGTCGTCGTGTCGCGTCCAAAATCATCTTGAAATGAAATTGATATGTTGTCTCCCAGTTGAAATTGTTTGCATTTCGTTATTTTTGTGCTGAAATTTTTGGAATTTTAAGAGTTTTTATTAAATGCTACCACCGCAAGAGTCTTGTCCTGTCATCTTCGACGCTGCTTTGCGCTTCATGTCATCTTTTGCCCATCGACATCTTGTGCTGTCGTATTCACCTTATTCATCTTCTGCTTATTCTATTTCGTTTACTTATACGCCTTTTTGCTCATTAGTTGTGTCAACAAAATTGTCGTCTTCGTCGTCGTCGTCGTTTCTCTTGATCTTGGCTCGTTGTGCATAATTTTAGTTTAAAGCAACACTCTTCAATGTTGTTCTATCTACACTTAAAAGAAAAACAACCTTTATAAAATTCCTTTTCAAAAGTGATATTAAAGTTTAACTTTTGCTTAGAACACTAAATAAAGTTATGTGATCTCTTTAAAGAATTGCTTCAACTTTTTAAAACTGTCAGTTAGCTCCTCGACAGAGTTAGTCCAACTCTTTTTCAATAATAACAGAAAAGGTTATAGTTTTACTTTTTTTTATAAGTGCATTTTGTTGTTGTTATTCTTGGTTATATTATGAATGAGTACAAAAAAGTGGCTAGGTAAATATTTACGCATATCAATAGCAGCAACGCCAGAAACGACAGCAACAGCAGCAGCATCACCAGCAGTACTAGCAGCAGCAGCAAAAGCTGTAAAGAACTTGCAACCGCAGTCTAAAGCATCTTCGGTAGTTGAAGGCGTCGCGTGTCGCGAGTCGTTGCAAGCGCGGCAGCAGACAACGTGATCCACTGTGTAAGTATGTCAAATTGTTTGCTCTTCTAATAGACTTGGTCTTCATCAGCTTGTTTGACGTGTTGTTCTTGACTGCTTCTGCATTTTGTTCGTCATCTTTGTATCATATTCTTATTTTTTAAAAATATTTTTCAGCTTAAAGTTGGTTTGAAGTGTAATCGAGTTAGTTGAAGTTGTATGGAGGAAAATTACTTTATATAACATTTATTTAATATTAATAACAAATCAACATAAAGAAAGTATTGAGTAATTTATTTGGTTGTTAGATGTAAAAGGAAGAGTACAACTGTTGTTGTTTTTTAGGTTTTGTGAATATTTTTATGTAACCCGGAAGGAAAGAGGAGCACGAAACGGCTGAACATGATCTTTGACATTGTTCAGCGGTAGCAAGACGCAGATTTAATTACCTAACATAGGCAATGGGATTATAGTTCCCAATGAGATAGTAAAAATTAAGCCGACAACAATTACAAGATTTATAAATAATCTAGAATTGTATTTGTAGGGCAACGAGACCTTTCAGTGCTTCTATAGCCTTTATCAATAATAATATTATATGTCTTATTTGATTTTTTTAAAAAGAATCATCTTTTTTGTTATTATTCTAACATTAACTTCAAACTAGCGACTTCTAGATCGACTAATATAGTAAATTATTAGTTATTAATAAGCTAATTTTATTTAAATTAACTATCAACCAAAACACCGGTATCGACCATCTGCTAATGATAGGTATATGACCAATTCTGACGTCGATGCTAAAATCAATAGCTAATGTCGATAAAAGTTCGATCAGTACTTCAAAGGATTTGTATGCAACATCAAAGAATATTTCTAGATTTCCAAAAATAATAAAAAACGGTATCGGTCATCGGCTGATGTTTCGGTAGTTCTTTCTGAAGATGATGCTATAAATATTGGTCAAATCCGATAATCGGTCCATCATCAAATTAATAGTCTATAACAAAGGTTAACCATATCTACTAAAGTTCATTAGTAGGTATGCAAAAGGAAGTAAACTTTGTTAATAATATTATTTAAAAACGAAATTAAATTTTCTTTGTATAAACAAACGATTTTTTAATACGAAAAACCGACAATGAAAAACGCTTTGAAAAGTACAGATTAGAAAAATTCTTTTCATGCGAAAATTTAAAATTAAGTTCCAAGTGCCTGAAGCAAGGAAGCATCATACATACGCTTTAGAAACTAAACTAAATAAACTCCGGACAAGAGCACAGTATGATGCATCACAGGCTCAACAGCGACTCTGGAACAATTAAACGAATATCTGCGAAAGTGCAGCATAAAGAGAAGAATGCAATGTCTGCCACGACAGGGTGTGGTAGCAAAGCAATTTGTCACAAGTTAAATCTATTCATGAGGCAACTTGTTGCCTTCTTTTTTTCTTATATTTTTTTCCTCCGCCTTTTTCACAACGCGTTTTTAATTTTTCCACATAAAAATGCATTCTCATCTACTTCAGCGGCGCTAGAGAAAATTGCAAAAATGAAAAATGTAGAAGACAAAAAAAGAGAACAAAAAAAAATATCTTAAGCTACTACTCCAGCGTTGTGCGCTGTGCTTCCTGCGTGCATAAATTGCTTTTTGCTTCAGCCCTAATCCAGGACGGAAGACGACGATGACGACGACGACGTCCTTAACTGCCGCCCGTGTGCACCCGCGTACTACGTCACATATTTCGATGAAATGCGTAGGAGCAGCAGCAGCAGGAATATAAGAAGAGGCCATAAGAAATTTATGCTGATGCAGCAAGTGCATAAAGCACACTCGTCTATGTGTGTGTATGTATGTGTATGCAGCAGGAAAAAAGTAAAGGAAAATAAATGAATGAATAAAACGAAAAATGGAAAAAAAGTATGGCATGAAAAAGTGGAAACTGGAGCCAAGTTCAGTAGACTTGATGCATATCAAGCGGCTAAATGCCGCATTCTGAAGCAGCGAAAAAATGAAAAAAAAGAAACCAACGGACGACCGCAGCAAACAAAAATAAAATATACAACAACAACAGAGAAAAAAAACACATCACCTTGCTACAGTTGCAAGTGCAGCATGCAAAGATGATGCAAGTGGCGACGGCATTGGTGGCGGCATAAAAAGTGTTACGAGGTGAAGCGCACTGCAGCAGAAGCGCACACACGCAAGAAAAGCGTCCAAGTGCAAAGTGTGTGTGTGTGTTAAGGCTCTCACTCTCGCTCGTCGCCCGCTCGCTCGCTCGCGTGTCGGCGCACACGGTACAAGTGGAAAATTTTAAAATGCGTTTCGAGTGTGTTTGCGTGTGTGTGTGCAGTGTAGCGCAGGATTAAAGGATGCTGCAGCTTAAATAAGGTTAAATGGTGAGAGTTTTCATTTGCTCGGCGTGAAGGAAAATTATTTTAAATTGTATTTAAAGAAAATAAATAAAACCATTTAAAAAATATTAATAACAAAAATATACATGCAACATTTTAACTTAAATTTAAATCGCCAATTCCTGAAGCTCAAATTTGTAGTAGCAACTTTAATAAAAAAAACACACACTCACACAAATGCATGTGCACAATGCCAACCCCATTCAGCTAAACACACCGATAGGGCGTTGCAAGCATGTCAACATAAATCGACTTTAGCCAAAAAACCAAAACAACATACATACATATATGCATATATACATACTACACACCCACCATCCGAACAACAAAATACAACAAAGCGAAAACTTAGCTGTGCAGTTTGTTGGCCAATGTGACCAACAAACACACGGACATTCATTTCGACGCATTTTAGTGGAAAACCCCTTTTCCAAAACAAGAAAAAATATCAGCCCAACAAACCTTTTTTTGTTGCAACGTCAAAATACATTAAAAAAAAAAAAACAACATAAAAATAAGAAAACAAATTTTCACAGTGGAGCAAGTTTCTGTAGCAGCAAAACAAAAGCAGCAAAAATGAAATTGAACAAAATCCCTTTTGCCTGCCTTGGATGTTGCTTGCTGGGTTGCTTGAAACGCGCAACGAATCAATTAAATACTCATTCTGTTGTAGCGTCGTCCTTTGCGCAGCTAGCACACCTTCATCACTGGCAACGACAACAACAAAAACAACGACAACAACAACAACAAAAAGCAATGAACATTACACAACCACCAGCGCTGTTGGCAACTTCAACGTCGACGACGGCATGCAGCGTTATACTTTGGCCACAAATCGACGCTTAAAGTTGTAACGAAGAATTGCCGGCGCAAACGTGTTGTTGGTTGTTGAAGTTTGACGTCAAAAACTGAAAAGCGAATAACGTATAAATGAATAACGTTTTGTGAAGTGTCTCGTGCTGCTAGTGGACTAAAAGAATTTTAATTTTAAAATCTAAATGGAAGTAGGAAACCTTCGTCGATTGTTACTCTCATTGACTATTTTCAAAAAATTTCAAAATTCAACGAACTTTTTTTGAAAGATTACCGACCTTCAATTTGGACATAGATGGATTTTTCGATGTACTTTAGTTTAAAATTTTTAAGTTCTAATTCTAGATGACTTCCATCCTCTAAAAGTTGAAATATGTGAGGAGTCACAAAATGTAGCTCTAATAACTATTGAATTTATTTTTGTCCTTAAACCTAAAGATCTGACATTTGGTCAAAGATATTTCTGAACTAGTCTTGGTCTCTTAATAGGAGTTTAAACACCATTTGCAGATACTGAAAGAGCCGATATAAAGCTTAGTCCCCAATCATATTAAGAAAATAAAGCGAATCCAATAACTATTTACTCAACCGATTTTTAAATAGTTATTATTCCAAGAATAGCTCTTGGAGAGCCTTAAATCGAACAAAAACTTTCATACAAAATTCTTCTTTAAATTAATTAAAATATTTGTTGTTGGCAAAACCAGTTGAAATTCTGTATTTATATTTTACTATTAATTAATGCTGACAAAAATGGGCGTGATCAGACCAGAGCAAAGCCTACTTTTAAGAGACATATGGAAACAATAGATGCAATAAAAAGCTCAGGTGTCACTAAAATTGTGTAGATTATTTTGTCTCCTATATAGCCGAGGATAATACATAAACTAGGTTTTAATATTTAACTGCTCAGTAGATCTCGAGAATTTATATCCATGGTTAATACATACACCATGGATATGATTTCTCGAGATAAAAAATTCTCCCTCTCCACCTCGATATTATTTTTCTCTTTGAAAATTGAATTTTTGTGCAGTTGCCATGGTTGCTACAAAATTATCCTAGTTAAAAATACAAAAATTAAACTTCAAAATTAGGCAGCAAAATGAGGCAGAAATCGAGGTGAGTTCGCTCAATTTGCGTTCTCTCTATATTTTTCTAACCTTATTATTCAACCGTGATCGTATCTAAGAAATTAATTAACAAATTTTAAAAATTCTTTCTTGCTTTAAATTGATTTTATTATATGATATTAAGTTATATATTTCCTCCTCTGAATCTTATATTAAAGAATATATGTAAATTTCAACAAATATTTCAAAATACTGACATATTTAGTTACATATTTTTAGCCCAATTACATGGAATTTAATTAATGAACTCTGGTGCAGACATTTGATAACTTCAAAACATGAAACGATTTTAAATGTTTCAATTGAACGTTTTCGGTTTTTCAAATTGTACTCACAATGTACGTTTATCCTCTTGTAAACTTCCACACACACACACACACACACACACAAAAACCTACATATGTATGTATTTTAAATTGTTTCGTTGTACAAATCCACAAATGAAAAAAGTCACTCAAATACTTTCCCAATCGAAAATGTAATCCTTTGTAACACTTTCTGTTTTTGTGTTTGTGTTTGTGCATACAGAAGTATTGAAAATTGAATTTACGCAGATAACAAATTGATTACATCAATGCAACAGCTAGCGACGCCCGAACTGCGCCGGCAACACCAACACCAACACTGATGCCACATCATGGCGAACGACAAGGGCCACTGGAATGTGCAACAATTTCGCATAAAATGCGAATAAAACAAAAACAACAAACAACAACAACAACAACAAAAAAGCATTGAAATACCTGCACAGAACTGACATTTTAGTATGCTACATGACAGTGACTTAAATGTGTCATCATTCATCATCACCGGATGCGCGCGGCACATGCAACATTGCATCATGGCAACATTGTAGCATGGCTGCCAGATTTCGTTCGCTTAATGCGAATTATATTTTATTTTTGTTGGCGGTATTTTTGCTGGCTATAAGCGCTGAAAAGGCAGCGATGCAATTTCATGAATTTTATAATAATTCGTCTCATCGCGCACATTTTGGCGTTTTAATTTCATAATTTGTTGCGCTACAATGTTATTTTTTTCGGCTTTCCAGTTTTTCAGTTTTTCTTGCAACGTTGCAACATACTTTTGTACTTTCGTCCGAGTGCGAGTTTAACGCTTGCGGCCAGTCTGTTGAGTTGTGTTGCGCGCTCGATGTGCAAAAGCGTCTTGTGCAATTGATATGTATGTATGTATATATGTGTGTGTGTGTGCAAACTGTCGGCTTAATTAACATGACATCTGCAAGTGACGAAGGTTCGTGAGCTGAACGCTGCTTAAAGTGCGAAAACTTTTATTCTTTTAGAGTAGTTTTTTTTTTTTTTGGTTTTCATTTGCCGCAAATATTTTAGATTGCACTTAAAAAGTGTTTACTGAGTAAACGAAACTTGATTTTAAATTTCTTCTTCTTTTTTTTTTTAAATTAACTTGTTTTATATGTCAAAAATTAATTGTCAATATGTATCAAATCTTATTTGAAATTCACTTTATATAAGTAAAATTTCTTTAACATTAAAGAGAAAATCTTTGTTAATCACAAATTATATTAAAGTTATTCACTTTATTAATCCTTCAAGACAGGTACCGGATATATTACCTGCAATTTAACTAGTAACGCTACTTAACTGTCAGTTAGTTTTCGAACGCATTCTTAAAAGCATCGGAAAATATATGTATATGTATGTACATATGCGTATATGCATTTATTGACAAGTTTTATAAGTAGTCCATTTATCTAACTAGTGATATAAGTTGTTATTAGACCGTAGTTTAACCGGTCAATTTTTATTTTAAAATTAAATTTAAAATTCCCATAGAAAAAACACTCTTAATGCAAGAAAAACGTTCTTGAATTAAGTTAGTTCCTTAACGAAAGTCGTGCTGTCGCTAAAATTCTCATTTCAATTCCGAAGTTCTGACATTTCAACTTCTTCTAAATACAAAATTTCAAATAATTAATCTTATTTCAAGACTGAAGATTCTCATTTTTATATCGAAATGGTTTTAGTTTAAGATTTAACATTCACATTTAAATTTTATTTGATCTTAAAATAACATTGAAAATCATTAAAGCACGAATTTTATTGTCAATTTAAGATATTTAACTTATTTTAAGATTTTTGTGCTTAATTTAAAATTTTTTAAATTTTAAATCAAAACCGCTCGATCTTAACTTAAGTTAGTACTGAATAATCTAAAAGCAAGACCGAACGCTCTTCAATTAAGACTGCGATTCTTCATTTAGTGTACTCGACATTTCTTGCAGACAAAAAGATCAATCGGAAATTAACTATTTGTTTATATCTTCTCCTTAAATTCGTATTCAAGCAAAATTTATATATGTAATATAATATATCAAATAAGTTAACATTTAAATATTTGATATAAATACAAATTAATACAAATTATGTTACATTTTGTTCTCATTGAAGTCGAGGCTAAATCAAACCTTACCTAAAAGTGCGAATTTTTATTATTATTATTATTCATTTCATATTGGCAACTTGCTATAAGTACAACTGATATTCCGGACCGGGACCGGTTTCAGTTGCCGCTTTAAACCGCTTAATGTCATTATTAAACGTACTTAAAAAAATATATGCCAAAAGCCAACATATTTAAGAAAAAGGTTGGCACACCAGATATCAGCGACAGTTACCAGATACGAGTATCAACGCCACATCAGCCACATCAGCATGATTAATTGGATTTCAAGTTGAGATAAGTTGTTTTTGTTTTTGTGGCCATTTTTATATTACTACTTAAAAATTTGCAACAATTTTGGTTTAATTTTTTTTCAGAATTTCCTTTTAGTTTGTTATGGCATTTAAATGTTGACATTAATCTGTGTAAGAGTATCGCATTGCATTTAATTGGGTTCTTTAAGTCTGTTTCTTGTTTTTTTTTGAATTGAAAAGATTTCGTTTATTTCGACTTACCGTTAAACATTCGGGATTACGTTGACAAAACGTTTCATCGGTGGCATACTGTAAAGATACACGAAAAAAGAAGAAGAGAAAATTAAACATACATTCAAACTTTGAGTTTTTAAAATAATAAAAGAGTTTAAATTGCATTTTTATATGCAGCTAAATGCCACTAACCCATTTTCATGCCACATCATTGGCATGGAAATCTTTATTTAGAACAACACTTTCGTATTATATACATATAAAAGTGTTGTTCTCGAATTAATATCTTCTTTAAGTCTATATGTAAAGTTAGTTTTTCAGAGTTTATTTAAAATATTTGGGTTAGAATAATTTGTTCCAGCAAAATTTACAAAATGTTTACCCAACGTACCACAACACTTTGCAAATATCTGAACAAACTTTTTACTATATTGTATCGTTAACGAAATGACAAATGACACGATTCCTTTAAGTATTAAAATTGTAGATTTATTTTTTTATTAACTTAAGTCAATTGTTTTGGTATTAACAAAAGAAACTATTGTCATTTTTAGTTAACGTTTTTATAATTTTTTTTTTACATGTAAGTTACTTTAACGATACTTTAACGATAATTATATGTCATTAACGAATCGAATCTGAAACTATTCCTTTCAATATTAGAGTGGTAGATTCAACTCTAGAAAATTATTTTTGCATTAAAGAAACTATTGACATTCTGTCTATCGTTAATTATCATTTTCTTCATTGCTATTATAATAATACTTTAACGATACTTAATTTTGTTGGCGTGTAAAAATTTTAAAAGGACAAAATGTTATTTACGACATGTTGTTATTTTTCTTTATAAAAATAAGTAACACAATTCATTAAAATTTATTTAAAAAAAATCCCTTTTATATTGAAATCTTCATTCAGTTTTGAGCACGCATAAAACTTTGCTTCACTTAAAACGATTGAAATTTTGTTTGTTGGGTTACCATAGTCGATCCCCTTCTTCTATATTTCGTCTACAATATATTCCAACAACGTTTATATTTGTACAAGTTCTCGCAGACATTAATTTGCGTTTCATTTCGCCCCATTTCGTCAACAGTTTAGTAGCTTTGATATTTTCATGTCGCATTTACTCAACACTGTCGTTCTTGTATTTTTTGTTTTTGGTTTTGTATTTTATGTTATGTTCCAACCCATTTATATACATTTAAATACGAAACGTATGACAAAAACAAAAACCAAAAAAAAGGAAAAAGTGTATTGAACATGCGATGTCAACGTTGCGCGCATATATTAACCCCAATTTACTTCAGCCAAAGTGTCTGTTGTTAAGCAGTTTTTTCTTTCTTCTTCAGCGTTTCTTCGACGCGTTTTCGTTTTCCTAAAATTGTCCCAAAAAATATTGCGGACGACGACAGCGACGACGACGACCGACACACAGCATCCATTCCCATTCCAATTCCAACGAATTTTAAAGTTGTTTTCTTCGATTTTTTTTGTACATGTTTGTTTTTTTTTTGTGTTCCACCGCGTGTGTGGTAAGTTTATGGCGGAGCCTGTTGCTTGCGCTGAAGAAACATAAAAATCGTTTTAAATGTGGAATTCGACTTTAAACATTACAAAAGCATTATTTTTCTAAATGCATTTTTTTGTGTGTGCACGTTTTGAGGCAGCCGAAATAATTCGCAGAGATTTGTTGCATGGTGTCAAAAAAATGAAACATTGGCGAGAATGATGTCGTTAGTACATGTTGGAAAATAGGTAATCCAATAGTGCAAATATTTATAAATTCGGTATTTATTAAAAAACTGGAAAATAAAACTTATTTTTCTTCAATTTTAAATCTTTTGATTTCTTTTTTGAGTTAGATTGGAGTTAGATTTCTTTTAGTATATCGAGGAATTCATTTGAAGAATTATATAAAACCGAAGCTTTGTTGGCTTTCGTTTGATGTCGATATAAGTAAGAGATTCAACTTACTTGTCGATTAAGATAACGATTACCATTATCTCATATTGATAATCGCCGATTATGTTTAATCGAAAATTGTTTTCAATAGTTTTTAATAAATCTCAAGATGTCCGACAATACGCTTTACTAGTTTTTAATTAAGAGAAATACGACGGATATTTCATATTTCATTTATGAAGAACCGAACAATTGAAATTCATACAAAAGTTTACGAAATTTAAATTTTTTTTCAATATAACATCTGTAAGATGCAGAGTAGCAAGACACTTCTTAGAGGAGAGTGTATAAGTCCAACTGCTTTCTTTTGAAACCGAAGATGTTCTTATCAAAAATTTTGAAAACATTATTTAAACAAACATTTAGTTATAATAAATATGATTAATACCTATTAGATTTTAAAATGGTTAAGTAAGATTCATTATAATTTTCCCATTCAAACACTTCATTCCTATATCTCTACTTTCTTATTCCGACACTATCCTGGGCACAGCACAATGGTATGTGATGACTGAGAACTATGGTCCCATATCAGCCCACAGCAATTCTTACTCTAACTAACTCTAAGATTAATCCATAATACAAATTTTAATGACTAAGGATTGACAATATGATTATCGGTTAATAGAAAAATCTTCAACCCGTTGATAGGTTATTCGGCGATTAAGATTAATTGCAAAAAATGGTTATTAATCGCGATTACTATTAGTCGTTATCGTTGCTGCACTAATATACGTTTGTCAATTTCCCACATCTCTACGCCTGACTTGTCGATAAATTGACCAACTATTTAACATTGTTCATTTGCCGTCTGAAGACGATTACCAAAAAAAAAACAAAGTCATGTGAAAAAAATTGAACGCAATTCCTTTTGTTTGTTTGGCATATTAAAATGTGGACTACATCACCGGCGGTTTATGAACCTTCATCCGACGACTTATAGCGGCAGAGAAACAAAAGCAAACAGCAGTCAGTAGTCAACATTCAGCAGCAGCGACATTCGAACTATAACAACGCCGACAGCGATGATGGCAAAAGACAAAAGTGCTGATAATAGATCTGACATGTTTGTTTGTTTGTATGTCTGTATGTCATTGCTGCAATGCGATGCGATGTGATGTCGCTTCTTCACTCGTTGCTTTTGTCAAGGTATTTGGAATACTGCGGCGACGCTGTTGCTCACTTTGCATTTACCCGGCTGCAGAGTTTGGTCAAAATGTCAACTCCTCCTCCTTCTTCTCGTGAAGCTCCTTCACTTACTTACACCGGTGAAGAACTATTCAAATTGGACACTAAATGTGTCAGAGGAACTCTCTTAATTGTGTGATTGATTGATTTATGGTGAACAGGTCCTTCCTTTCCCGATGACGACGGCGACGACGACAAGAGGCAGATTTCAGCTCGTTTTATGCTTCAGACAATGGCTGCGACTTCATGCGTATAAATGTTTTATTTTGGCTAAGAATGATCTTTGGGCGTATTCGACGACGGATGCACATTTGGGCGATGGAGAATATAAGAAGAAGAAAAAAACGGTTGAATTGACTTTGTGCTCAAGTTTAAATTGCTTAACGTGAAACAAAGCTCTTCCAAAAGAATCCAAACAATATTTTCATTTGAGGCCAAGTGAGATTTTAAAGTTTAAAATGTGGTTTTTGTATTTGTTGGTTTGGTTTCACAAACAACACGTTAAAATTCTCAAACGATTTTAAGTGAAACTTTTTTAATTTATATTTTGATATCATTGAAATATTAAGAGCTTTATAAGATTAGCCACGCCCTCCAAAAGATGATGACCTCAAAATTTAAATTACGTTTAATCTTTCGTATAAGCCTTGCCAACATATAACCAAAATTTTGGTTATATTGGATATATCAGGCCCGTCAAATTCGTTATGAATAGGGACATAATAGACTTGATGAACTGGACTGGACAAAAGATATACTCAATGAAAATCTAGTTAAGGGTTCTTTAAGGAACAGACGCAAATTGTCATTATTTTAAATATCTTAAGTGTTAACCATAATTCATGCATTTTCATTATTTTTGTAGCGGAATTTCTTTTGCCACTTTATTAGATTTAGCCAAACACATTAAGTCTTGTTTCATATACTATTATAATATATATGTACATATAAGTAAATTTTTTCGTGGCGATTATTTTCTTCATTTCCATTTGACTGTGTCCTTCAATATGTTGCGACAGTGTAGGCGGTGGTGATGGCGGTTGGCGGTGGCGACAGCGGCGTCTGCTCAAGTGGCAACCGCATGAATTGAATTTCGTCGCCAGTGCTACCACAAAACGCCTGTTGTCGTCGTACTGCGCCGTTAGCGAATTTTCATTTTGTGCTTTTTGTTTTTATGCTGTGCTGTGCTGTGCGGTGGCTCCCCCCCCCCCTCGGATTGTACAGAGTACTGTGCTCTGCTCATAGTATTCCAGTCAGATATTATTTTGATTTATTTTGTTGATTGATTTTTTTTCTTTTCCTCATTTTTTGTTCTCGTCGTCTGTTTGTGTTGTTGTTTGTTGTGTGCTTTGTTGGTGTGCGATTTTGATTGAATTGGATTTTTGATTTTCAATAACAACTTAAGTGAGATTCTCGTATTTGTGTCTGTGTGCGTGTGTGTATACATATATTTGTGGGGGTGTATTAGGGCTTTATTAGAATGCTTTGTTGTTTGACTAATGTTGATGGGGGTGGAGGAGAGAAGTAAATAAATTGCTCAATGTTGCTTATGCGTAATCAAATTATTTGCATAATTTTTTTCTTTCTTTTTTTTTTGAGGAAAAGCGACATTGAATTTTTTTGAAGTGGGCCGAGAAAATCCATTTCAATTGAATTTATTTTTGCTGGGGTAAAATGGAATTGTACTTAAATCTGAGATACTAATAAATTAAATGATTTATATTATATTAAATCAAAATTGAATTTGGTATATAACGAATAAAATAAGAAATAAGAGCTTGAACAATGTTTAATCAATGTTAAATACAGTATAAAATAACATTAAAAAATGTTGTGATATAACAAAATTAATGTAAAAACGAAATGAAACAATGTTAATATTAAATATAAAAAATAATGTAATATTTATATGACATTAAACACTGTTAACTAACTAGAAACAGTGATAACTTGATATTAAATCATGTTGCTTTGACATTGAAACTTGTTAAACTCTAAATTGTTTGTTAAATATTTTTAAAATGAATTTTACATCTTAATTTTAATTTAGACTTCGAAATAAAACAAATAAAATCAATATTTAAATGACAGTTAACACTGTTAAGTAACTTTAAACAATGTTAAATTGATAACAAACCTTGTAACAGTGACATTGCAACATGTTAATTGTTAAAAATTCGATGAACACTTTTAAAGTGAAGGTTACTTCTTAACTTAATTTTAGACTATGAAATTTCAAAATTAATTCCATATTTAAATGACATTAAACACTGTTAACTATAAACTATAAATAATGTTAAAGTGATAGAGAATCATGTAATCTTGATAATGCATCATTTTAAACTCTAAATTGTTGTTGAACATTATTAAAGTCAAATCTACTTCTTAATTTAAACTTAGACTGATAAAGAAAAAATCTAACTGAACAATAAATTTTAGGAAAAGCATCGAGGTAAATTATTAGTAAACTTATTTTACACTCAAAAAATAATCTTAAATCATAATTTTCTTGACCACAGCTCCAATTCCTGACCAGGTTACACTTAATTCTGAAGATTCTAGCGCACTAAAGATCTGCATATCTGCAGAAGGTTTAAGTAAATCTTTCACTGTCACATGAAAAACCAAAATCGATATGCTTCCGCATGCTACACTCACATGAACTTGATGTTGTCATAGTATATAGCAAAAGTATACTTCCAGATACACAGCCACTACGAAAAATTCAATTGACCCAAAGAAGCCATACAAAAGTTATGATTTATGGCAGATAGACTAAAACGCGCTGAGACTGTGTGGTGCGCGGCAACTTTGTGACCAGTAAAAATTCAACCAGAGCAAAGCAAAGCAAAGCATCGACGGAAAACTAAAGACGAAGAAACTGCAAAAAAACATAAATACAAAAAAAACATTTCGTGGAAAATATAAACTCGCGCGGCGCGTACAATTTCGCATGCGACTACAATAAAAACATAAACCAGTCAATGTAAGCAAAACCTTAACAAACAAAAAAAGAAGAAAAAAAAAGCGAAATGCCATTGTTCGCGCCTGAAAAACAACAGAAAAAAACGTTAAAAAATTTAAAAAAAATAACACTTAAAAAAGTGAACAAAACTCAAACGCAAAAGGACAACGCTTGGAACATTCGTAAAGGCGGCGGCGACAATGCGATACACAATACAAACACACTCACACACATATATTCGCACACAGATATGGAACATACGACATGAACTTGAAGCGCCTGCCACGGCTGTGCGGTAACGCTGAGCTGTTGCCCAAATGTGGCATCCACAGTAAAACGAGCAGCAACAGCAGCGACAGCAGGAATATCGCAATAACAGAAACACTAAATCAACAAGCGTTCGAACGATGTGTCACTATATATATACGAGTAGGCACTATATATGTGTGTGTATGTATGTGTTTGTGTGTGTTTGTGCAAAATGTCGTGAAGTGTTCACGTCGATTTCTACGGAAAAAAAATCGTAAAAAAAACATCCAACCCGAGCGAAACAAACTTAAACTGTAAACAATAAAAAAAAAATCCGCTAACAAAAAAAATTGCGCAAACGGCAACGTCATATTTTTGGACAAACAAACGTTTAAACCTTCTATTTTATTGCAGTTAGAAAACAACAACAAAATACCCTTCCGCTAGCGAATCTACGCGCAATAAAAGATAGAAGGTAGCACACGTTGAGCGCTACTTTTAACCGAATGCGCGACTTGTGGCACATGCAGCTTGGGCGCCGCTAATCGTATTGGCAACGCCATATCGCGCAAGTGGTGTTCTCGTGGATCGAGGTTAGCGGCAGTTGGCACACTCCAAGCGGAAGATTTACATACGTAGTACCTGCACTTGTACGTCGCTTTTTGTGGTGTCATAAAAAGTAGTTTAAGAGTTATTTAAGAGAATAGCGACAGAGAAAAAGGGAAATGATGTATTTAAGTATTTAGATAAAACTTACCTTGGGAAAAGTTTTATCAAGTTATATTTTATACACGGTACATTGGTACTAAGTCCGGCATAACTTTATTTGTTTGTGCGAGAAAATTTTATTTTACAAATCCCGACATGCAGATTTACAGGCATTGAGAAAAATTTTTCCTTTTTAAATTTTTGGTAGGTGTGGTCAAAACGATTCTGACCCGAACCATAACAATTCGAACGGAATTGTTATTCTGGTCAAACTCACATACACCAAAAAGAAAGATTCTTTATCCATTCTTAAACTATAATCTAAAATAACAATTAGAAAATCTTTGCTAACCAGGACATGATGTTATTAGGACACCTAGATTCGATTGGTCAATTAAAATGTTATTTCTAATAAAAACAGATAAGCATACATATGTAATATATATATATATCTTCTATATAAATTCATCAGTATTTTTTCTTCAACATACCTAGGAAAATGAATGAATGAATGAATGAATGAATGAATGAATGAATGAATGAAAGAGTTTCGCTATAAAAATTATCGCTAACCTTTGTTCCGAGTATGAATCGAATATAAAACAATTTTTCAAACCGATCAAATTTTTGTATCTGACAAGGAACCGGCATCGGCTGATATTTTGAAAGACGTAAAATCCGATGCTAAAAATTTTGACAGATGCCGATAATCGACCTAATTCAGGATAACCAGGACATGATATAATTAGGACGCCTAGACGCGATTTGGCAATAAATATATAATTTTTTTTATAACAAAAATAATTTTCACGACATAAGAGCAAAGATATTTTCTATCTCGGATCTTCTATTTATCTCCGGAAACGAATCCAATAGTTTCTAGCTCTGAAAGTTTAAATTATAAACTGAAAAATTATTTAGTTAAAGTTTTCGTTATCTACAGAAGATTTGAAAAGAAAATCGACCGCTTAAAAGCTTGTATCTGTCAAAATATCGATTTCAGTTGGACTTTTGGACAATGTCGATACGGAGTCCTAATCAAAAATTATAGTTCGATGCCGAAAATCGGTCGATTACTAATTTTTACCTATATAGTTCATATGTAATAATTATCATAATTTAATTAATACAATTCTTATGATACCTTAGCCATAACGAATAATTTTTTCTAACTTCTATATCTTATTATAAAGGTAACAAACAGCTGTTGTCTTGCTAGAATTTCTTTACGAGTATATAAAAGTAATGTAAAAATCCGCGCATTTACCGCGCTATTCTCCACGGCTTTGTTAAATCATTTGCCAAACCATTTCTGTGCGATTCTCCATTTTTAATTTCACAAAGAATGACAGACTACAACATAATCAGCGTAATTACAAATCAAAATAGCTTGTGGTCGTCAGCCGAGTCATAAAATTATTATAATCGTTGTGCATAAGAGGCGACTTGTACCAGAAAGCAATACAACAACAAAAAGAAAACTTCATCTTCGAGAACTCCACATGCACGTGCAGTGTGTGTGTGTCTTGTGTGTGTGTGTGCAGCATTTTTGTACCATGTTTACTCGGCACTGATATGGAGCTCACACACACACACACACTGGCTCAATACTATACGAGCATTGTATTGCATTGTAGAATACCACAATCCTAAGCGGCATTTCATCAGTCGAGATGCCAAGCATTTTTCCAACTCATTGCGTTGTGTTATGGCAACACCAACAAACAGCAGCAGCATCAGTAGCAGTCGCAGCAGAGTATGCAGTAAAAACTGCATGTTTCATAACGGTTAAGGTAATTGTTCTATTGTCGCCGGTGCTGCTGCTGCTGCGACTTGATGTTGCTGCTGGTTGTTGTTGATGTTGCCATAGCAGCAATGTTCCATTAGAATTTGTCAGATCTTTCGTTTGGTTTTGTGCTGGTTTCTGGTTTGGAAATTTTTAAGCTTATTTATTTTATCTTAGATTTTTATTTGTTGTTTTTATTTTGCATTCCTGAGATAATCGCGCTGTTGTTGTTCCAGATTATGTTATTAACTCTATTGCTTTTAAAAGTTAATCTATTAGAGACGGTTTTGAAAAAGCATTCTGTTAAATATTGCATTTATACTTATAAATTTGTTTGTTGTTCTGTTTAATTAAATATTTCTTTGTTGTTTGTTTTTTTAAACAACGAAGTCTTTTAAAGAAATATTAAAATTCTAATTAAACATTGGTTAAAATTCTAAAATGTGTCTTCACAAAAAGGAACAGCAGAAACAAGAACAAAAGCGCAACTATTAATCATTATGCCGAAGTGATGGAACCATTAATTACAGAAGAATATTAGCAACCTGTAGATACTTAGAACACCTGCTTTAATTAGGATAATGAGAAGGACAAAAGCAACAACACGAACATGAACACACAAAAAACACACAGAAAAAACAATTAATTTTTTGTTGCTGTTATAAATTCGACTAGACACGCGAATTCGAAACAACAAAAAGAAACTTTTACTAATTTATTATAGACTTAAATTGAATTTCATAAAAAAATTTTATATGTACATAGTACGAAGGATATAAGTTATATGGAAGAAATTTTTGATTTATATCTAATTAAATGACTCTGTAAGTTTTCTTTTTTATTACACGAAACTTTAAACAAATAAATCAACCTTAAATGTTGGCCATTCTTAAGTAGTCTACAACATGCTAAGATCACATTTTAGCGCACTCATAATAACTCCACACCAAACCAAACCAACCGAAATGAACGCGTTAATAAATTCTTGTGTGCGATTCTTTCAACATAAATTTCCATGTACGACATAAACTCATTTAATTTACTCGTACGCATGCATAATGTTGCAGCAAATGCGACAGGGCGGCCTCATGCTGCATGCAGCATAATCAAAAGCAAAAGCAACCTCATCGCACTATCGGCATCGCCATTGCCATCATCATCAACATCAAAATAATCATAATAATTTTCCACGGTTATTTTCATTGCTGCAATAAATCCAAATCAAAAACCAATAAAGAAACACTGTTGCAGCAGGGGCAGCATAGGACAACCAATGCTGCAACGATGCAAGCAACAAATTACCAAGATGTCGGCGCGCTAAAAGCAGCAAAGGAAACAGCAATAGCAGTGTAGGCAACAAAAAACCAAAAAGCAAAAACAACAAAAAACAATCTCATCATAGGTTGATACAACAAAAAAAAAAAAAAAAAATTAACAGACCGACAAAAAGTAAGTAAATAAAACCTGAGAATTACACAATCTGATAGTATGCGTCGTGGCGAGTTGTTGTTGTTGTTGTAAGAACAAAAAGAAAAACAACAACAACTACAACATCAACAACTCATCAAGTTCGATTCGCCGACAGATCACGCTGCAGATGTTTCCGATGCTGCTGCTGATTACTTCGACGATCCAGGCGGGCGGTTTGAGATGTTTTTCGCTTTCCGCAATTTCCTTAGCGCTCACTCATCAATGTTTGGCGTCCAGCTTATTTTCTTTCAGCTATAAATGAAAATGTATGGCTTAAACGCTTAATTGCAATTAGAGTATCCTTTGGATTTTCTGATTTTCATTTAAAGTCACTTAATGAGTCTAGCAAAATATATTTACAAATATGAAAAAAATGTTTCACCCGATGATGCGCAAAGTGCATTCAATGCATAGTGTAAATATACTATGTATCTATTTTTATTGTTGTTGTTAGAAATTACATAAGTCCTCTGCACTTTGTAGTCCGTCCGAAACAAAGTATCAATCGCCGCAATCAAATTATGATTTTTGCAATTATATTTTTGCGCAGCATTTCGCGTATTGCCACACAAAAAAAAAACATTGCACAAACAAACAACAACAAAAACAATAACAACAACAACGGAAAAAAAAGAAGTAAATTATTACTCACAATCAGTTCCCCTACAAATACACAAAAGAGCAGCTGAGCAGAAAATTAAAAACGCAACAGCAACAACCTACAACACAAAATTACAACAAACAAAAACCAAATGCAAAAAAAAATAATAGCAACAACAGAAAAAAAAGAAGAAGAGTCGAATGCAATGATTGCTGTGGAAAGCACACACAGAGAAAATGAAAACATTGAAAATCTAATTGAAGTTGTTGGCCTAGGGTAGAGTGCCTCCTCAACGTCGTTGCAAGCGTATGTAGCAAAAAAAATAAAAAATTCAAAAACAAAACAAAAACAATAAAAAAGAAACAGCCTACAGTGCTACCAAACATACTAATGAACAACAAAAAAACAGTAGAAAAAAAGAAGAAGAAGAAGCGAATAGAGTGCTAGCCACTGGCTTATCGAAATGCATCAGCAACACCGACAGATACAGCAGCAGCAGCAACCAGCAACATCATCTTCGGTTACGATGCAATGCGATGAGATGCGATGCGATGAGATGGCCATCGCCATCGCCGCCGTCGTCATTATCATCATCAGCAACATAATCGTTAAAAGTTACAAGTGGAAAATGTTTTTTAACGGTGCTCGGTTAAATCAAATTTCATTAGTTTTAGCCTTTACTTACAACAACAAAAATGCAAAAGAAATTAATTTTTTCGAATCGTAAATTTTTAAGTTGTTCTTACTAGTATTACACGAAACGCCATTCATGTGTTATGTCCAACTTTAATTAAATTACTTACCTTTAAAGCATATGAAAAAATCTATTATATATACACGAGTATACGAGTATATACATATATCTTAATTTGAAATTTTATAATTAATGCACATCGGATGCAATAAATCAAGAGCATGAAACATAGAAGCGAATTCCTAATATGCATCAAATGATTTCTAAAGAGAACGAAAAATCTCTTAGTTTTAGTAGTTTGGTACATAGAGCTAGAGTTGTTGTGGGCTGGCATGGCACCATAGCTCTCAGTCATTAGGGACCCTTGTGCTGTACCCAGAATAGTGTTGGAATAAGAAAATAGAGAAATAGGAGTAAAGTTTTTGGATGGGAAAATTAGAAGATAGGTTTACTCCCCAAACTTGTTAGTTAGGTACATACTCGTACAATACTTTCGTTAGGGTATTCAGTAAATTATATGTAAAAGTTCTAGTAAGATTGAGTTAACGCCTGTTGAAAATTAATAACCAATAAACAAAGATACAAGTTGACCTTCTTTATTCTTTCGTTTAAATTTGAAAATTTTATTTTAATTTTTACTGGATAATTGATGATCTAAGAACAAGTAATATTCCTGACATAAGTGGGTATCGTAAATTAAGAATTTATCTTCGTTAAGCCGATAAAAATTAATCAAAAACTTAACTGCGTTAAGTTAATTTCGTTAATCTCGTTGAAAAGTTAACGTCGTTAAAAATTTAACGAACAAGTTAAAATTTCTATAGCAAAGTATATTTTTTTTTTTTGGAAATGGGTATATAAAAATTCTAAATGTCGAAAAAATTTGTGATTTAGTTAATTTTAATCTAATTTAATTGTATTTATTTGTATACAAGAAGGTAGATCTCTTAGTTAATCATTCGACTTGCACTAATTCAATTTTAATTTTTCCTTTTTTGTTATTAATTTTACTTTTTTAATTTATCGTCTTATTTATAACTAACTTGAATTGATGAAAGAATTTTAACGCGAGTTAATTAACTTTTTAGTGATTTTCGAAAGCTAAAAATTATCCAAAAAATTTACATCGTTAATTAACTTTTAACTTTTTAACTAATTCGTGTACAGCTCTAATTCCTGCTATGTTGAACATGTTAAGCGAGATAACTAAAGATGTCCAGAAATGCGTATGAAATAGTTGTAAATTTAAAGAGAAAGAGAATTTAATATACGTTATATTTGCCTGAATACTTTTAACTGATAGGTCAGTAGTGCTGCTGGCTAAATTACAGGTTATATATCCGATATATTTCTTGCTGGCACTTAAATCAAATATGAAAAAATAAGTAATATACAAATTTCATTCACAAATTTCTTTTTCTATTTTAACGAATTTTTATAAACTTTAATATTTAATGCAGTTCTGTTGATTGTCATGTTGCATGGTCCGAAATATTCCGCCATCTGAAACTCATGTTGAAACAAAATTGAATACTGCAAACATACGAGATTATTTTTTGGTTTTTGTTGTATTAGAAGAACAAATAAATATCAATAAAATAATACAACAATAATTTAAATTATGTTACAATGCGAAAAGTGCAGCATACGATTGTGGCCAGCACAAATGATGTTTCGACATACCATCAAATCAAAGAACAACATGTTGCATTGGAGCGCTAAACAACCTCTTTCCGATTTCTCTTACTTCATTCACTTCTTAATCCCGCTTTAAATATTTACAAGTTACAATTAGTTGCTGTTGTTGCTGCTGCTGTTGTTGTTGTAGTACCTCATCATTTCCCAAACATCAAACTGATTTCTTGTTTTATTTGTTGTATTTATTTGTTGTTATTTTTTTATTCCACTCATCTTGCTTTAGTTTAGTTTTGTTTTGGTTGCTTTCTCGTTTCAACATAATCTTGAAGATTATTTACATTTCCCTCAGCTAAAGACATTTGCCATGAGACTTGCACAGTAGAACAATCGTTCACGATGATACCCGTCGAAGGTTTTGGTTTGCAGCCGGCCGTCCTTATGGACCTGGACCGCGTGGACGGCACAACTGGCCGTTGATGCACTTAAAGAAAACAACTTCTAGGAACCACAAAAAGTAGAGCTTTAAAGGTTTAGAAAAATATATCGAGCGGTATACTGAACTATTTAAGTTGAAAGTTTGTTAATTTGTTGTTGGTCTCGTAAGCGTTGTGAGCGTTATTTCATGCATTCAACTCTTTGGTAACTCTTTTTGGAGTTTGGTTTACTTTAGAATAGTTAGTGTTGATAAACAGTTTTCAACAGTATACTAACTTCTCTTGGGTGTATGTTATTTTGCCTTATTTTCGTTGTCCAACTTTAGTGACCGCTTGGGCCTTCGGTCTGTTCGTCTTATTGACTGACTGACTGACTGACTAGCTGACTACCTGCTGTGGCGCTTTTGCGTTCGTTCAGTTGGACGGTCGTTCGTTTATTGCGACGACGGTTCTGTTCTGTTCGGTTTGGTTTGGCAATGTGTATCCATTAATGCCAACAATTGGAACATTACTTAAGTATGGGTTTTGGGATACACGCGCTGGTATGGGACTACTCTACGCTGGCTTTTGTTAAACTAAGCTGTTGTTTCTTTTGTTGTTGTTGTTGTTTCTGTTTCGTATGTTTTGTATTCATCTCTTGTTTGGCTTTTGCTTTTGTTTTCCGCTGATTTGGTAAAATAAGAATATGTTTAGTTTCAGTGCGATGGAGGAGCCTCGATGACGACGACGACGACCGACGATGATGATGATGACTTTAAGTCTTACATCACGTTGTTGAGGGTTTTAAGTAGATTTGTCTGCATTTATATTTAAGTTTCCAAATCAAGTTTGAGTTTTGTTGATTTTTCACTTGCCGTGCTGGAGTTTTATTTTTTATTTTTTTCATTTTTATTTTGGTCGTATAATTTTAATCATCAGTTTTGGGAATTTGATGCCAACCCAAACAAATAATATACATATACTCTACTATATAAGTTCCGAGGACGCGCGTGCAGTTAGTAAATAAAGCATTTTTGTGTCCAGATTCTCGAAATTTAAGACAAATGAGTTAGTTTAAGGAGACTCTGGCTGATATACTGCACCGCTCAAGAGTTTCGACTTTTAAATTATTTTTGGAAATATTTTGGAAATTTTAAATGGGCTATAAAATCTTATAGATACATCGATTAAAAGAAAGATACGTACACATTAAACAGGTTAAAAGATATTCTTCATTTAAGTTTATCAGATCGTTTTGAGTTTATTCCATTTTTAATGAAAATATAATTTTAATTTGTCTCTGTTCAATAAAAGAAAATTGTATCTTATAGAACCAATTTATTTAAAAAACAGTTAATAAAAATCACGCTTAACAATTGTACAAAAAAATCTTGCTACAATGTTTGTTAATGGCTAAATTTGTATCTTTTAATTACAGACAAGTTACTAAGTATTCATTTAGCCGCTAAAATGTTGTTTCCGACAACATTCAGGCACACCTTTCTAGCAACATATTGTATGTTGCCAAGTGACTATCTATGTGGTAAAATAAACACAACAACATTACAATCTTTTTAATTTTCTTCGTCTTTTTTGTTGTGTGTGTGTGTGTATGTGTGTGTGTGTGTACAACTCGTAGACATGTCAAAAGTAGCGGTATATAGGTTGTTATTACAGTAGAAGCAGAAGCAGAAGCACTGCAAAGAACCACACGACAACATAGCAATTATTTACAAACGCATGCAATTAGGTTGACAATGCAACCGGCATCAGCAACATTGTTGCTGGCAGCAGAAGCAATCGAACTTACAAAGTTGCAGAGTTGTGCACAGAAATTAGCGGCATTAGCAGCGATTGTAAATGTGTGTGTGTGAGTGTGAGGCGTTAAATCGCCAACAACAACAATGTTGTTGTTGTTGTCATTGCCGAAAAAAAATTTTAATTCATGTCTGCAATTAATAACTCTATAATTTGAAGTCATTAAAGATTTGTTAACCCTCCTAAAGAGAATGTTGCATTAAGGGTGCAATTAAAATATATTTTAGGCTTGTTTTTAACGTTTTTAAACTTTACCTCAACTGAGAATTGTAAGAAGAAACTAATTTTGTGTATATTTAAAATTGTTTCAAATTAAAAATTCTTTAATAATTCAAGTTGCTCATAGCCAAAATTGTTGATTTAAACTCATCAATTACTGCCAAATCCTAAAGGGTTAAATGTTCAACCGGAAACAAACAACAAAAATTCGACAATTGCTGTTGAAATCAGGAAAACAACAATAACAACAACAACAAGAAGAAAAAGAAGCAGATGAATATCCAAACACAGCGCACCAAACACCTCATCTGTGTATAAAGTAAGTAATTGCCACTGATGGGCACTTTGCAAAATAATACTTTTAGTGGTGCGCCTTTGCCTTGCTACCAGGATCAACCAACGCTGCAACACAATCATCAGACAATAAACAGCAACGGCAGCAGCAACAATAACAACAACAAAAGCAACATCAACAAAGACGACGACGACGACGACGTTGCTGTCATCTTCCACGGAGGTCGGTCATACGATCGCCGCTTGAACTAAACTCCAACTTCGCTTTCCCGACGAAGGAGATGCCTAATGAAACCTGAATTCGTTGTTGTTGATGTTTTTTTTTTTGTAATATGCGCGCGCAGTGTTTTGGCCGCAGGGTGCGATACAACATTCAGCTGCAGCAACAGCGGCGGCGGCGACGACGGCAATTGCACGTAAACACGGATATTGTGAGACACGAGCGCTGCTTAAGATAGCGACACTCGGTGTTAGGTTTGATGACGACGATGCATCGACAAATAAAAAAATATACAAAAAAATTTGCACAACGAAAAAAAAAGAGTTGAACTTGAAAAAGTTACAGGCGGACAGAGAGACAGACAAAAACGAAAAATGAGTAGCTTTGGTGGTGTGCCGGCGGCAATTAGAAATTTATTATCCAAATGGAAATACACTTGATTAGCGGCAGTAAAAGCTAAAAGACACAGTGGCGTCATTTGTTTAAATTACAAATACACAAATACACATTAAAAAAGATTTGACGAAAATGTTTATGCATATGTATATGTATCTACATATATTTATAAATATATTGAAAGCGTTATTGCAAATGGTACAGGATAGCAAATCAATGAGCTCAAACTTCGGCCTGAATTATTGCCAGTTCAGATCAGACGTGAATAGGCTTGTAAGCGATCGTTCAGCTTGACTTAACCCTTTCGAATTTTAAGTTAAAAGCTTTTTGGTCTACAAGCAGATTTAAATGCAAAAGATTCAAAAGTGCCTGAGGATCTAAGATCTTAAAGGAACCATTCATCTTTAATGAAAAATAAATAGTCCACCTCTTGAGACATTGAGCAGGAGTTTTGCAAAAGGTTTACTATTATGCCTAAGTCGAACTGATTAAATGTTTAAGTCGATCGGATCATGACCATGCCCACTATTTAAAAAAATATACAAATTTCTTGTCAGAACGATATCTTGAGAACCAACAGAGACATTGTGTTGAATTTTAAACAGAAGGCTTTGTACACAATTCAACCCAATATCTCTTTATCTTGTAATGAACTGAATACATTTTTAAGTCGATCAGCGCATGACCATGCCCACTATTTTATAAAAATATTGTCAGAACGATATCTTGAGAATCAACAGAGACATTGTGTTGAATTTTTAACAGAAAGCTTTGTACAAAATTCAAGCCAATATCTCTTATGCTTGTTATGAACTGAAACAATTTATAAAGCGATTTCATAACATTATTGCCCTCAAAGCGTAAGCTGGAAAACCTTTGGAGATATCAAAATATGCAAACATGAAAATCTTTTAATTTTTAATTTTCTAAGGAAATATTTAATAGTAAACTTAAAAGTTTGCACTGCATTAGCACAATTCGCAGCAAAGTTTCTTTTTTTTTAACGTCTTTTGTTCGGCGAAGTACGAAAATGTGGGTGGCACACACAGAAATGTTGGCCGCCCGAGGGCAACATGCTGCAAAACAAACCACCGCTGTAATGATGTTAATAGCTCATGAAAATCCACATGCAGCGTGGGTTTATATTCAGCGTTTTTTTTTTCTTTCTGCTTCTTTCTTTTCATTTCTTTACTTTTTTTGTTGGTGTCTTTCTTGAATGTCAAACAGCCGCTATTGCCGCTAGTAATGTGGCGGCATTTCGATGGTTTATAAGAGAAAAACAACAACAACAAAAACGTAAGAAAAACTAAAGCGTTGCAAAAAAGCAAAAAAAGAAGAAAGGAAACGAAATTGTCTAAAGAAAAAAATTAAAGCACAATTTTATTTTGGTAGGTTGGTTTTTTTTCAAAGCGCTGAATTATTGCACCGTTTTCTTGTTGTTGTTGTTGTTGTTCGCTTTGTTCATGTGCTGTTGCTGCTGTTGTTCTGTTATTGTTGATGATTACAGCGTTGCCACGTTGGTTGCATTGTAACTAATAAGTACGCTAAACTGAATTGAACTGATTTCAGAGGCCGGCCACAAAAACAACAAAGAAGTGAATAAAAAATAATTTTTGCAGCATTGAAAATACCAATTACAGGCACACAGTAACACACACACACGTACACACATGCAACTGCAGCATTGCGCAATTATACGCAGCAAGCAATGGCAAGTTGCTACGCATGCGCCATAAGCTGCGTGTCTACTACGAACGCAGCATACAGCAAGGTGAGTGTAGCATGCCGCAACGTTTCATGCACTTGGCGCGCACCAAAGTGGCATTTCAATGGATGCCACAGAAGAAAAAGAAGAATAAGAATAAGAAGTACAAAGCCGGCAGTCAGGCATCAAGTAGTTCTAGCTGTGCAGTTGCGCATTTGGAATGGTTGTGAGAATTAAACAGTAAAACGAAAATTTTTACAACAAAAATAATAAACAATAATGACTGCAATTGTTGTAATTTAAATATTAAATTTACTAAAAAATTATATTAATAATTTCCGATCGAATGAAATGTTTCTGTTTTCGTTTGACCTGCTTTGAAAGCATATTAAATATGTTGTTTTTTTTTCTTTCTTAAACCAGTCTAATGCGCATGTGCATGCGCAACACAAAGCGAGTGGCTACAACTTGTAATTATTTGCATTGAAATGTGAATGCAGCGGGCAATACAATTGGCAAGAAGAACGACCGAACAACGACCACAAATGCGCAGAAGCAAAAGCAGCGGGAACAGCAGCAGCAGCAGCAGCGGCAGCAGTGGCAACAAAAGCACCCAAACGCAGCAACAAACAACCAATGCCACAAACAATATTAATTACACGTCGCAATGCCTGCACGTACGCATGCGCAACGTGCTGGCCTCAAACGCCGGACGACGCTCTGGAGTCGCGTTGAGTCGAGTCGAGTCCCTTGCGTATACGAGTACGCGCATGTGCTCCTGCAGACCGCGTCGAAAGATGCGCTCGCATAGTCACAATTGTTGTTGGGTTCGTTTTTTTTTTGTTTTTTGTTCTTTTGCTTGCTGCCAGCCGCTGCCAGTTCACTCTTGTGATTGGCGACATTTAGACAGCCGCACCGCGCTCACCAGACTGACAGTACGCTGAAATGACATATCGCGTACGGACTAAGCGAGAAAAAGTTTACCTCAACTTGGACTTGGACTTAGACTTGGACACGCTCAGATTTGGTTGGACCATCATCCCGCTGTGCATCGTTTTGCTATTAAAATTGTTGAGTTGTAGCCTTCAGTATAGTCAAAAAGCTTTGGCGTCGTTTTTGTGTTTTCCTGTATCTATCATCATTATTTCGTTAAGTGTATTACTATCATTAGAGCGGCCATTACACTGTGTCATTGATAATATTGCGTTCCGTTCGAATGTGTGTGTTTGGGATTTGACGTTCGTTAGGAATCTAAGGTTAGAAAATCTTCCTACATGGTGTGAAGTACCTTTCTGGAGTTACAAATAAATTCGATTTGTTATGAAGAACTGAACTGAAGATATCGAAGACGATCTTATTGGAGTTAAAAATTAAAATATCTTATGGATTCAAATTGACTTAAAGATATTTTATGGAAAGGCAATATTTATATGCCATTATAACTTTTATATTTAATTATCATTATCGTCATTGGATCTTTGAACTCCTCGGGAAGCATAGGGCCTGAATTCATTTAATTAAGGCTTCATGTTCAAAACTTTAGTTATACATCCTGTTAGCTATTAATTATATTTTCAATACAAGACTAAACTTGGCATATCCATCTAAAAGATGAAACAAGTCTTGGCAAGATACAAAATGATTCAGTTCATTAAAGTTATGATAATAGCTCATAGGATATCTATTTTATACTTGGAAGTCGAAATAGGTTCGAAAGCATTTATTGTATTTTAACAAATGAGATGGAATTTGGAAGATGTTTAAGTATGCTAAATGATAGTCTAACAATAATTGATATTATGTCAAGGAAGTTAAGAATCTACCAGCTTATAAAACGTCACATTGCCAAGAATGTAGTTTTTATTTAATGTGACTTGGTCCAATAACCAACAAATTTTAATACAAATTTCATGAAAAATTCATCTTTAATAAATGCGACTGCAGACAGTTTGACTTAATCCATTTAAGAGGAACCTTTGCACTACGTTTCCTTTTCCTTGTCCAACCGAAATTTTGCGAATTTGCAAATCGGACTACGAAGCTGGATGATGATGGTTTATGACTTTTAATTTGACTTTATTTTGCTAAATAAAAACCACTTAAACTTATTATTTCCAACAACAAGACCAACACCAACATCAACAACAACAACACTAATTACAACATAAAAAAGGAATGTAAAACTAATTTCGTTAGCTTGATTGAAAGCAAACCGAAAATTTCATATTTTTACGATATTTGATTAAACAAATTAAGTGCAACATGGCACAATGAGTGCTCAAATGTTGTGAATATTGTTAGTGCGACGACGTTGTCCGTCGGGTCGGATCGGTCGGTCGTCAGACGACCTTTAGAAATATCATGAACTTCAAAATGAAAAGCATAGCAAAAAAATTTGAATAAAAAAAAAATGTGTAGCTGAAAAAATGAACCGAAAATGTAAAATATATATATGTATGTATGTACATATATACCCGAATTATTAAAAAGCCAAAGTGGGCACTTGAAAGTCCAGACGCCAGACAGGCAATAGCAACAACAACAGCAGCAGCGGCGCTGAGCAGAAAAGTTCAATTCATTTCATTTCATTTCACGCAGCGTAATTCCGTATTTTTATTTTCTCTTCACATTTTTTGATTATTTGTTTGTGTGTGTTTGGTATATTTTTTTTTTTTTTTTGGAAAAATTTTGATTTCATATAATTTCGAAAAAAAAAATAATGTTTTCTATTTTAAGTTAAAGTACACTCGAATGCGGAAAATAAATAAGCGAGGCAGGCACACCGAACCATCATCATCATCAACCGGCATTGCCAACATTGCGGCAGCGCAAAGCATTGAAAAGTACGCTGCAAGTTCAAGAGGGCCTTGAACAGCAAGTTTCGACGGGGTGCAAGCAAACGAACCCACGAACGCAGCGACTACGCTGCCAAAAAATAAAAGTATTCAAGTTTAAAATTTGTCTGCATTTTAAGAATCGAGGAGTAGGACAGAGCAGGACAGGACAGGGCACGGCATGGAACGGCACGACATGAAGGCCATGAAAGCAGTACACCGGCAGATGAGTGGTGTGAGTGCCATGTCAAAAATCGATATATTCCAAAGAGCAGCAGAAATGTCGGATAGAAGGGGATGGGGGAGAGGAAAAAAAATTTAAATGTAAAATGTTTAGAAAGGACACAATTTATTATATTTACTTTGGCAGGGATTACCACTTTCACAAGCGCTGCCATCGTCGAAGTCGTCCTCGTCCTCGTCGTCGTCGTTGTCGTCGTCGTCCTCGTCGTCAAAACAAGCTAAAAGATTTTTGTTTGCCGGCGTTTGGTCGAGAATTTGTTGATATTTGTCGAGCAAATCATGGGGAATCCACCAAGTGCTCAATATCAAAGGGATTTCGTTATTTATTGAAGGTGACTGCATCATGCATTCATGCCAAATATTTTTTTTTAAATTCGGAGAGATATTTTATGCTGGCATTTTCATTATTTAAAACACTCTCTTATATAAATATAAGTAAATATGTGAACTTGAGATATGCGATTCAAATGCGGAATTGATAAGATAAAATATTTGAAGTATTAGTCTCGAATTAATAGAAGCTTTAAATGGGCTTCGGTTTCATATTTAATATAAGAAACTTTAGTTCAAAAAAATAAAAAGAAGATATACAATAAAAATATCGGTCATCTATATATGCTATAGAAAACTTAATGTGTTTTTCTTCGTGTCTTTCTTTGTCTCGTTACATATGTACGTCTTATCTATCGGATGAGAGCAAAGAAATTGTGCTGTACTTACTCCGGGAAAGTTTTGAGCTAACAAAAATCTGACATGTCCACGTATTTAGGATACATTTTGTGAAATTAAGTAGAAATATTCGATTATTTTATAATGTTTCACCTCAACACCTGCAATTTGGTATTGGAATTTGTCGACAACTTCACTTAAAATGGGCGTGGTTGAATCAATTGAACGCCTTCCGCCGTAACTCAGAAACGCTTGAACGAGAAGTTTCGCTTAATGATTATCTTTAACACATTCCTATTCAAAGCAAATCCCTTCAAGCCGGGTACTATAAGATAATTGAAAAGTAAAATTGCACACAATATTGTTAAGTAGAAATTTAGATTCTTTGTTCAGTTAATAAATTAATTAATACAATTAAAAATCTGTTCAAATGTTCATCTTGTTTAAAATCTCTTAAAACTTTATTCTTCCAATTAATAGTTTAATTATTGAAATTAACACTTTTGTTTGAAATTTATGTTTTTTCTGTTAAATATTTGTTCAGTACAATTAAAAGCTTTGCTGAATTAATACAAAATTTCAATAAAAATATTTGAAAATGGTTTTGGAAAAGATAAAACTGAAAAATTCAAAACATTTGGTCAAATATAAAAAGTTCTTTGTAACCTTTTAAAAAAATTAATTCTACAGCTTGAAAATACTTTCATTTATTTGTATTTATATTTTTTGTTGTTGTCATTTTTAAGGCAAACGCACATATGCAAATGTACGAGTATATGTGCACAAAATTATATGTATGTGCCAAAAACTGTGCAGGGTTGCAATTGCCCTCCTCCTCCCACCCGACCGCCTATATGTATAACGAAATTTTGTAGAAAACTTTTGCTGAATTAAGTTTTTCCGTTCCGTTTTGTCAATTTGCATATTGTTTTCGCAAGCTGTGTGCGTGTGTATCTGTGTGTGTGGGTGCGAGTGCGAGTGTGCGTGTATCTGTATACTAATTGACACACGCACACGCCACACACAGAGCAGAGCAGACAGCTGCGACTGTCATAGTTTTCGAAATTGTCAAAAGCCGGCGTTGTTGTTGTTGTTGCTGTCGTTGTTGTCGTTGTCTACTGCTGCTGCTACTGTTGTTGTTGTTGTTGCTGCTGTCGTTGCTGTATTTGAGCTTTATTTGTCGTTTTGCGAAATGCGCAATGATTTTGTCATTTTCTACGCAATTTTTAGCATTTTCAAATTGTGTTTGTGTTTGTTTTTGCAACTGCTGCTGCTGCTGTTCTTATTGTTGTAAATGTTGTTGTTGCTACTATTGCTACAATTGCTGTTGCTTCAAAACGCTTCAAAAAGTTCAAGAGTTTAGTTGCTTTTAGAGAAAATTAAAGATGCAAATTGACAGCTGTTTCTGTTGTCGGCGCAGCACTTTGCTGCCGTTGCTATTGCTGCTGATGTTCGTATTGTTGTTGTTGTTGTTGTTGTTGTTGTTGCTGCTACTACTGCTGCTGCTGCTGCTGCCACTACCATCATTTGAGGGTGTCTCAGTCAGGCTATGCTGTGCTGCTGTTGACAGTTGGATAAAGTTTGGTTGGATTTTCGTTTGGTTTTTTGTTTGTGTTTTTTTTTTTTGTGTTGATGACATTATTCGCATTTGAAATTTTATTGTCGTGCTCGGGAATACCCAAAAGCCCTGCAACTTTAGTTTTTGAATTGGTTTAAATTTATATTTTGTGTGGCAGCATTAATAACGAGTCGGACTTGTGAAGGCGACATTTATAATGATTTTAATAAACACAATAAAATCTTTAATTAAAATGTCATTAGTTTTGTATTCCATTGCATTTAGTAGACTAACTGAAGATGTTAAATACTAATATAGACAAAATTCTCAAGTTGGTCCATACGGTAGAATTAAGAGGTTAGTACTTAAACTTTACTAACTTTTACTTACTCTTTTACGTCTAGGACTATCAAAGAAAATGAAAAATACAAAAAATTCAATTACAGTCATGTCTGGATAAAGGAAACTAATTATTGCAAGGACTGTTTACTATATCCGGGTAATTCGCTCTTTCAAGGTGTACATTTGTTGTTCTTGCTTTCAGAAATTGACTTATGGACCGGTTTTTTACGTTGACTTCGTAGTGCTAGTAGACCAGCATCATCAGTAAAGGTTTTATTATTTTATTTATTTTTTTTATTGCTATCTGCTGGAAGTTGCTTTCAAAATAGTGAAACAAATTTTGAAAAGCATTTCGATTGCTCACTATTTAGAGTACTCCATGTAAAAGTTAGGATGTTCACTAGATAGGGTGTTAACTATACCCAGACACGACTGTATTCTATTTCCGTTTTCTTTGGCAAAGAATACGCGGTTAATAATTCTCATACACTATAAACAGAAATTTAAATTTAAAGCGATGTATAACTGAATACATACGTCTTTGCTTATTGTTGTTATTGTTGTATTTGTAACCACTAAAAACTGTTGGTCTGACCGCCCTTGATTGTATAGGTTTTAATCTGACCGATCATGATACTTTAAGTGCATCGCTGAGTTAAGCCGCTGTCCAATCTGCTGGTTTAGCATTGTTATTGTAAATTCGATACATTTACTTTTTTTAAATCAGGGAGAAAAAGTTCGAAAATAATATTTGATATAATAGCAGAACTCATTTAAGTTTGTCAATCTCGCGTACATCTTGTGTGCCTTACAAATTTATGCCTAGTATATGTTGATATTTTTATTTTCGCGTACCTTAAAATTTTCAAGATGATCGCAAACTTATGAGATGATTTCACTGCAAAAACCTCGTAAAGAAAAGAAAATGGAAAAATAAAAAATTTTCAATAAAAGATTATGTTAATTGTCATTTTTGACAATCATACAAGTCACTTGGTTGATATAAAGATTGACTTTATCAAATCGACTTGTCCTTTTTTTATAATTCCCAAAATTTCAACTCTTTTCGAAACAGCTGATATACAGACTCAGAACATTTAAAGTGCTTATATGTAATTTATAAATATAAGAGGATGCTTACATACATAACTACGAGGGTTAAGAGTTAAGATGAGTAGAACTAAAGTGTTTAAAATAAGCTTTTAACTTTCAGACTTCAAAGGTTTTATACAAATTTAATTTATATAAGTGCATTAATAATACATATTGTATCTATGTATAATAGATACAAAATTAACTAATATGTATAACAAATTATCTTTAGTTAAAAAATAATATAAATAGTTACTATTTAAAAATGCCTAGTCCACTTGAAGGAAGTTGCTTGAATGAAAATCTTGAAAATTTAAAATCCCTTAAAGTCCAAACGGATTAACTTAACTTATTGAATAATTTAACTGACGAACTTGTTTGTCTTTAAAACTCTTTAAATATTTTTTTCTCTTCCACTGTTCGGTTACTTTAAACTGATTTTGTGACGACTTTAATATGAAAGACTTTTTCGGGCACAGTAAATGTGCCACGAGCTTAGCTCGAAATCGTTTTAGGAAATTGAAATGTAATAAATTTTCAGCTCAAAAGCAGACACAGCCCAAAATTGCTCGAGTTCAATACACCATAATCCCATGCCGGACAAATCCATCAAAGTAATTGCAAAATGCAAAAGAGCAGAAAAGGGAGAATCGAAAGCGGCCTTGGCAAAGCACCCATTGCCTGTAGACATGTGAATGCAGCAGGCAGTACAGACAGACACACAGACAAACAGACAGACAGACAAAATAATGTTTTCTAGCACGTAATTTAGACGCAGTGGATATGTGAAACGAACGAATGAATGAATGAATGAATGGATTTATTTATTACCTTCTCGGTGCATCCCTCGCGGCATTGCCGAGCTCGTATGCTGCTGAACGATGATGTCGACGATGACGACGACGACGTATTCTGCCGCAGCGCTGGGCTGCTGGCGGCCAAATTCGCACATAAGCCGGCGACAATCAGAAGGGTTAGTAGGTTGTTGGACGTTTGGACATGTTGGGGGCGATGCATGCTGCACGCCATTTTTACGTTGCTGACGGCGGAAGGGATGTGTTGTTGTTGGTGTTGGTGCAGCTGGCTGCGGGATTGAGAAATGCGGGCTGTGCACTGGCTGCTATTTGGCATTGTTATTATTTTTCAAATTACTATTATTTTTTTTTATAAAAATTTTTATTTGATTGAATTTTTTTTCGAAAGTGAATCAAATTTGTTGAATCTTGTGCAGCATATTTCCTTTTTTCCAATCGTTCGTTACGAGAATTATGCACAGCGTGTAACTGTAACGCACATATGTATGAGTAAATCGATTTTCTACAAAACCGAAATTTATACAATAATTTTTTATTTATTTTTATTTTGCTTTTTTCGCTTTTGTTATTGTTGCGCGCTCTTTCGCACAACGATCGCCGATGCTCGCACTCGCTTACACGCTGCGACGCATTTGTAAATTTGAATTTAAAATCGG
This sequence comes from Suillia variegata, assembly GCA_949127995.1. Classification (NCBI taxonomy): domain Eukaryota; kingdom Metazoa; phylum Arthropoda; class Insecta; order Diptera; family Heleomyzidae; genus Suillia; species Suillia variegata. The sequence goes on from OX421846.1 coordinate 29,787,974, forward strand.
ATTTTTGTGATTTTTCACGTTTTTTGTTTTCTTATAAGAACGAAAAGAAAAACAAACGAGACACACGCACTCGCGTTTTTCTTTTTTTCGGCTGGCTTTTCTAAATTAGAGGAATCAGAAAATCTGGTGAAACAACCGACGGCTTTCGCGTACACACGCACTGAGAAAAAGAAACAACCGAAACCTCGGGGAGTCTACACTAAACTGTGTTTTGCAGACATTTTCTACAAAAGCGGCGTTGTCTCGCCTCGTCTCGTCTCGTTCGTTTTTCGGCAGTCCGTCCACCTGGCCGAGCCGTCCCGATTGTGCGCGTGTGTGTGTGTGTGTGTTTGTCCGACCATCCACATCCCGGGCCAAGAGTGTGTCTGTCAGCTGTAAACCCAGCGAAACACACTCTAATTGGATTAAGTCTGGAGAATGTGAGAGGCCACAAGGAACATTTGCTGTGTGAGAGTTTATTTGCTGTACTGCAGCGAAATGCAGAGCGTTCGCTGCACAGTCAGCGAGTATGCAGCCGCAATAACCTTCGCTGAGGTTAGGCAGTGCTGCAAAGAATTTAGTCTTAAACAAAAACAACAAAAAAAACTCCAACCCACTTGGCGCAGTTAAGTGCTTACAACAAATAGATACCAACTAGTTGCAGAGTTGTTAACAATTGCTGCTCTGCAGCAGTCTGCAGCAGTCTGCAAAGCCGCTCTTTTACTCTCTATTCTGCAAAGTGCCCGCTGAGGTGCGCATGGCCAAAACCAACTCACACACGTTGCAGGAGTCCAATTGGAACGTTTCCCCTCTTTGTTCAAATCGGACGTGTTCGCATCTCGTTCGAGTTGGATTCATGCGGTTGCAGTCTGACTTGCAACATGTGTGGCCGCGCGTAGTTCGGCATGTTGCCGTTGCGATGCGAGCGCCACATTTGTTGGTTGGTTGGTTGGCCGGTTTTGCAGCCAGCATCTGTCTAACTCAAAGATCGTTTTGTTACAATTTTGTATCTCTTATCGCGTATTGAAATTTCGTTTACATATCTCTTTTATGGTAAGCAATTTTAATTGAGTCAACTGAATTGTGTATAGCTTGGCTAAGCAAACAGTTAGTTCAGGCAAATAAATGCGTTAGCATCAAAGAAATTTTAATGTGCCCTAAATGAAATATTGTTTGCATACATAATATTAAATAGGAAAGATACTTTTTGCGTTATTTTTCATTTGGGCCAAATGATTTCTTATCGAATTATTCTAAGGAATTTTTTGAATATATCCAACGGATACCAACCACATTCCAGTCATATCAGCTGATTACGATCTTGAAGTCACAGTGACACAGTCACAGTTGCTCAGTACACCTGTGTACGAGTATGTATTATCTGGCAGATCAATAATGTATCTGTTCGATGCCGGACAATGATTTATTTGACAATCGCTGCTATTTACCAAATTTATTACCCATATTTGTTTTTGTTTTTACTCAATTTTTTTAGCATGAATTTATTTAAATTTATTTACTTACTATAGTTTATTTTAATTTTCGATTTCGATGTTTGTGTGAGAAATTCGTTTGATCTCAAAGATACAGGTTACGCGTTTTTATTTTTTTTCCTCTTAGATTTTTGTGAATTTCCGCTGGTGTTAGAGTTTTATTTTATTGTTTCAAGTTTTTGTTATATGTTATTTTTGGTTGTTGTTGTTGTTTTGTTTTATTCCGTTTGTTAAGTCAAACTGTTGACCATAATTAATTTACAATTTATGCCAAGTTTTTGAGATTTATGTTAGCCCGGTTTGAGATTGGCTATTTGTTTGTCTGTTTGTCTGTCTATTTGTCTATTGTGTTTGGTTCGGTTAGCCGCTTTACTTTTTGCCGTTGTAAATTAATCAAATGGAGTTTAAAAGATCTTTATGATTACTCTGGAAATCATTTACATTCTTAATGAAGTTGTTCGCCGCAATAAAGGTGAAAAGCGACAGATTATTTACAAGTTTGGTATTAAAAGTGCACATAAATTTAATAAACAAAATAGTACGAGATGTTTTCTACATATGTATATATTCATTCGGTGTTTTTTTTTTTTTAAATTTGCATTTATTGATTAACCGTTTTTGTTGTTTTGAAAGTATCAAATTTCTTTTAGATAAAAATTAAACGGAATCAGAGAGTAAACATGTTTGATAAACTTATTTGAAATAACACGATTTAGTTTAGATCAAATTCGTATTTATATACATATTTATGCATGTATGTATGTATGTAAATATGCATCATTAATATGTATTCATATATGCATTTTATGATTGTTAAATACTTGTGACAGCAGCAGGAAGTCGATTTTTTATGTAAGCCATCTCATAACAAAGAAGATTCTAAATACTTGTTCTCTAATCAGCAAAAAAAAAAGATGCTTTCTACTTTAAGTAATAACCTGTCTTATTGGACATCATGTCTTCTCTATCCGAAGTACATGCTCAATTTTTTCTATCCTTGGAGCCCAACTTTTCTTTTCTAACAAGATAAACATTTAACAGACTTTTATTTGTGCCGATTAATTTATTAACTAAAAAAAAGAGCAATTTTAACATAATCAAATATTTTTCTTGACACAGTATTAAGACTCTCGCCTCAGACGCAAAATATATAGATTCAGGCCCGTATCTAGGGGTGGGAGGGGGATAAAGAGGGCAATTGCCCCGGGCTGCACTTTGTTGGGAAGGCATGTTGAAATAAGCTATAGGGCGACACTTTCAGAAATAAGTACCTATTTTTTTTTTTTGTTACTTCTTCATTTGCAGGGAAGGTCTGGAATTTATTTGTTTAAATGTGGATCATAAAACAAAAAAGTATACTGTTATTTTTTCCGGAAGCACTATTTCATAAACAAAAAAACTCTTTTCCAAGGGCGGCAGTATCTACTCTTGCCCCGGGCGCCTTAATTCCTGGGTACAGGCCTGTCTAGGCTTTAAACTTATCTCTATAAAATAAAATATATATATACACATTTTTTTGAGTATAAACCAACAGGATAATGTAGAGAGTGTAATGTAGTTTTTATTTTAAAATAACAAATTTTAAACCTTCATTTACTGATAATAACTTATAATAGTTAACTGATAATAATGAATGCAGAAGCTGTAAGAAACTCGGAGTGAGGGAAACTGTGAATCATTTCCTCTGTTCCTGCCTAGCATAAACTCTTTTAAGATATCTAGGAGCACCTAAGTTTGAGCGATTGGAGGAAGTCGCCAATACAACTTTATCGCATTATTAATGCTCTTTTAAAGTTTGCCAATCGTTCTCGCATACTGAATGACGTCAACTCTTCTTAGAAATAGTTTAAAATTATCTCAACCTGTTATTGCTAAGGACCTAATAGGTCTATGCGTGGCATCGATCAGTCAGTACAACCAAACCTAACCTTCATTGGATAACTTATACCATATAAACCACAAGATATATTCGCGATATGCGGTGATGAGCAAGAGTCTGTGCCAACTATGAAACACATTAAAATATTTTAATTATTCTTCAACTTAATTTTTTTGTTACGTTTTGTATGGCAAAACTTTCCAATATAATACAAAACTCGAAAGGTGGTTGAACACAATCTCCTTGCAAATATATCCACCGAAAAATTACCCATTCCCTTAAAGATGTTAAGCTTTTTATTATAAAAATTGATTTTAAATACATGCAATGAATATTATACATCGACCTAAAAGCCATTGAATAAAATAGAAGTATGTATTTTATTATTAATTTGGTTAGATGTATCTTACAATTTTATATTGATTTTTGAAATTCATTATTTCAATGTTGACCACTGCAGAGAAGAAAAAGAAAATCTCTTTGCATTATTTATGATTTCTTTAAATTCTTTACTTTAAAAATACAAATCTATAAAGCAAATGTATCTGATGCCTGCAGCCTTTGGCTTTTAATCAGGCACTTCAAGTACAATTTCAGCAATTTTTCTAAGTAATTTAAAATGCATAAAGAAAAACACTTTTAGAGAAGAAAAAACAAAAACTATACAAAAAGCCGCAAGCGATGGAATTAAATTCTAATCCTAATTGCAAACAGACATAAATAAAATTATGAAAAATAGCTGCAAGCTTAAAGCTGCACAAAACTACGAAATACGAAATGCATAAAAGCTTTTATAATTGTTGTCAGTCAGTATGTGAAGGTAGGCGACGTCCCAAGGAGCGGATCTCACATGCATACATATGTTCGAAGTAAATAGTTTTACTTATATAAAAACAACAACAAAAAAATCACTCACCCAATTTGACGAAGCGCATTTCTTTGGGGAAATATTAGGAAAATCTCAGCGCGTTTTCTTTTTTGTTGTTTTTGTTGTTGTTGTTTGTTTGTTTGCTGATGACAGTTCTTGAACTCGATAAAAGCAGACGGGGAAAACCTCCAACAAATGCTGCGAGCTCCACTTTTGCGTCGCAGGATGTGCCACAACAGCAGCAGCACGCATAGAGAAATATACAAACACACGCACCCACACACACACACATAAGGATATCGTCAGTCAGCTTGAATGCATCTAACAATCAACGAAGCGAAGCAAACGAAAGCAAAGAAATCCGCTGGATGCGAATATTGTATCTTGTAAATACAAATAAACACAAGCGAAGCAAGGCAGTTCGTTTGTTTATTTGTTGTGTTATTTTTCTTCTTCTTGTTGCTGTTATTGTTGTTGTTGATGTTGCTGATGTACCTTGTTGTTTGCTAAAAAATGTGTCGTTATCAAAAGAGCCTGCGAGGGTTATCTGCTCTCTGCTTGCCGTTTGTTTTGTTTTTGTTGTTTTTTATTATTTTTGTTTATTATATTTTGTGTCGTCGTTATTCACAGAACAGAAATCACAAAATTACAGAAAATATCGAACAAAAAATACGAAGAGTTGTAACGAAAACTTGTAATTTGGCAACAAAAACAACAACATAAAGAATGAAAGGAAAAAAATGTCAAAAAAAAGGCTGTAGTTGTTATTAGAATAACAACGGGTATAACATCTGTGAATGTTTTCTTATCAAATGGGTTGCCAGACTTCCGTAGGAATTTTGTTATTGAAACGGAGTTGCATGTAAATTATGAATAAATAGTAAAAAACCAACAAATACAATATCAGATAAACAAACTTATATTGAGACTGAAAGCCAAAAGATTTTTTAACTTGTTGTTGTTGGTTGTTAATATTGAACAAATGAGCAAATAAAGAAAAATTAAAATATAACAATAATATATAAAAATTTATAAATAAGTAAATAAACTAAATAACGCTTTAGTATATATTTACTATGAATCCAGATACAATATCTAAAAAGATTCTTCTTCTATAAATCGATAGTATTTTAAAGATGTTTTCTATTAACATGGCAACATTGTATTCGACTAGGGATGTTTCCGTTACTGTTTATGTTATTGTTGTTATTGAGATTGTTGTTGTTGCTGTTGTTGTTATTGCCAAATACACCCAAAGTGCAAAGGGAAGAAATTGCAAATTTACAAACGCGTGGAAGCAGAAATGCAATATTGCGTTTTTCTCTCCACATTGTTGCTGTTGCTGCTGCCGCTGTTGTTGTTTGCATTGATGCGATTGTTGTTTGTTGATTTGTTTGATTTGTGTTTACCGTCTCATTCCATTTTTTCAAAATAATTTATATCTTTCGTCGATGTTTCCGTTTTTGCTTTTGAACAAATGTTTACATTCATTTGCACTAGAGTGTAAAAAAATGTGACAGCGTATCGTTGGTTGTTGTTGTTGTTGTTATTTTTGTTGTGTTTGATATTTGCTGCAAATGTTGCGCAAAATATGCTATTACAACAAAAAAACGAAAAGTCCGACCCAAAGTAAATGTTAATTGTTTCTGTTCTTGGTTGCAAATCGAAATTTCATCTACCGACACGTTGCATGGGCTTCTAGTGGCGGTGGTGGACGCCCCTCTTCGGGGCAGTGTCATGTCCTTTGGGATTAAATGATTTTCTTGCTTTTCCAGTAAAGGATCAAATGATGCCGAACGACATTTGCGCATATTTTTTTTTGTTGCATTGTATTGTTTTGTTTTTTGTTGTTGTTGTTTCCATTTAATAAGCAAACTTGATGTTGCGTAAAAAATTTAGCCTAAATCGCTTTTGGGGTGGGTAGGACGCGCACAAATTTTGACTGATTTTAATATTCATGAATTCGTGCATCGCTTTCAGTTCATTGTTCCGTTGCGTCGTTCCGTTCCGTCCTTAGTAATTGAAAAGTCAGCGATGCTGCAAATCGAAAACAATGAAAAGCCGCCGAGGCGTATGCGAAAAGGTTTAATTGACAAAATATCGAAGGGGGCGTGTCTAAAGGTTTTTGTTTAATATGGTTTTGTTCTAAGGCTAATCCAAAAATCAAATTGGGTATTTAATTTAAAATTTATGATTTTTTTTAATGTCATAAAATGTGGGCAAGGGTATGAGTTAATAATTTAGTTAACCAAATAAATCGAAATTGTATTTTATTTATTTATTAATGTACACAAACCAACAACAAATTTAACCGGTTATATGCGTAGTTATTTGACCGGTTTTTTTTGAAAGTATACGGACAGAAAACTTATTAGACACAGAGAATAAACAAAAATACTTTGCATGTGAAACAAAATTTTCTCCAAAAATGTATTGTTAAAATAACATGATGCAATGTTTATTTAACAAGAATTGTTACTTAAATCGGGTCAATTAAAAAAATTATTAAGAGTAAGTTGTTATTTTTACATGACATACTTTAACACTTTTTGCGGTAACGTGTCAAAGATACTGGAAAAGTCTCTACCTATCGACAAAAAGTGTTAAATTTACATTGGAGCCTATTGGCCTAACATTTTCTAATGATAAATTATGACAGACTTTTTTAAAATTTACGTCAAATGAGTAAAATTGTTAACACTTATAATGTTATTATAACATGGTGATAAACGTTTATAAATCGAAAAATTTTAAATTTGACATGATTTGTTATCCGTTTCCAGCTCCTCTTGACAGAGTCGACATGAATCATTTTCTACCGATCCTATTTTCTTCAGATGGTAATTGAGTATACACTGTCCTGTTAATAGTTCACTGTAGAGTTCATTCAACCAAACAAAAGCAACTTGTTTGGTTGAATATTTTAACTTATTTTTATGCTTACATATATTGATTGTTTCTGGTATATTTTATACTAGCTTATATTACCAGGTGTTGCACTAGTTTTATAACACTCAAAACCGCGCCATTTTACTTCTAAGTTACGGCGGTGGGCATTAAATTGATCCAACCAAAGCACTTTTTTTTGAAGTGGTCTACAGTGCCCATACAAACTAAGATACCAAATTTTAGATAATTTCACTTAATTACATAAATTGTGGGCAGATTAGGTAGGCGTTGCAGATTTGTTTAGCCTTAAAACTTCCCAAAATTTCATTGCAATTGCATGAATGGTTTAGAAGTGCACAGGGTACAAAGAAAGTAAAAAAGATAGATAAAAAAGAAAGATAGAAAGAGACATTCATTTTTACATATGTATTTAGATTTTAATAGCATATGTTTTAGTTGTTATTTTTATTATTAATAATAATAAAGGCTCTATAAGCCCTTCGACCTGATAGGTCTATTGTGCCTCGTTGCCCTACAATTCTAGACTACAGTCGGATATCGTAAACTATTTCTTGAGGTTGTTCACTATATCAAGGTTTAAATTTTTTATCAAAAACTCATTTTATTTGCTCAAAATACACTTTGTTTCTATAAATTCAAGAGATCATTAAAATAAATTAGTAGGAAAACATAAATGTTCACAAAGTGACTTTAACTGAGGTCAAGAAACAGCTGAGTTTGTAACAATCAACAGCAAACATACAAATTTTTGATTCCTTCTTCAGTTTTTTGTTGCTTTTTGCTTAAAATTGCTTTTAAAATTTAGTTCAGTAGTCCATGTAAAAATGTGGGCGTTCACTATTTTGAGGTGTTCACTATACTCAGACACTACTGTATTTATAAATCTCGTAATTATTGTGTCTTTAATTTTTACTATGTCATTTGGAACTAAAATCCCATTGCCTATGCAGGACCGTATCTTCTCTAGGGGGGGTGCGAAGGGGGCAATTGCCCCGGGCGCCACTTTGTAAGGGCGGAAGAAAATGTACTGTACAATTTTTAAAAATTTTTCAACTTTTAACAAGTACAATTTCATAAAATAAAAAATTTATCTAAAAATATTTTGAAAGGGGGCGACAATATCCACTCTTGCCCCGGGCGCCCGAATTCCTAGATACGGCCCTGTGCCTATGTTAGGTAGTTAAATCTGCGTCTTGCCATCGCCTGACAAGTACATGTTCAGCCGTTTCCAGCTCCTCTTGACAGAGTCGACATGAATCATTTTCTACCGATCCTATTTTCTTCAGAAGGTAATTGAGTATACACTGTCCTGTTAATAATTCACTGTAGAGTTTAATGTCCTTTATAGGGTGTAAGTGAGTTGTAAATTGTATGTACAAGGATGCTAATATTCTAAATTCTTTTTACTAAAAATATTTTAAAACTTTCTGTAGTGCAGTTTTAAAAGGATTTCCTTGAAAGTATTTTTAATTGTTACTTAACAATTTTAAATATATTTATTTAATTAATGAAATTGTATTAGAATTCTTTATTTTAAGATACTTTTAGGTTTTAGATAAAATAGGTGTCATCTAAGAGTTCTTAATGTGAACTTAACGATCGTCTACAATTTACAGAGCTATAAGTATATGGAAAGCAATCAGATTTAATATAGCATTATAAATAGTATATAAAACTAAAGAATCCTTTTTAAGCCAGACTTAAAATCATTAAATACCCGACATTAAAAACATCTTCCAAATAATTTATACCTCAGCGACTAAAGTAACTTACTCAACTGACGAGCGGCTGAACGTGCGTACGAAATTTCACAGTGTTGAGAATTTCCGTGCTTTTGTTATTTATGGCCGTCCAATAAATAACAGCAGCTATCAGTCACTTCCAGACGACAAGAACAACAACCTTGCAAAGGATTAAGTAGTATAAACATTTATTTTTGTTTTTTCATTTTTGTTGTTTTTAACTACAAATCGGATTTCGTTGGAGTCCATAAAACCCGTTGCAGGCAGCTCCAACAGATTTTTGAATCTTTTATATTACATTTTAAACAGAATTAACATAAAAATTTAAAAAACTCCTTTGAAGAGAAAAACAAAAACAACAACAACTCTCCACAAACAAAAACAAAAACAAAATGTATAACGTGGACTTGAGACAACGAATGACGACGAAGACGCGACGCGACGCAATCCGGCGTAGAGGCACTTTAATTGCGCATTTAAGGGCAACGCTTAATGTCGTCTAAATGTGAGTCACATGATCGTTTTGCCGCAGCAGCAACAACAGCAACAACAATATTGTCGACAAAAGGATCTCAAAGGAATGGACCTGAACGACCCAAAAAAAAAGATCAACAACAACAACAACCTTTTCGGTAAGTTTTATGTTTCCAACTAATCCAATTTCCTTCTCTTGAAGCGCATAATTAAAATAAACGCTCATCTATCAATTTTCGTTTTTTTTGCTGTCGTTGTCTTTGTTGTTGTCGTCTTTGCTGCTGTTGTTGTTGTTGTTTGCAACGATCGCGAACCAAATGTGTTGTAGCAACATTTTTGCTGCGAGGCTTTTGCGTGCTGTGCTCTTGTGTTGTGTTATGTTTGCTGCTGCTGCTGCTGTTGACGGTTTCTTTCTTTGTTGCTGATCTTTTGCTTTTCAATTCTCTTTTTCCTTTTTTTTTTTTTCAATTTAAACTTTTTTTTTTTGCAAATCGATCGTATAAATTTCGAACGGAAGAACGAAAAGGTTGCGATCAACTTGTCAAAAGCGTTTATGATATGCTTCAAAAAATATTGCACGCTTGATATTAAAAAATATACGAGTATACATACATACATACATACAAAAAAATAACCTTTTAACCAAGTTCCTAGAAAATTATTGCCAATTTTTATAATTCTGATAAACGCTCAGGACGCGTTTTTTTTTTGTTGGGTTTGATTTTGGGATTTGCTATTAATGAGAGTGGAGCGATTTGCTCGGGATATTTGTAAAGCATTTTAGAGTTTTCTAGATGCTAGAGAAAAGCTTTTGAAAAATTTTTGATTTAAAAAAAAATTTATTATATTGTATATACTTCGAAATAGGAATGGAAATCGATTTTAATTGTTCCTTTTAACCCCTTCTAAATGGAATGTGTTTATCTCTATATATTCTGAAAACTTTCAAAATAAAATGTTCGAAAATTATCATATAATTTTACATACGGCTCAATTTCTTTTCAAAATATTTTGTAAATTATTTCTAAGTCCAAGTCAGGTTGGATATTTTAAAAATATTTGTTAACTTTTTCTTTATTTAGAATGGACTCATGTCATGAAGTAAGGTCATTTAAACGGAGCATATAGTAAAGCTATAGACCTAGTTTGGTCTATGTGAGGCACTTGCCGCCACTCTAACCTAACGTTACCTTACTTGAATGTTTACCTTTTTTAAATTGAATTCCCAACATCATTTCAAAAATTTGATCCACTTTATTATACATACAAACATACATAAATATGATCCTGATGTTGTCTTTTGTTGAATTTTTTTTGCAATGGCCATCGTGTTGGCTGGAATAGTTTAGCTAAATTTTCTTTCACAATTTTTTTTTTTCAACTGGGTCAAGGTATAAATGCCCTAAAAGCTGTCTACAGCGATTATTGTTATTAAAATAATTTAGCTTCTAAGTTAATTGTATTAAATTTGGTAATACGTCTAAAAGGCAATACTTATAGAACAAGTTTTTTGTGCAATTAAGAGGTTTGCATGCCTCAAAAAGAGAGTTATCGTATTAACCATAAACCTGAAAGTGGCCAAAAGTATTTCAGAAGCGATCGCTTTATAAGAATCCGAACGAATATATGAAAATATTTTATTGAAAATGAAAATTTCCCGAGAAAATGCAAGCAATTTCCATTTCAAAGCTATTAAGTGCTGCAACTAAAAACTTCAATGTTTTGCCTCAAATACACTCAAATTTGTTGGTGGTGAATGAATGAGCAATTATGACAAAATTTATGACAGATCAATATAATTAAATTTAAAATTAAAATTAAATTTAAAATTAAAATTAAACCAAATGCAGTACAAAAATAAAAAAATTAATTGACGTATTTTAAACTTGATTTCCGTACCTAATTTTTGGTTTTCAAGTTTAAGTACATTTTGTTTAACTTTTTTGATTTAGTTTAACCTAATCCTACACTCCGTGCCACCAACTTGAATATGCTCTTCGGCACGTGCTCTCACGTGTTGTGTAAGTATACATTAAGTATACAAATTATTTTCTATAAAGGAAAATTGTAATAAAAAAGAAGTTTATACAAAGTTTTTCAGTCAAATTTTGAAATCGTATTCGGGCTCATATATTTGAAAATCCTGCGGACTTTTTTTTTCGGCTGCAAGTGGAATCGAAAATTTTATAAGAAAGCCCAGAACAGATATATTCAGAATCACTTCAACTTTATCCGGTCATTAGCCGATAGAAGACCATGCCGAGAAAATGGGATGACCGCACAACGACAAATGCCGAAGCTGCAACCAAGAAGACTCCAAAGAAACGTTTTTCCACGTGAGCGCCCTTGGGTACTTTACGACCCAATGGATAATCTCAACGAGCTTCTTCAAAAAAAAATAGATGACAGCAGCTGGTTCATAAACAAATCAAAATGGTTTGAGCAGACCTGACTTCAGTGGCTTCACAAGTGGTGAACCAAAATGGCACTATTGTGCTTATTGAGAATTGATCTCTTTAAGCAGCACCTAAACCAGCCAATCAACCAACCACTGGAACCAAGATATACATATGTATATACAAAAAAAAACGAATTTAATAAATCTTGTAATGATCAAAATTTCTGCTCTTATGTCGCTGTATATAAATGGAACAAATTTTGACAAATTTGAAATTTGTTTAAACATTTAAACTTGAAGTGATGCAATCTTCAAATCACAGTAACTCAAAAACTAATGGAAATTGTCCGTTTATATCGTATTAATAAATATATCACACACATGAATAACGAATTTTGCTTCCAATTAGCTTTTCAATAACTCAAAAACTAATCAAAGATACACATTTTCAGAGCGTGTTTCAACGAATCCAATCCTTATGCCTCTGAAGAAACAATACAACGAAATCTAAGTATAAAATCGATTACGCCGAAGTTTATCGCCGAGTCTCTTAAAAGACATTCCTATAGTTTATATGCCCTTGCATGACTTTCAATTACTTATAGTAAATATATCCGAAGGGGAAAAGAAGAAGAAGAAAAAGAAATAAATCGTAAAGAAATATATTGCAAATCATGGCCATAAATAATGTTTTACGCTGGAGACCACCGAACACGTTGTTGCTGCCAACACCTTTGAGTTTTAATTTTACAAAATGCACTTGACACCTTTTTTCGATGTTGTTGTTATTGGTATTGTTATGTGTGACAATCACAGAAAATCAGTAAACGGAAAAAAAAATCTACAACAACAAAAACGATGGAAGAATTTTAAATAAAAAAAAGTATATAACATTTTCAGTAATGAAAAATTTACAAATTTATAAAAATTTAATGCCACAAAAGGACATTTCCCGTGCGCATACAACAATACAACAACAACAAAATGATAAGAAAAAAAATTACAAAAAACAAAAAGTAAACGACACAAGTTGAAGATGAATTGCCACAACTGCAATGAATTATGATTATTCGTTTTTTTCTTGCTGCTCTTACTGCTGTCGCTGTCGCTGTTGCTTGGTTTATGTTTCTGTCGCTGACGACAACGACAACAACAGGACCTGTTGCCTGCCACTGCTCATTACCGCCGCTTAAATGGACACTAAAGCGGTGACACAATGACAGTCATGGCCACCATCGACGATTCACATGGCATCATCACAGCACATCACATCACATCACACAGGCACAGAACGCAGAAGCAGACGCAGCACAGCCGCAGCACAGCCGCAGCACAGCACAGACGTGCGTTGTCATTCATCACTGCTGTAAGCTAAGCTGCCATCGGTCTGCGTCTGCTTCTGCCATTTGTTCACTGCGCATGCGCGGCTGCTGTATGCGTTGCAGAGTACTTAACTGCAAGTCGCTTATTAATTAAAACTAAAATCGTTAATAGTTTGACTGATAATTTTTGTGTTTAGTTATAGATTGAAAATCCGGAATATAGACTAACCTCTTGTATAATGTCAATGAAAGAATTTTTTTTATAAAAGTTAAGGAGCTTTAAATCAAAAACCGATCAGTCCAATTTTGAACAAAATCGAGTTTGTGATGTGTTAATTTTGTATGCATAATAGTGGTCGCAGTGCTTCCATAGCCTGTTATTAAGTTATAGGAAGTCTCTACCTAAACCTTTACTCATATATCTAATAACCATTCTATTAAATTTTCAAAATGCCAAAATGTCGAATGCTTCATTAAAGTATCAAAAATCTGAAAATAAAAATTGCCAAACATTTGGCCAAACGAATTTTTCTTAAATCTCAAGAGGTCGCTAATTAAATTACTTAGCAAACAATTGAATGTTCAAAGTACTGTGCGCCTGGTTGCGCGCGCACATGCGCTGTGGTCGCCGCACTCATTTGGTATGCGTGCTGCGTGCGACCAAAGAAGTGTCGTACATTACTTGTTTTATTAATTATCAATTTATTAAGTGTAGTTAAGTCGTAAGTAAGTGATTTTTTATTTCCGTTGATAGTGAATTTATTCTGTTTTTTTTTATTCGTTTATTTGTTTTTGTGTTTGTCAGCCAAGATTTCTGCCTATGCTTCACGTTGTATGGTGAATGTTATCTTTGTCTGTCCGACTGAATTGAATGACTGTCTTGTTTGTCTGTTTGTTTGTTGTCGCTGAAAAAGGCGCGCCAACAGTGCGCCGCATCATTTGCTGTGTAACTCCGCCGCGTCTTTGATGATGCACATTGATAGACAGCCGATAGTTGCAGCAAACTGTAATGGATATTTCGATGCGCTTTTAAGGAGCTAAACTGAATTGAAGACTTAAATTCAATTTGTGGTTAAACGATTCGATTTTTTTCTTTCGCTTTAAACGTTCGACTAATAATAGTTAATATGGAAAATAATTAAATTGAAAGAGAAAAGCAATTCACAAAAATTGTTTTTGTAGCATTTAAAAACCTAACTGCCATAGCTTTTAATTTAGCCATTGCGAAGCACACATCCTCTATGGTATAAGTCAAAGTAAAAAAAAGTTCCAAATCCTTTGACAGTTCCCGCATTTAGCTTTGGTTGTATGTGTGTCTGTGTGTGTGTGTGTGAGGAAAAATAAAACACGGCGCACAAAACTTTGTGTCTGCCTGCGCGCATGTGACCTGCGTGGCATGAATTCTGAAGTTTTGTCATATCGCGTCTTTAATTTCTGCTGATGCTGTTGCATTTAATTTAAAGGTGATGCCAACACGCGCAGCATACTAATGAGCTGCTTTTGCACACAGGCACACCGACACACACATGCAGACACACCTGCAAGCATACGAAAATGAAATACAACGAACGAAATAAACAATCTCAACAAAAAAAAAGGTCCTTTCCGGCACAAGCAAACCAAACTTTGATGTTTATCAATGTTGAGATACTCTTCTGCGTATTTCGTTTTCGTTTTTATTCTTAGTTTTATTTTTATTTAATTAAAAAGTATTTAGCAAATACCTTACGCGGCAATAATTATTGCTGGCAAACTACTGTAAATAATGGCGGCAAGATTCGAGCAGCACCTTTTTGATGCTGCTGCTGCTGTTGCTGAATAAACAAATCAATTATGCATGCGACTTATTAAAAATTAATCACAATTAAAAGCTAAAAATTGTCTTCATCGTGTCTCAAGTGTAACACTTAATTAATTCATTTCAATTTCACGAACGGGCTAAGATGGCGCGCCACGGGTCTAACGTCTAATAGGGTCGTTTTTAGATGTTGTTGTTGCTTTTGTTGTAATATGCTATTAGTATAAAACATGCACAAATTGAAACAAATAGTTAACCGTTGTCGAGCAGGCGCTTGGGCCTAAAATTAAATTCTGCGAAAATTGTTTATTTTTAACAAGATGAAGCGGCGGCAGCAGCACCAGCAGAAGAAATAAAGAGAAACACAGCAACAACAAAAATAACAACAACATTAACGCCACTACATGCTTACATCTGCATACATAATTTATTCAATTAAAATTTGGCTCATTTAGAAGATAAATACAGCAGCAATAGCAGCAACAACCATGGGCGTAGCTCAATCGAAATAGTGGATACAATTGAAATATGTAAACCAAAACTTTATTTAAAATTATATTATATTATTAAAAATGTAGAAAATTTTGTTATACAAATGTTACTTATATCATCGCCTAAAGTACTAAATGATATTTTAAAAGCGAACTATTTACTAAGCCGAAACCAATGCCGACTTCTTTGCTTGGATAAATGATTGGATAAGTGTTGAGACAAAGACGCTCAGAGCTGGCCACGAACTAATTAAAAAGTTAATTAACGAAGTTAAATTTGTTTTTCTAATTTTTAACTTTCCCGTTAATTTCGAAGACCACTAAAAAGTTAATTAACTCGCGTTAAATTTCTTTCGTTAAGTCAAATTAGTTAAATATAAAACGAAAAATTGAAAAACAAAAAGCAAATCAATAAAAAGAGAGGAAATTAAGAATTGAATGAGGTTAAATCGAATGATTCACTGACTTTGGATATAAATAAATAAAATTAACTAACTAAATCACAAATTGAACAACATTAGAATTTATATTTTCCCTGCATAATTTCTATAAATAAATACAAAAAAAATTAAGAGTAAAAAATAAACATTTTTTGTTTATTCTCAAGAAAATTCAACTTGTACGTTAAATTTTTAACGAAATTAACTTTTCATTGAGATTAATGATATTAACTTAACAAAGTAAAGTTTTTGGTTAACTTATCTCGTATTGACGAAGTTAAATTCTAATTAACTATGCCCACCTATGAAGTCGCTTGATTTTAAATTGTTTGCATCTCAGTTAGTTCGATTTGGGAAAGTCAAATAGGACGTTCTGCATTTTAAGTGGCTAAATATTTCTTTAAAGCTGGACAGCATCAATTCGATGGCGATCATTTATATACCAACAAAGCCTTCTTATAGGCGTAAAAAACGGAAAATCTCAATATAACTCAAGCGCTTGTATTGAAAATAGTTTTTTACGACATTTTCTACACATGGAAATGACGTAATGGCATACAAATTTTCTATATAAAGGAGTTATTTATTTGAAAAGAAAAAAAATTGATAGAACTAGTGAAGGTATCTAAGTCACCGGGATTCATTTAACAAGAAGATCTTCTGGTTTAACTATTTTTAGTGTAATGTTTAAGACGATGAAGAAACTCTAGAACAGGATTGAGGTTTCTTGGAGAAGTATTTTTCAAATCTCTAAACGAATTATCTGAAATAAATATCTCCAAATTCAAACACTTCGCATTTACTTTTGTGACGGACCAATATAAGGTCCGGTAATAAAGTAAGGTCAACGTTTTCCTCCATTTAAAGGGAGCATGTGGTATCGCTACATAGACCTAGTCTGGTCTATGTGAGGCATTTGCTGCCACTCTAGCCTAACCTAATGTTTGAAATGTTTCGGGTTATTAAAAATAAAAATAAAATATATCTGGTAATGTTGGAAAATAAGTTTAATTGTAATAAACATTTATATTTATCGGCTTAGGTAAGGTTGTCATCATATGGATGACACTAAAAACTTCAATATGATAAATTAAATATAGCACTTGAGCTTTTTTTCCATTATTTGTTTAGTACTCAACAAATAAAAATATAAGAAAAATTCAAATAATTCGATTATAACTGAATAAGGTATTAAACGAAAAGTATTAATTTCATCTCATATATCAGCGATGATGGTTCAATCGTACAAACATATTGAAGCATTTAATTCTATACAATGGTACAATAAATCGAATAAAATATTATTTGTGAATAACAATCAACCCTTTGGCATTGGCTACGCCTGTGTAAAAAAGTAAGGCAAATGCGAGAACAACAAAAGAAGCGGCATGTACCGACGGCTCAAGCGTAAAATGTCAAATGATGACATAAATTAAAAGTGTGTGTGTATGTGTGTGTGTGTGTTTGTAGGGCGTGGCGAGGCGCAACTTTAAGATTTTCATGCCTTGCTGTCGTCGTCTCGTTCGCCGCCATGTTACCTTGCTACGCTAAAATTTGAATTTCATTTCATTCAAATTTTAGACACACACACATACACAGACATTTTTTGAATCGTCGTAGGCAACACTTTTTATTCGGGCACAAAATGTCGCAACACAAATACAAACAACAATGACAACAAAACAAATGACAACAGCAATTGTCCCAACGGCATGGAGGATTCTTAATTTGTTTGTTAATTCAACTTTTATGCTGGATAATGGGTTAACCACTCGGTGTGGAAGTAGGAGCACCCCCCCACAAGGGTTTTATTTTGGTTGGGCAATTGTTGATGATGTTGCTGATGTTGTTGTTGTTATTGTTGTTTTGTTTTGGGTCTTTACCCTGCGGATATTTGTTGTTGTTTAATTGTGTTTGCCTTTGAAGAAAATAATTTTACGAGTTGACGAACGAACGAACCAACGCATGGTCGAGTTTTAATTGAACCCAAAAATGTTTCTATTGATTTAACTTGCATGGAATAGATTTTCAATTGAAGAAGTCGAATATTTAGAGATATGTAAATTTAAAACGTAATTAATTAAAATTTTAGTTATGCATTTGTAACCACTGATTTAAAGCGCTCAAAAAACTGCATGCTAGGTTTTATGATGTTACTTAACATGGTAAAGTAAATCATAGACGGTAAAAAATTAGTTTCTAATTTTTAATCAATGGTGGGCAAGCTTTACATATAAGCGTTTGTATTTGAAAGCTATGTACAGATGTATATATTATATGTTTTTCACGCCTACATAACCTACAAGCCAATAGTGGGAAAACTTTGCGTTTAGTATCTGTTATGAGGCAAGTTTAAAAAAAAATGGCCATTACAGTGGTATAAACGAAAAACAAAAGGTTGTTGCCATTACAATGTTTTCTTTAATTTAAAAACTGCACAGAGAAGAAAATATTTGATCCAATTAAAACTGCAGAAAATTCTGTTTTTTTTAATATTTGGCTCAATTAAATTTTTGACCAAAATATTTTATTTACTTCAAAGAAAGTATACTTAAAACAAGTATAGATAACATATATGTCAGATGTAAATGTTTGTTTCGCACAATTCAAACGTATACTTTAAATTATTAACTAAATAGATTTATTTTACTAAGACAAACATATATTTGCTATACATTGATGTTACACTCAAACAGTTTTTATTCCAGTCAAATAATTGTATGAGTTTGAAATGAAATATATTTCATACAAACAAGAGTGAGAATTTTTCTCCCAACTAATACAATATTATTATATTTTTACAGAAGTAAATAAATGTGTTTTTTATATAACATTGTATGACATAAGTATTTTTTATATTGAATGCATATGTTTGCCGTAAACAACTATTTACTCAATATACTTCTTTATTTGTTGTAAGTAAATATATAATGATTACAGCACTAACATATTATTTGCTTCAAATAAAAACTATATTTGATGCAAATGAAATACGTATACTTGAAACTTTTGTATTATTTCTTATAAATAATTTTTTATATTTCCATAAGTCAATAAGATAATTTAAGTGTATGTGTGCCTTTCTTTAAAATAAAAGGAGTAAGTTTTTCAAATATGTAAAAAGTAGAATTTTCTTTTGTTGTTTTAGGTAAAATATTTCAATTAAAAAAGCAGTTTCTAATAAACCAACTCACTTAGAAAATACAGTAAGTACCCTGTATTTCAACTTCACTGCCAAACGGGGTCAATCCAAGTCAGAAACTTTTTCACTAAAAATGCCAATTTACAAAAAAAAATTAGCACTTAAAATTCCCGGCAGCCGAATGATCAATCGAATTTTTGAACTTTCGGAGCACATTCTGTGCAAAATGCGATTTTACTTGTACTTGTGCCTTCGTTGCGTTTTCATTGAGTGCCCGTTGAAAGTGGAAGCTATTTTATGTTATGCACACACGCAGCAAACAAATTTGTCGCGCGCAGCACAAACGAAACTCAGGAAACATTAAAAAAACAACTACAACTACAACAACAACAACAAAAATCCGCTTAGCCACAGTGTTGCTATTTTCGGATGTTTTTTGTTTTGCAAATAAATTGCGTATTGCATTATTTTGCATTTTAATTCAAGCATTTTAAAGCGTTGCGCTTTGGCAACGCGCAGTGCCAAAAAATTTGGCGTGTCCCTTAAGATTTTTTTTGTAAGCGTTTCGTTGGTTGTTTAAGTTGACAATTCTTGTAGAGCTGTGCCGCCGCCATTCGCCATTTTTGTACGCCATTTGTTCTACCGAAATACTGTTCTTATTATGTATATAAACATTTTTTTTTTAGTATTTTTGTATGTCGCTGTGTATGTGCGTGTATGTTGCTTTTTGTAGAGCAGAATTTGCGATTTCTTTCGTGAGATTAAGACATTTTAAATTTTAATGAATGAAATAATTTCGTTTTGCGTTGTTATTGTATTTTTCCCCCCCATTTTTCAGTGTTGCCTGTGTCGCTTGTGTCGCTGCTGGTGCTGCTGCCTGACTGCGCTGTGGGACTCTGCTGTTTGTTGCCGGAGACTCATTATGCCTGATTGTGTTTGTTGTGCCTTGTCTTCTTATTCTTATTCTTCTTGTTCTTGTTCTGTTTCTTTTTCTGCTGCTTGTGTCTTATGGGACTTTTGCTCGAAAAGTTTTTTTTTTTTGTAGCTGTGTGTGCTTGTGTGTTTGAGTGTGTGTGGAGATTTTGCGAAATTTCCATCTTGCCTTCTTTGCTGGCAATTGCAACTAATTTGTACGAAATGGAATGTGATTATTTTGCATTATTTAAGAACGTTGAGTAATGAGTGCACATGTGTGCAACAAATCTTTTGCTGAGATATCAAACAGGGTGGCTAAAAGAATTTTACATACGTTCATATGAAATTATTTTGTCTATATCTTCTCGGAAGTTATTACTCTGTTAAGAGGACACAATTTTAAGAAATCTTAATACCCGGTATATAAATATATAAGTATTTATTAATGATTTTTATAACTTTAGTCTTAAGGCTTATAATTTGTGGTTCGAACTTGGAGTCTTAAAATCTTAAGTCTTGAAGTTTGTGTTTTGAGTCTTCAGGCTTTGAATTTTTAGATTTGTGCATTCTGTTTTTGTTCTTAAGTATTAAATTGTTCAACTCAAATCTTCAGTCTTGTGTCCTGCGTGTTATGTCTTTACTCATAAATCTTGACACTTGAATCTTGGGGCTCAAATCTTAAGTCTCGAATCTTCAGTCTTGTGTGTTAAGTCTTTTCCCATGAAACTTGGCACTTGAATCTTGAGTTTTAAATCTTGGCACTCAAATCTTCAGTCTTGATTCGTGTGGCCTGTGTATTAAGTATTTACTCATGAATCTTGACACTTGATTATTGTGGCTCAAATCTTAAGTCTCGAGATTTGAGTCTACAGGTTTAAATCTTGATTCATTAATTTCGGATCTTAAATCTTCAGTTTTGTGGCTTGTATCCTTAGTTGTTGCCTTGAGGTTTTAAATCTTGAGTCCAAAATTTAAATTCTTCAGAGATTAATTGCTTTGTTAAAACAGAAAAATTTAAAGGAATCTTAACACCCATTATAAAATTAGTTTAGTATTTACTCTTGAGTCTTAAGGGGTGAGGCTTGTATCATGGGTTTTGAATTTTGAGTATTGTGGCTTGTATTTCTAGTCTTAAATAGTTAAATTTGAAACTTGATATTTGAGTCGGGAACGTTTTATAATTTAGGCTTTAAATTTTGAGTCTTCAATTTTTTGTTCCTGCGTATTAAGTCTAGAGTCTTTAATCTCGACTCGTGAATATTTGGACTCAAATCTTCAGTTCTAATTCTTGTGGCTTTAGTTTGAAATCTTTAAATGTTGAAACTTAAGTTTAAAGACTTGAAGCTTAAATATTAAGTATTCAAATGTAGGTCTTGAGTCTTCAAACTTAAATCTTTAGTCTTCAGTCTTATGTCTTGAGGTTAAGACTAGAAAATCCTAGAATAATATATGTAAACTAAAATAACGTTTTTAAAACTGTCTATTATAAAGTTAATTAGTAATGGCGTCTCTTGATAAGAGATCCACTTAGGCTTGGGTCCGTTTGTGATGCCATGCGTCTATTATAAAAGTAAAATATGAATCAAATTGATTCATTGCATATTTTGCATAAATCAAACAATTTAACTCATAAATCATTTTAACTTTAAACTTGAAATGATTCCAAGAAGTCTTTGGAACCGCATTGGGGATTTCATTTGCCTAAACAACAACAACAACATTAAACGAAATCTCCCACGTTGATGCCGGCGAACAACACGAACAACACGATCCGTGCAGAGCAAGCGGAAAACACACAAAAAGCAACAACAAAAACTAAGCTCAGTGCAGAAATATTCCCAAATACTTCGAAAAACCAGTAAACTCCGCTGTTCGCTGACAGCAGCAACAGAAGCAGCAGCAACAGCAGCAACAGCAATTAAATTAAAAATGCACAAATTCGCATTAAAACGAACAACATCGCAAAAGTTCTAGACAAAAAAAAACTTGAAAAAAAAAGATAAAACCAGAGAGACAGAATCACACACACAAACACATACGGCAGCGCAAAGGAAGTAATAAAAGTACCTCAGCTGCGCATGTGCATAGCTAAGCTAACTACAGGAGCAACAACAACAACAACAGCAACAGCAAAATAACTTAAATGATTCAGAGTTTTGCATTAATTTTAATTAAGGTTGCGCGCTTGCGCAAAAACAACAACAACCAGCGACAGCGACAAAAAAGTAAACGCAAACCAAGCTGCGTCTGCTGCTGCGACAGGAGATCGCCAACAACCAACAGGCAGCAGTTGGAAAAATAACAAAACCAACAACAACAACATCAAGCAGCATAAGTAAACAAACACGAGAAGCGTTGGAAAACAGCGTCAACAAAACACCAAAGCAGCAAAACCAACAACAACAAAAGCTGTACAAAAAAAAAAAGAAACAGTCGCAACAGCAGCGACCGGAGCGTTAAGGAGGGTGGTAAGGGGTTAAGGCGTTAAGGGGGGTTGCAATTCGTATAGCCCAAAGTTAGTTTATCGCCGCTTTGCAGTACATTAAAACTTGCCCAGCGCCATTGCAGTAAGATTCTTTTGCGAACGCGCATCAGATTTGCAACACGGGCTTCCAGCGACGACACAGACGCATTGCAAATAGCGAACAACATTCGAAATGGCAATGAAAATGAATGAAGATGAAGATGAAAAGAAAAACAAAGCAAAATCAACAAATCGCTGCTAAATGACTGCGACGACACAACAACAACTAAGCGAAATTCGTATACAAAATAAATTCACAGCGCTTTAAATTACCAGATTTTTTTTATTATATATTTTATATACATATGTATAAGTATTTATATTGTATCGGTTATATAATATTTTTATATATTTACATAGAAAAATTTGTAAATTATTCTGGTCCCTTTTAAATTTTGGACAACGCTTAATACCGGAATCTTATATTGAAAATTCAAAGCGATCCTCCCTTACTTTGTTAGGTTAGGTTGTACTGGCTGACCGAAGCCACGGTCAGAGAATACAATTGGAACTGAAAACATGTCCACACGGCACAAGACACAACCAAAATGCTTAAGGAAGCTTTTCCGGAACATCTATTCTCCTGCTTTGACGATTTGCAAAAGTCGGCAAGATCACTTAATTTGACCTCTTCAGACTTCCTTTGTAGGATTTTGGGAAGTCACGGATTTATGCAAACAAGCCACTGAATCTTAAAGATCTCAAAGAGAATATCAACCAAGAATATGTAAACCTATCGTCGCAAGGAATTATTTTATTAATTTTAATCTTGTCATAATCTATCATACATTTTTTTCAGGATATTCACCAAATCTGATTTTCCTCTAACTTCTCTTCTTCGAAACAAAAATTTTGATTTTTTTCTGAATAGGATTCGAACTTATATTCCAATCCAGACCACACCCAGTTTGATCAGATTAAGAACCAAACAATTTATTAAAATAACTTAACTTTTTATTTTAACCAATAATTGCAAGATGCCGTACCACATTGCAAAGTCACTTCTTCTTCTTCTTTTAGTCGAATCAGCGCCGCATCGCCACCTTAAGGAATCGCACACCTGATAAGAATTTGAACGCGCAGTGTAGTCTTCTGTTTTTTTTTTTGTTGTTCCTGTTCTATACACTTTGCAGTTGGTGTTTTCAATTTCAAGTGTCGCGACGCGACGCGCCGCGCCGCACACAAGAACGGGAGCAACAATTTTGTACACTGGAAATTGCTGCCATACAGAAGCAACAGCAGCTCCAGCAGCACAATATCGAAAAAGGTAGTCGAGCAACAGTGAAGTTCAAAGCCGTATAAAAATCACAGAAATAAGTTGAAGAGCAGCAGAATACCAGAGTCATGAACAAAACTAATGGATTGATGTCACGCAATGAGAAATGTTCGGCGGTGCACGTTGTAGTTGACGATGACAACAACAACAACAACAACAACAACAACAACAAATACAGCAACAACGATGATGACGCCGTGGACGACGACCATGTTGCGCAGACACTGATCGCGTTGGATGCGGCAGATGCTGTTACAGAACATGACGTGGAATTATACGTGGAGTTGCAAAAACGCTAAAAGAAGAAGAATATTGTCACATGTAGACTTCAATACATGTTGAAAGTGAGTGGAAATATAAATGTGAAGTTCGGTTTCTATGCCATGAGAACTATATTTGCTAATTTGTGCGGTTCTAAAGTCAAATCTTTAATAATACAAGTCAGCTAATATGAAGCTGACTGACAAAACCTATCAGCAGTACATTAAGAGGTAGAATCATATGAGATTTGAATTAGCAGTTAGAGTTGGTTTGGGCTGGTATGTGATCATAGCTCTCAGTCCTCAAGGACCATTGTGATGTGTCCAGGATAGTGTCGGAATAGAAAGTAGAGAAATAGTAATAAAGTGTTTGGATGGAAAAATTAGAAGATAGGTTCATACGATTCACGGATGAATATTATAAAGATTGGGTTTGGGAAGACTATGATTGCTATTCATACTCAGCTCAACACTACCCAGTATTCGCAGTCTCCCGCTTGCAAAAGCCGGACACATACAGAGGTAATGCTCTATAGTGTCATCGCTCTCAGAGCAGAACTTTTAATTTGGAATGATTTAGCAGAATCGTTTCAATTATTTTCAGTTTCACTTGGTACAATAATTTAGACCAACATTTTAAGTCAATGAACAGAATATTGAAAACATCTTTTGGTTATCCAAAGTGCACTTCTTTGACTTTAATGTCATTCTTCATCTTAGATAAATATCTTATGAGTGCTTTGAGTATAACATCAAACCGACAGATGCGATTCGTTGAGTTTAATGCAATTAGACGCAATTAATGTTGATCAAAGAGATATTCTGAATATCAAATGCAATTTATCATGCGAGTGCTCCGTATACTTATAATCCCCCGCTCTTCCTTTCGTTTTCCGCCCTCAACTAAGCAGTTAAAAATGTGTTTTTTATACCGCATTGGCTGCGTAAAATATTAATATTAAAATTTCGCCGAGCATATTAAAAAAGGATTTAAACTTTAATCAAAAACAATAAAGAAAACACTTGAAGATGTCATGTCGGATTAAGCCATAATGAAGTCGAAATCTCTGCGCGTCCGTTCTTCGTTTTGTGCGTACGCAATGAGTATGCGCCCCCAAACAGTGCGTGCATTTGTCTGCCTGCCTGCCAGCTCGTCTGCCGGTTTGTGTCTGACGGTTATGCTGTGCGGCATATGATGTTAATTTTGATGATGTGTTGACACATTTCCACCCTCGACGTTAGCGCTGAAGTAGCGCAGTGCCATGCAACATGAAACCTCTTTTATAGGAATTTTTGTGTTTCTGGGCTATGTCGGCGGCAACCACCAAATCAGACCAAGTTCCAGAATTTTTTTATAATTCGCTTTTTTTTTCGTTTTCCACGACATTTTGCAGCCGAAAAGTCTGTCTGTCTGTCTGTGTGTCTGGCTCATGTTGTTTAAATCACTCATACTCATGTGGCAGACGCAACTGTTGTGTGCAACATGACATTTTAAGCAAGCGGAAATGCTTCGAATTATTTTCGAAATTGTAAAGCTGTGCGGCATGTGGACGTTTAAAAATTAAGCGCGCGGTAGTTTTCGGAAAGTGCAAGTCACAAAAGCAAGAATTTAACTCTTGACTTAAGTTTTTGTTCTCTAAGTTGAAATTTTGTTTAAGAAATATGAACTCTAGTGCAGTGGAAAGCCAGTATGCATGGGTAATCTGCAACTATATGGAAATGTGCAGCGAATCATTTCAGAATGCCTCTCACTTCTCTTCATAACTCACTAGACGCTATAATACCACAAATGTATATTTAAATTTTTGAACATTTGTATAGGAATACCAATTATATATCGATATAAAAATGTTTCAATGATTTTGCTTTAACTTTCGTATTTGTATTTTATCCGATATATTAACGAAATTAACGAAAGTTTGTTGCCCTTAACTTTTTGCAAGTTAAAAAAATATGTTAGAATTTTATAGATATTATAATATCAATATTTTTTTTCTATATTTAAACCAATTGAAATTTTTGTCAAACGATATCGTTACTAGCAATTTCGATGTTTTTTTTTCAATATTGCATCCTTATTTATGTAAGAGGCTTACAATTTTCATAGTAGAATTAAAGCTGAAATTTATTTGCATGATTTGTAGATCGAGACTCTTGTTTGTTTCTGGAGCGAGTATTTTTCATTGCTAATAAAAATGAAAGCCTTAAGATTTTAAAAGCTTGCTCTTGTTCTAATAAATAAACTATTAATGCTCATCTTCGTAAACTAAAAGCTGGACATTTTTAGAATACTGCAAAAGGTTCCTGAAGACTGGCTGCACTCTTACTTTATCCTCGATATTGGGACTATATTAGCTATGCCACTTTAGCTGTATATGAAAATATTAATGAACTAGTCAGAGCTATTGCCAAATCCATAACAAGAATCATTTAACTTTAAACCAAAGACAAAGTAATTTTATGGAGTTTGTACGAATATTTTCTTAACACTTCAAATTAAAAATGAGAATGAAACTAGTTTTTTGATCATTAAAACATAAAGTTCCTGAATTAAATTTGATAGTTATAGAAATTTCTCTTATTTTCTACCTTTCCTTTCAAAACTGAGATAAGCGCTAATTGAGTTGATGTGTAACCTAACCTGACCCAACCTAATCTATCCAAGTAAATTTATTCTTAATGCTGCTTACTCTATAATTTTATCTCACTTCAATTTATAACCTAGAGATAAAATTTCATAGATTTTTTTTAACTGCCTGGATTTAGCTTCAAAATATATGAAGTCTGAAAAACTGAAACATAATTAAAATATGCAATTTTATGTTTGTTCACTAAACTTTGGCAAAATGTGTCGAATACCGTGTACAGTAGTAGCAGAGTACTTGTGACAAAATAACAACAACAAGAAAAGCAGTTTATGTAAATTTTAATACAAACTTGCAAGGTGTAGGTAGACCGACAAATGAACGGACAGACAGACGGACAAACATCCGGCCACAAAAGGAAACAAGTGTACCCAAGATAATTTTATGCAAACTTATCAAAAATTACTTTTATCTATTTAGCATTAATTTTAAGCGGCTTATGCTGCCTACAATATCAGCAGCAGCAGCAAAGCAGCAAAAGCAACAGCAACCGAATACATTTGCTTTCACTTCACCTTGCCGCACAACCATGCCGCTTCGCCCCATCAACGGTGTGAAAATTTATGCCGTAAGTGCACCTGCTGGAAATCGCAAAAGTGTCCTTCATACAGCTTCCCACAGCACGAAGGCGCGCCACACGCCACACTCTCCAAACTAAGCGCTCTGGCAGCGCAAAAAGCGCAAATATTTGGCTTCTGCACATTGTTGCTATCCATGCCCGTACAATTTGGCCAACATTGCTGGCAATACTGCAGCAGCAGCAACAACAACAACAGCCAGCAGCAACTGGCGACACTTTTATTTAAATTAATACAAAATTTAGCAAAGATAAAGTTTGCTTTTAATTTGTGTTGCTTTGCCGTTGCTGCTGTATGTATGTATGTGTGTGTGTGTATGTGATTGTGTTGGTGTTGATATTCGACTGCTATGCTGTGTATGCCAACGTAGCGTTAAATTATTTTCTTCAGGTGCAGAAACGCCGTTTCTTGTAGATACCGAGCGTCGTCTTGCCACAGCAGAAAAAAACAATTTATACATTTATACATACATATATATTTAGAAGATATTTTGTAACACCCTCAAGCCGCACCCGTTTTGTAGCGCACAGTGAACACAAACTAACTATAAAATTTGTATACATACAATACAAAAAAAGATTAAAGATTAAATATGAGAAGTGGCATATTACAGACTTTAAAGAAAACTTTATTCCAATTCTATCTTCCAAATCCTTTTTTTTTTATATTTTTAAATAATATTTTAATTATTTTGTTAATTTTTGAAACTTTTTTGAGCTAAAGAGTAATTTTTACTCTTGTACTCTAGTGAGAATTGAAATGATTTCGTATATGTGTTCAGTTGTTGATAATACTTGCCTAAACTTTTCTTTTCTGAATTGCCTATCTTGACCAAAAATTCACCAAAAGTTACCATGCATAACCTCCTCATAGTTAGGAAAGTTGAAATGAGAAAGTAAATTGAGCGAACTCACCTCGATTGCTGCCTCATATTTCAGCCTTATTTTTACAACAAACTATGTTGTTGTTTTTATTTGCTTAAACATTTTTAAGCAACCATTGGCGACTACTTAAAATAAATTTTTAACGAGAGAAACAATATCGAAGTGGAGAGGAAAATTTGTCTACTTCCCTCACCTTATATTTATTACACCATGATCATATTTACTTTATCTTCTTCTAGATCACTATTGTATGTCTTTCATGTGTAGTTTTAGAAACTAGCTTCTGAGCTGATTCTGATTCTGAGTTTGTTTTTATATTGAGTACATCATATTTGCTCTATTAAAAATTTAGTTTTATCTATATCAATTAATTTACTCATATCTAAGCTAGGAAATCAAATGACCCGATATATATAAAAATTAAGAGACAAGGCTCTGAAGGAGTTAGTTCCCTTTAAAGGAACGTGTGAACAATTACAACCATTCGATGATCCAAATGACCGTATTCACCATATGGTAGCGAAAGTACTATCAACAGATCAACATTAGTGAGAGAGAATAATTCCTTATATAAAGAGATAGTAAACGAAAAATAGTAAATGTCAAGTTTTGTTTACTTTGTTCCAAACTTTTTGAGATATAAACTATTAATGTACAAAGCTCGATTAATAAATTAACATATTTTTTATTAACACTAAAAAGCGAACACCTTTTACTGTGCGTTGTAAGATTTGAAACCCGAACTGTTTTCAAGCTAATCAAGAAAGTGCGCCGCCGCTGCCGCCCACTCTAGCTAGCGCGTTGGTGTCTGTGTGGTATTTCCAAAAGATTTCGCAGTAAATTGACACAAGACCTCGACCTGTGCGCTTGACGAAAGTCAAACAGTGGCAGCGGTGGCGAAAAGTATTTATCCCAGCGCACTGGCGCACAACAAAGTTTGTACAAAAATTCGGAACTTTGTGCAAGGTGTGTGTGTGTGCTCTCTTTACGCTTAGCATTGTGGACGCGGACGGACACACACTTGTTACTTTATCGTGCAAATTGAACTTTTCGCAAAGCGGTTCGTTGCCGTTTGTCGTCCGTCGTCCTTGGGTAACACTTTCGAAATACACTTTTGTGAATTATGCTGAAGCGTGCTTCGACTGACACTCGCATTTTATTTCGGATTCGAGTAGCTACCAAGATGTTTGGGAATTTTCGGAGTAACAGCGGAGTGAGAGAGGTGGCACGACTCCGTGGACAATTTTGCATCTTTTAAATACATATACAATACATAAACATAACGAATAACGAAGCGGTGCCGCGCTCAAGCTAAACTAACTAATTTAAGTTTTATGCTAATTCATGACGCAACTAGATAGACTCTTAAGTTGCATAAATTATACAGATTGTGTATAATTAATTTTGACATTATTTGTTTGTGATAAAGTTTGGGTTCTTTGCAGTTGTCGACATTTTGCGCCAACAGTATTTTCTCATTTCGTATGCAAATATTTGTCGCTTGCAACAACCATGTTTGCCAACATGTCAGAGTAAATAAAATTTTCCAATTTTCGTTGTAATTTTTCTGGTTTTCTTTTATTTTCGTTTCTCGTTTTGCGCGTTCTTTAAGTCTAATCCTAATGCAACCCACAATAATCCGAGCCACATTTCCGCATCCTTCGCAATTCGATAATTGAATTAAAGTGTCGCCGAAAGCTGTTGTCGATGTGTGCGTGCGTGTGTGTGACGACAATACTTCGGTTGCTTGCGCTAACTGCTGCACGCTCGTTGCAACTAAATGCTTTTGGAAGTAGTTGCTGCGCAGCGTTTTGCAACATGTCGTCGACGTCGTCGTCGTCTTTGTTGTCGTCGTCGTTGCACAAGAAAAATGTATTGCAAGGATATGTCGCCTCGGTGGAGTTTGAAAGTGTTTTTTGCGGTTAACATCTTCGTTGCACCCAGTACTCGTAGTAGTATGTGTATAGGGAAAGATAGTATTGACTAAATCAGTTACATTTCAAATATAAATTTTTAAAATTTTTTATAAATTTTTGTTAACATATTTTTTCGTTTTAGTTTGCGAGAAAGTCTTACATCAAAAGTTTAATGTACGAATTGTTTTCCTTTCAATATCAACAAAAGATTATAAAATGTTTTCCTTAAAGTAAATTTTTTTACAATATTTTTAATTGAAAATTTCTACATAAGTAGAATATCTTCCCCACAAACCAAATGTCGAAGTGCGATTCATTAGCGGTTCGTTAACGATTCGAAAAAGCGATACGTAAAATGCGATTCTACAAACATATTTCCAAATGATATCGTTCTCGAATCGCTTGTGAACATCAAAATTACTTTTGTTAATTTTTGATAGATTAGTTTTACACCAAAACTATCCGATAATCATGCGATTCGAAAATGATATTATTACCGGATTATATTTCATTCGAAAACTACACTTGCATATGAATCGCTTCTGATATCGTGGTCGGATGAAAAGTCATGTTCGTTAACGAATCGTTAAATCGATACGTAAAAGAATCACTCTTACGATAATTATACGAGTCGATTCATTTTGTTTTTTAAGAAAGTCGATACTTTTAATAATCGTAAAAGCGTTTCGAGCTTGAATTTTCTTTCATTAACGATTTATATTCGAATGTAATTTTCCAAAAAAATAACGATATAATTTGTTAATCGCAAGAACTGGCCAATCACTATAGAAAAGGTTAATAACTGCAAATGTTTACTTTTCAAAATCGCTGAAGTCAAAATTACCGCATAATGTTTCATTGCTAAGTTTAATACCATATCACCCTATAAAAGTAAAGTCTGTGTGAGAATGAGTGTTAAAGTGTGTATGTGTGTATCGGAGTACGTGTGCCAAATATGTGTGTGTGTTGTCGCCATTGTGGCAGTGCAGTTGTAAACTTAATTATGTTTGCTAATACCGCCTTGGGGAACTTTTACAAAAGAACATGCGATGCGGTGGTAAACTTGTCAATGTATAACAATTTTTAAATTTTCAATACTCAATTTAAAAGAAAGTGGTTTACGCACTTACAAGCTTAAGTCTAGCATAATTATTAATATGTAATCGTAAAGAAAATATCGTGAAAGCAGTAAACTAAATTTGATAAATGATCCCACAACAATCTTTAACAACAAGTCATTATATTCCTAATCTTTTATATGTACATATGTATGCAAAATAACGCATGAGCTTAATTATGTATAATAATACATACAAACCAACAATTTATTTTTTATTCGTACTTATGTATATACATATATATGTATGTACATACATTTGCAGTTCACATTAACATATTAACTGCAATTTATATATGTACTTTTTTAATACATAATAATTTTCGCAGCACATCTTGTTGTCTGCCTACACCTTAGAACATGCACTTGCAGCACACATGTACATGTACATACTAACGGCTACGTAGAACGCGTCGCTCAGTTTATGACAGTTTCCAACGAAACGATGCGACGACCGCCCAAGTTGACAGCCTCGTCGAGGGCTAAAATCCGCACACACATGATCGTGCAAAGATCTGTCTGCCCCCTGCCTGCCTGCCTGCCTGCCAGTCTGCCCGCCTGCCCTACAACGTGACTGACGCAGTGCGAATGACATTTGACGTTTTGATGTTTTTCATGGCGCTGTGCCAACGAGAACAACAACAACAACAAAAACGAATAAAAAAAACGTTTTCCAGCGCAACTGCTCGGCGTCAAACGAGCCGTTGACAAATAAACCAAATGCAAATGAACTAAATGTCAAAATTATTGACAGATGCTAAGGAGGTTTTAATTGAGCGGCGTTGTTGGTGGTACAAACGAACGAAAAAACAAAAACAAAAAAACCAAAAACAAATTGCATGCTTTGAAGTTGTTGGTTCCGAAAAAAAAAAAAAAAAGGAAAAATCGATTTCGCTTTTATCTTATCGCAGAAAGCGTACTCCTGCTTAAAAATCGCTTTCGATATCAACTGACAAAATGACGTCACTTTTGGGCGCTTATCGCACACGGCACGCAGCCATAAATGTCAATTAGCATAAGGACCAAATTGTTGGCTGGACCATGGACCATCATGGACCAGTTCAGTTCCGATTAAATCTCGCTCACTTGTGTTGTTTGCGTGAATTACAGCTGAGCTGAGTGCTTTTTGCGTCTGGCCATAAAAGCTTCTTAGAGTAGAGTATTCTGATTGTGTGTAAATGAATACTAGCGTGACACACGGAGGACACGGTCGGAGTGACCAGTTAAAAATGCTACTCATACCTTGACTTAAATATCTCCTACAACAACAACAACACACGAAACTTGCATATTTAAAGCTGTTGAAAGTGGAGCACAGTCGTCAGAGCTCTTAGCCAGAGTCAAACACTTCAACGAATACGAAACCTAAGCGCCTAGAACGTCAAGGACAATCGGCATACAGCAAATGGATAAACAGACAACAAAAATACCAACAAAAAAGTAGGGGTCTTTTAAAAGTCAAAACAATCCGAAAAATCACTTAACTACGGACGAGCGAGTTCACGACGAATCCTAAGAATTAAAAAAAAAAAAAAAAGAAAGAAAGAGCGAAAACAACAACACGCAGAAAGCCGACTTTAGCAATCAAAGGCGCAAATTGAAAACGGAATCAACCAAAGCGCAGAGAAACTACACTCATCACATGTGAGAAGGTTTCGACTTAAAGCGGTCAAGTCCATGTCTAAGAAAATATACGGATATTTATAAGATAAAGTCTAAAAACCAAAAATGACCGATTGGACATTTAAAAATTTAGGTGAAAAGAAATTTAAAACTTTTGTTCAGTTTTAGGCTAGAAATAAGCATCAATAATAACAACAACATTTAAAATATAAAAAAAATTTTTAATTTATTTTCGAATAGGAGAGGTTTGAAAAAAAAGAAAAAGAGATGACATACTAACGTAGGCCGTAGCCAGTTCCTTGGTCTAGCCGATTATTCTATTTCTGAATCACAGGTAACGAACATTTTTGATGATTTCATGAATTCCGACTATTACAAATGCAACACATTGTTAAATATCACTATCAAATTTAGGGTCTTTCTTGATGATGTATAAAAAATATATACAATTTTTAAACGCCCTAATTTTCTAAATCATGAATCATCCTAATTTGTTTACTCTTGTGTGGTTTATTTAACCATATATTGAACATATAACAAACAGGGACCATCCTAATCATTTTAAAAATTTATCAGTTGTACTCAAGTACAAACGGAAAATGTTGTAAGAAATTCTAGCTAAATATCTTCAATGGTTCTCAAGATATCGTACCAAAAAATTTGGTTTTCTTGTAATAGTGGGCGTAGTCATGGGCGGATTGGCTCAAAAATCAAATTAGTTCTATTTGGTCATAAGATCAGATTACAAAATTTCAGCTCAATATCTCTCTCGCTATCAAGCTGACAAAAATGATTACAAACAGACAGACTTAACCAGTTTTTGATCAAGAATATATATACATATATACTTATGTCTATACCACTGAGAGGTGAATAACAAAAATAAACAGATTTTTTCACTTCTGGGTCTCTGAAGCTTCTGCACAGATCATCAATTTCAGGGTGACCAAACATTGTTAATGAAGATAGAAGATTTATAACTTTAATGTTTAAGAGCAAAGAACATTTTTTTGAGTAGCATATAAGACATGTCGTACTTGCTCGTTCTTCTCCAAACGCTACCACCAACTGTTTTATATGCCAATAAACTTAAATGGAATTTTAAACAATTCATACCACTAACGAGAACGAAAAACCCATGAAAGATTTTCCAAATAACATAATCATTCCTGACTTCTGTCATGAAATCTTTAAACTAAGGTTTCTCTTTCTATACAATTCAAATTCGGTTATCATGTTTTGATTATAACCTCCTCCGGCTGCACATGTATTAGGCTTGAATAAGGGAGCTGCGTGTTCATTAGCGACGACTTTGATGATGACGCTATGAGGGCGCACTAGGCCTAAAACGAATGCAAAATTGTCTCTAAACGTAGCCTAGCCAAAGGCTACTTATAGTAACTGCAAAGACAAGAGGAGGGCAGACCCGAGCAGCAGTTGTGCAAAAAACAAAAATTATGCAAATTCAATTAAAAGTTGCATGTGACTCGCAATGAATGCATTTTCAAAGTCCGTCGCGACATTTTCCTTTTTGGCATGTAGCACACATTTCTCAGCCCACAATCACAAACAAAAAATACGCAAACAAACAAAAAAAAAACCGAACTGGTGACGCCCGACAAGGGTCTAAGGCGGCGTCAGTGGCGCTCATGACGTTGCGATGGTGCCGACTGATTGGAACCATCAAGTACAACAAACAGAAAAAAACACACACACACATGCATACATATATTTAACTAAATTTTCGCCTGTGTCGCCGTTGCCGCCTGCACTTGGACAGACGGCATTAGCGATAAAAAAAGAATCGCTGTTTTAAATGCTTTGTGTTTTGTTTTTGTTCAAATGTCAAATATGCAAGATATGCAGACATGTAAAAACTTTGAAGTTGATTTTGCATATTCGCAGGGAAATGTCATTTTTGTTATTGCATGTCAAGCGAGAAAATAAATACTTTGCTTAGGGGTGGGTGGACGATTTTTTTTCTATGCTATAGAAATATTATCCGAAAATTGCAAAAAAAAATTCGTTTTGCGACTTGAAATATCGATTAGGTTCGAAATAGTCAGAAGTTAAAGAATCTTTGATATTTTATTATTGGCATCAGTACTCAAAAGTCATATAAGCCATGGTTGAATAATAAGGTTAGAAAAATCGAAATGAGAACGCAAATTGAGCGAATTCACCTCGGTGTCTGCTTTATTTTGAAGTTTGTTTTTCGTGGTGTAATAAATATAAGGTGAGGGAAGTATAAAATTCTTTTTCTTCACCTCGATATTGTTTCTCTCTTTTAAAATTGAATTGTTGAGCAGTTGTCATGGTTGTTAAAATAACATTAAGGAAATAAAAGCATTAGCGTAGTTTGTTGTCAAAAATAATAACATTTAATCTCAAAATAAGGCAGAAATCGAGGTGAGTTCCGACTTTCCTAATCTTATTATTCAACCATGGGTTTTATGATTTTTGACTATAAAATACGTTTTTGTTTTTATTTATTTGATGTTTTTGTAACAACCATGGCAACCACACAAAAATTAATTTTCAAAGAGTAAAATCATATCGAGGTAAAGAGGAACATTTTTCTATTTTCCTCACCTTTTAATTAACACACCATCATTTAAGTCAAAGTAAACTAAAAACTAATGCTCAGAAAAAAATTTCCAAGTAGTTCAACCATGCCATTAGTTGCTGGAAACATTTTTATTTAATTTGGCAATGAATTTGGTATTCAATGCAATCTTTGCCTAACCACCTTAGCAACAATATGAATTGTAACAAGAACTATTGTTGCATTTTTATCAGCAATAATACTAAGCGAGAAAATATTAGGTTAAATTATAAAAATTGCTTCACTTAAACATAATTTTTAGATTTAACCTTTTACAGACAAATTAATTGGAACAAGAGAAGTATTCATATACCTTTTTCCTTATAAAATAAAAATCTATAAAGTTGCTTATATCTTCCAAAAATAAGCATTTCATTGATGAAGTTATTCAACCAGTAAAGATTTGTATTTGTTCAGGGGTCTATCCTAAAAAATAAAACTGCATTAAAAAGTAATATATTTGTGTCCATTATGTTTATTTATTTGTATCAACAACATTTTTTTTAAATCGAACAAAGGTACTCGTAGGTATATATTTTGTCATAAATAAAAGTTTGTTAAGCACAAATATTGCAAATTGCAGTCAAAATGCACAAAGGCACTAATCAACATTTCTGAAATTTAAAAAAAAATCGCAAACGATATCGTGTTTGGGTATATTAAAGTTTCTAATAAGGACAAATGAACTATAAACTAAATATTTATAATTTTTTCAACAAAAATTTATTTGCTTAACAATGATGTTATACTCAAACAATTTGTATTCCTTTCGAATAAATAAAAGCGTTCTAACTTAAATATTTTTCAAACAAACACTTGTTTGAGATAATTACATTTTGAATATTTCTCCCAAATAATATTTACTCTATACGATTAAGTAAAAGTATTTTTGTTTGCCACAAGCTTACAGCAATAACATATTATTTAACCCAAATAAAAGCTTCATTTGAGGCAAACAAAATATACTTCAAAAATATTATTTTATTTGCGACAATTAAATTTTTTCTCTAAGTGTGGGAAAACAAAAACTAAATTTTCCATCAATATTGCACAGTGTACGCTTTGTTAATGCTGAAAGTGTTAATGCTATGCTTTTCTTTTGGAGCGGATGTGGGCGGCAGCATAAGCGGAACTTGGCGTGGCAAGTGCAGCATGCAACAATTGGTGAGCGCAAAAGGCGAATCGATTTGAAATTTCTGTTTTTTTTTTCACAAACTCAACGCGGCGGCAACTGCCCAACTAATTAAAGTCGATACCAATTTTCCAGCTACTTTTCGTTTTATTGCGTTTATGTTGTTGTTTTTTTTTTGGACTTTAACTGAATGCGACGACCAACTCTAATCGTGGCGTTTGGCAAACGGCAAACTTGATTCGTTTCGAAACGTTTTTGGTTTTGTTTTTGCTGTTGTTTTTGGCAAAGAATTGCATTTCATTAAATTTCATTGCAGTCTGAATTGGTTTGGTCTGGCCTGGTCTCGGCTCGGCTTGGCCCGGCTCAGCTCGTCTGGCGTTATTTCGCTTCGCATCGTTATGGTGCGGTGCGGTGCTGCTTGCCTGCACTTCGCTATGCTGTGCGGCTCAAGTGATTTTTATCGCTCAAGCACTTTGGCGAATTCTCACCTCGAAATGAGTTTTAAATTAAGGACACCATCAGCGCACACCGAACGAGTGAGTGTGGCAAGTCGCGTCGCAGTGCGGTACGGTGTGGTATGGTATGGTACGGCGCAGCATCAAAAGTGGGTGTAGATAGGTTGGTAGGTAGGTTAGGTAGGTTTGATGCTCTGTGGACGGATGAGCACGAACCTTGTGACTGTGCCCTTTGTGCAGTTTTGTGATGCATTAAGCCAAAAAGTAAAGGCTAAATTTTGACCTACACGAGGAAGTGATGACGCGACGGGCTGCACGTCATGACACGCTTTGTAGCCGCCGTCGTTGACGACGTTGCTGTTGTTGTTGCTGTTGTTGTTGTTGTCGTCGTTGCTGTCGAGAAAAGAAGGTGTCAAAAATCAGGCGTGAAATTAATTTCGAAAAGGGCAATAAGGTGTGTGGTATTAAGCCAAATTAAGTTTCTGTTCTGTAGAGAAAGGAATATTCTTAAATTATGTATGTAAACGAGTATGTATATAGAAGATAATATGTTTAAAAAAAACAGAACAGAACAGATCATGTCATGTCATTCGCACCTTTCTAAAAATTATGAAATGCGCTGAAATGTTTAAAAGATATTCGTTTAAATACAACCGACATTTAGAAGACTTTTAGAAGAGCGCGATTGTTCAGTGACCCTTCTTCTAAAAGTCTGGACAATTAAAAGAGGATTTTTTTTTTTTTTAAGTGAGCAAATGTTTTCGGTTTTTTTCTATTTTGCTCCCATTTGAATTGCACTGACGATTGTATATCATAATTTAGGAATTATTAGTTTAAGTTTGCGAAGATTTTTCAATCGCTTTATTCTGCTCGAAATTTGTTGCCTCAACCCATTAAAGACGCTTGATGAATTAAAAGAATCCGATTAAGATAAGGACATAATGGAGATATTGGAATTCAAGGAGTAAATTTATTTATAGTTTACAATATCGAGTTTAGCACCAACTACTTAAATTTTTTACCCAGACATTAGTTAGAGTTTATGTGGGCTAGTATGGGACACTAGGTGTAGCCAGGATAGTGTCGGAATAGAAAGTAGAAATATAGGATAAAGTATTTGGATGGGAAAATGAGAAGATAGGTTCATACACTATCCCTCTTATTTTCACAGACATACTATTAGGTGTACAAATAAGTTTCCGCCGTTTTGAGAGAGATGGCGTGGCACGAGGTTTACGTTGGAATTCGCAGATGGTAACCTACTTGAAAATTAGTTTGTTTGTTCCAGAACAACATAACCTTATCATGTTATTAAGTTCGCATTAGCATCATATATTTTTCTTCATCTAAAAATGTCTCAATTTGAGCCAACTAAGTGTCATATGCGGGAACTTTTAATTTATTTTTTTAATTTAAAAAAATCTGCTGCTGAGTTGCATCGATTGCTCGTAGAAGCATATAATGAGGATGCTTTGAGTGAGAGAACATGTCGTGAGTGGTTTCAAAAATTTAAAAAAGGTGATTTTGACATAAAAGACAAAGATCGCAGTGGAAGCCGAAAATTTACGAGGATGCAGATTTGGAGGAATTATTGGGTGAAGATTCGTCTCAAACACAAAAGGAACTTGCACTTAGTTTAGAAGTCACTCAGCAAGCAGTCTCACATCGTTTAAAATCGTTTAAATATTATTTTATTAACAAAAAACGGCGGAAACTTATTTGTACACCTAATAAGTTTTCAAAAATATTTACTATATCTAAATTATTTAAAAATTGTTAGTAACCAGAAAACAAGCTCGCAGGAGATTAAATTAATCTCAAATTTTAATCGTAGATGAGTCTTTTGCACAGATATCCATATATATAAGAAGACTTGGAAATGTTTCCTTTCGAATTCAGAAACTCTTTAATTTAAAAATTACACATATTAATAAGGCATAATATATATATTTAAGCTAAATATAATTAATATATCAGTGATAAGGAAGACCAACTCTCATCTATTATTTCAATAAAACTGAAATTATATCTTACTAACATAACTTGGATTGTATCAGTGGAAGATGGTTCGCCACCCAAGATTTTAAGTCTTGTCTCTCTTGATGTCAAAAATTGTATCTGAGATCAAGAAATAAAATCGTTTAAATATTTTGTTCAATGTTTTATTTAACCAAACAATGCCAGAGACAACAAAGCTACTAACATTTTTATAAAGTGTAGCTGAATATCAAAATTGCTAAATGTTTCTTTTAAATTTGCAGAACAAATTGCCATTACGAAATTTATATTTAAATATGAATTACAACTTCAAATAAAAAAATCAAATGAATAAACTTAAATGCGACTTCCTGCCAAAAGTTCCCACGCTATCTATCGTCCGACTGCTGCAGTAATTCTTGGAAATTTATGCGCACTGCATGCGACGGCCATTTGCGACATCATCACGTCCTAATGACTACACACACACACACACTCACACTGGCAGTTCCAATTACGCGACATTATCGCAGGCATGGCAACTTAGCGACAGTGCATGCCAAATGACACTTGGTAGTCCAAGTTAGGCTCAGCGCACTGTTCCACTGACGCTAAGCAACAAGTGTGCGCTCCTATTTTATTTTATTTTTGTATATCTTATATTTTGCGTACAGTTTTATTTACTGTAGATTAAAGTGAATTATGCGTTGTTGCACTTCAACTCCAACATGAGCATACTCGTATAAGCAGCAGCGACTGGTTGCAAGGACAATGTCAGATGGCAAGAAGCGAAATCAGGGCAGTAGCATGATGAAAGAATTTAATTAAACTGAATAAAATATTAAGGATTCATAGCAGACACAGTGGATGTTGCTGCTTGTTCATTTTGCACAGCCAAAGGGTTAAAAAATTGCGAAGTAAAAAATATTAAAATTGCTTTAAATAAATCCCGTGCAAGGATACTTTCATAATTATAAAAACTTGAGTACGCGAACGGGTGGACGGACGAACTCATCATACTAGCAAGAAGAAGATTTTAATTTTTCGCTTGTCAGAATTTTTATTTCATACGCACACACACACGCGAACACAAACAAGTAGTGACAGCATCCTTTCGCCATTGAGCTGCAGGAAAAAACTAGCACAAACAAAAAGTACACACATACATACATACATACATACATACATACATACATACATACATACATACATACATACAAAAAACTAAAAATGAAAGTAAAGAACTGCAACTGCACTTAAGTGCCGCTAGTGCGCTAGCAATGTCATCATATCACATCAGCTTCGTCCTCGACATCGCGTGGATAAAAGTGAAATTAAGTTTCAACGTACATACATACATACAAACATAAGCGTGCGCGCGCTGAGCACACATCATGTACGATACACAAAACTATTTTGAAACTTCTTTAATTTTTTTTGTCTGTGTGCTATTTGAACTTTTTTAATTAAAAAATATGAAACATTCAAAACTGTGTCAAGTTATTCGCGCACGCTTCCCAGCTTGTTAGAAAGACAGACTCTGCGCGCCCCACATATCAGCACATTGCAGCAGTTGCTGCAGGTCGCCAAAAACGAAACAGACAAAAATTTACGAATGATTCTGTCGTTCCATATCGCTCTTAAAAGGATTCAGGATGCTAATAGAGGAAACTTTTAAGTTGTTATTATATACTCACATGATGATTATTTTATAGAAGTGCTTCTGGAGGACTTGCCCCTTTTGACCTAAATTATTTAAAAAACCGTTTAAAACTTATTGCATTACATCAGTTTATAGTATGGAGCTGGAATCGACATTGCTGGATTAGGTATCTCGCTGATAATTATGTACTCGCTCGTACTTCTTCTGTATTTTCCATCTAATTTGGTGTGTTCATTTTTTTTTTAGTTTTAATTTTTTCCATGATAGTCGAACCACATTGCACAGAGCCAGCTGAATATGCCCCTTTTACTATAGAAGGCGGCAGCGGCATTTACTCACGCACTCATCTTCGGCGTTGTAGTCTAACTCGTACACAGCGGAGTAACATGAAATTCGCGTGAGTGAATTGTGGAAATTATTGCAAGACATGCACTGCTTGTGTTATTAGTGGAATGCAGCAAATGCAGCTACGGGCTGAAAACGGGCTGCTGCACTTGCGCATTGCGTTGTACACAACTATTTTTGTTTTTGTTTGCCAAGGTTGTGGCAGTGTGGATGTGGAGAAGGCCTGCGCTCGATCACTTGAGATGGCTGCAATCGTGCTTCCGATGATGATGACGACGACGACGCATAATAGCAAAGCACAGCGGTGCACTTGCGCCCATGACAAGTAATCTGCTGCACCGTTAGAGAATATTGAAATTTACAGTGCCGTGTTGGATAATTAGGAACACTAGAAATTTAAGTAAGTAATATCGAAACAGACTTTGAGATAATTTTAACTCAATGAAAAATGGTTCGTACAAAATTTTCTAAGGACCACAGATCCACTTTATAGTTTCCAAATTGATTACATTTGGAAGCTGTTTATTTCGATGCAATTTATGTGCTGCACCAATTCGTCCAGTAACTCGTAATTCCTCAAGTATTCTATAGATACAAAAGTAAACCTATCGAAATCTATGTCGTGGTACTGTACATTGATGTCGGATGACTACTTGGCAATTTGCGTGTACGTTGCGATAGAAATCGATCATCATCAGCGTCATTATCGCAGCAACGCAGAACGCCGATTGAGCGTTGCGATAAGCCAAGTGCATTGACGGTAAATACGTATTTTGCCCGTTGGTTAGACTGATGCCACATTGTTGATTACAGACGACTTCGTTTTTTTTTTTTTTTTTATTAGTTAGTTTTTGTTTTTGTTGCGCCACAAAAGCGATGACCCAGATTGTGTGGTGAGGACGATTCAACGCGCGAGAGTGACGTGCTGTCGTCTTGTCGAAAAAAATATATTGGCTACAAGACGACAAGCGGCAGCTTCCGTCTCTGACAGACTCAGACTGTGATGTGAGATTTGTAAAAAAAAACTCGATTATAGATGAGCAACTGACAGGATCGTGGGATTAAAAACGCTGCATGACCAAGGATTCAATTGGCCGCTTGCGAATGATATGAAATCAAAACAAGTGTGAGTCGAGTACATGCAATATCAACTTCATCATTATCACTTCAACATTTAAGCCGTCAAACAATTCCCCAACCCAGGTGGTCTCCACCAGCATTTACAGATCTTTTGTCACGTTTTCGACTCAAGCATGAAAGCAGTCATAACGGCAAAGTAGAACTTGTACTGTTTGTCTTCGGGCCTACTTGGCTGTGTTGTTGTTGTTGTTGTTGTCATCATAATAATTATCATCAGCGTTAGCGAAATGATCATCGTCATCGTCATCGTCATCATCATCTGTTTCAGCAGCGTAGTTGACGAACATTAGGAGTGACG
Source organism: Suillia variegata (assembly GCA_949127995.1). NCBI lineage: Eukaryota > Metazoa > Arthropoda > Insecta > Diptera > Heleomyzidae > Suillia > Suillia variegata. The sequence continues at coordinate 29,830,263 of OX421846.1, forward strand.
TTGATTGCATCAGAGATAAAAGAAATATGAAAATCTTTGACATTACCACGAAAGGATTAATGCAAAGCAATTACTTCTGTTCGTAAAAGTCTGGCTGTATGTAACCGATCGGGGTACCGGCGTCGCCACTAATGGCGCACAGTACTTTTATTAAAAAGTAGAATGATTGGAAAATTCAAAAATATAAATTATAGTATTTAAATATTTACGATCAATTTATATGAATCAATATCGTAATTCTTTCTATAGCCAAAAGACAGTTCAAAGGATACCACAATGTGTCAGATTATACATTGTAAAGTTGATGTCATAGAAGACTTTAGTTAATATAATTAATAAAATTATTTAGGCTTAAGTAATTCACTCCACATACGATTCGCCTTCGTAGTTATTCAAGTCATTAGAAAAACTCTTTAAAGCCATAAAAAAAATCTAACAAGAAATTCATTAAAGATTTCCAAACGTGTTCCCATGTGCAACTACCAAACATATTGAAACATGTACGAGTACTTTTGATTCTGTTTTTTTTTTTGCCATCGACACTGTGCGACGTCGACATTGCCTGACATTGGCTGCCATCATCGAAATTGCTGAAGCTCAGCTCAAGTGCTGCCGGTGTTGCGCCAACGAATTTAATATTCAAATTGTTATGGCTCTGGCGGAAAATTATTATAACGGCAAACACATCATAACAAACTGAACTGAACTGAACTGAGCCGAACCGAACCGAACTGCATACAGCATCAGCTTGCTGTGATGGCATCGCATCAGCAACACCGATAGCAATAGCAAGAGCAATAACAACAACAGGAACATCAATAGGAACAACAGGCAGCTACATCAACATTCAGCCTAGGCATCCATGGATAAACCTAAATAGATTAGAAGCGCGATTATTAATAATAATAGACACTTTGACTTAAACTGCGCTCGCGCTCTAAATTGCAAATCATGGTAATCGCTTGCAATGAATTGCCGTGTTTACTTTGAAGCTGACTGCAATTTCTGATGTTGTTGCTGTTGGTAATGGTGATGGCAGTTTTTTTCTCGTTTTTTTTTCTTTTTTTTTTTGTTGTTCTGCATTTTGTCGTCTTTCTTAGGTTGGTGGCGCGTGATGAGCTGGAGTATCGCCCCCCCAACCCCCCTTCGATATTTGTGTTGGCATTCAAAATAATTGGTTTACGCCCATTAGCGCAAGAAAACGGTAATTAGTTTTGTGTAACCAAAAGGCAAACAAAAGAAGACAAAATAAATTAAAAAAAAAGTGGAGCACGGAAATAAAAATAAAAATTAAAAGAAAAAATTAAAAAAATAAAATAAAAAATTAAAATGAGACACGTGGGAATTTCTTTGTTTTCACAGCAACTATCCTCGACTCCTTTTGCCGCAAAAACTTTTTTTCTTCTTCTTCGCAGTTCACACATGTTATGCGCTGTGGCAGTGCCCACCTTCTGCCAGATATTTGCTTTGCAACATCATACATCCCGGTTTCGGCTGCTTCTCCGCTTCCTCCACGACCTCCGATCAAAAACTCTCAATTATGAAATGTCAATATTTTGGTATACTTTGATTTTCGCTTTTGCCAGCGATTGCCTTGGCCATGGATACACTAGAAAAACTTTAGTTAACACAAAAAATTTAGATTATGAAATTGCAGTTAAATATAAGCTTGCAAAAATCTATAAGCGTTAAATGAATATAACGAAGGAAAAATCTAGTCTCCGGTTTAGATCTGACGTTTTTGATAGAGGACTTCGGTGGGCCTGAAAGCTAGACTTCTTTTTAAATTGACAAATAGTGTCCCTTACAAGCTTCTTTAAACTCAAATATGAGATAAATTTTTGTTCAGTGCACAGCGCCTAAACCTCACCCATATTCCGTCACTATGGCAGAAGTGCGCCAGCTGCGCCGCATTAGTGCAGGAGGTCACGTCTCACGTCAAGCCTTTTTTGCTTTATGTTTTTATGCTCTGCGTTGCATTGCGTTGCGTTGCACTGCTCATACCATGTTATGCAGCCGCCGCCGCCTCAACTCAAGTACATCATCGCTTTTTGCTTTTGATGTCTGTAATAACAATTTTGATTTGAGCATAAAGGTAATAATAGTTCAACCCTTCCCCCTAACGCTGCCGTCGCCGCCGAGAGATTGCAATAGTGCCTATGTCTCACTGCATACTATAGATGCACTACTGCCCCCCCCCCCCCCCCCCCCAACATACCAGATGGGTTTGTTTTGCGAGAAGAGTGAAGCCCCAACACTACCGCTTGTTTCTTTTTTTTTCTTATTTTTTTTTGTTTGGTCCAATGGACAAAAGTGCTGATACTGGGCGCTGTGATGTGGTGTGCTGCTCTTCTTTATGTTGCAAATGAAGGTATTCAAGTGCAGCTTTTAAACATAATGCATATATTATGTTGTTATTGGTTTTGATACGACGGTATGTTCAATTATTTATAGGTTTTGTGTAAACTCTTTTACCTCCTCTCTTGTATTAGGAATAGGTAAATTGAAGTGCCCGTCGGCATTATGAGATTAAAAGAAGTGTTTTTACTTTTTTTCTTCTTCTTCTTCTTCTTCTTCTTCATATTTGTTCTATCAAACAGTTCGCCATACGCTCGAAGTTTATGTAGGTCAGCAGGATGTGTGCAAGATCTGGCGATGTAAGGTGTGTTCGATGTGGAACATATTTGTCAAATGGCAGACATAAAGTAGATTTATGAAATATTTCTCCAAATGTAGGTTGGGGGTTTAACAAATTTATAATTTAATAATTGATATTATTACAAATGGTTTTTATTTTTTTTGTACATAGTTTAACTGTACATTTTTCAGAAGTTGCCATCATTTAGCGATTTTTCGCAATTTGCTATATAGCATGATTGATAGCGGCTCGTTAACGACTCGCCGCCTTCATCATCCATCATTAATGCGATACCGAACTGAACCGCAAAAAATTCGCAATTAATTTTCATATCCGTAATATTGGTTGTTGTTATTGTTGCTGTTGTTGTTGTTGTTGTGCTGTTGACGCACATATGTGCAGCACTTATCCTGTCACATAAACAATACGAAAATAACGTCAAACAAAGGCTAAAATAAATAAATTGCCGCTTCAGAGCCATAATCAACAAAGACCACAAAATAAATAAAAGCACACATGATACCCCCAATGCAGTCAGGCCAAGCCGAGCCGAGCCAAGCCAGGCCGGCATTCGAGCAGCTCTTTTAATAAAGTAAAGGAGTGCATCTTCACGGAAGATCCCCCTTGTCTGTGACGACGTTTTCCCCCGTCGTTTCGTCGTATATTTTGTGCGACTCGACGCGATTCGATTTATCTGACCTCTGGCGGAGACCTTTCGCAGCGAACTGCCACCACTGCCACCACTAAACGTAGGCATTCGCGCTCTTATCCACATGCAGTATTTGTTGCATAAACGGTGAAGCAGCAGCAGCAGCATCAGCAGCACAACGAAGCTGCAGCATGGAGACCTCGTAGCTAATGAAAACGTATATTTCACTCCGACGAATAATGCACATTAAGGATAATAAAGCACTTTTGTTTGCTCAGTTTCGTGTGGACGTTGGTTTTGTACGATTCGATTGCAGCGTCGGTGTGGTAAGGTCCGCGCTCAGGATCGTATTTACGGAGGGGCTTTTGTGGGGCCTCTCTATCCCTCTATCATGTTAACAGACATATTAGCTCAGGGGCGAAGATTTTGAATTTTTGATCATTTGAGTTATAGTCTAATTTTAGCGACTAACTTCAATGTTTTTTTAATTGAGAAGGACTTTAAAAATTAATGGAAAATTTAATCATCCGCTAGTCGACATTAAGTGCTTAAAGAATTAACATTAGTTAATGTATTAAATATAAGAAAACGTTTCTGTTCCCTCTTTCTAAATATTATTTGCTATAAAATATATTTTTGGAAGTTCTTTTTAAATCAAGATCTCCTATAGCGCATCGTGCAACATATTTCAGTTTTATAAAATGACCCGGAGTTGCCAACTACGCCATTGTCTGTATATTAAGCGTTTGCAAAGGGAACGCCAATAAAATTGCCATGTTTCACGTTGCAATACGAGCAGATCCAAGGTCGCAAAAGTGCGCTTAAAACAGCTCAAATTTCAGCCATTGTTGTTGTCGTCGTTACCTTTGAACGCAGTGCCAAAGCACGCTGAAGGCGCGCTGGGGACAGTTGAAGTGGAGTGGGGAAAGAAGGAAGAAGACAGCCACACGAAAATATGTTGCAGAGCCAGAAATGCACGAGCGATCAATCACGTGAGCGCAATTACCACAATTTAGAAAAAGGATGAAATAAAAAATAAGAGAAAAAGAAATCGAAACAAGGGACGAGTCGAGTGGCTCAGACGTGGGTGCCACATAGTTTACCCATGGGATCTGGAATAATGCGCGAAGGTGCAGCGGAGACAGCGGCAACGACCGAGACTGAGACAACTAAAACGTTGCCAGACTGTCAAAGAGTCAGCAAAGAGATCGTAAAATTAGTTGAGAACGTCATAGTAGTGTGTGTTTATATGGACAAAACAAAATCAAAGTGCGCGCGCGCTCACATATGAATTGCGAATAATGAAGATCCACACCTGAGGCAGGAAACCGGCAGAAAACAAGCAGGCAGGCATGCATTCGGGCAGGCATCTGTTGCTCTATTGCTTTTGCAGCGCGGCGCAAACAAATGCAAACAAAATTACTCAATTTATGAACTCGTACACAGAGAATGCTAATGGAAGTACAAAAGACCTACAACAAAAGGCGAGGCAGGCGATCGCATAAAGAACCTAAGCAGAAGTCCAGGAACGAGCCATCAGACAGTTCGAGAGACGTCCTCTTCGTCCTCCTCGTCGTCGTCGTCGTCGTCGCGTCGTGGTCGTCGTCGTCATCATCATCGTTGTGCAAATGTCGTCGTAAATCTATTTGGCGAGTGCTGTGCAGGCATATGATAAATCAAATTGCAGCGTCACTAAGTCATAATGGGCACAGACCAATAAGGCATATACTGGAGTATGTCCAGAACGGAAGATATGAGCAAGAGCGCGAGCTTTGTTAGGAAATTATTTCGCGGAATCAGCATATGCTATATTGTTCCAGAGTATTTTCGAGCGCAGCGATCTTATCGCTAGATCTGTTTTCTGTGTCCAATGAAATTTTGTAAACTTTACATTTTTTCGCCTCGGAGTAGAAATGTGGGTCATAAAGGTTTTGTTGTTGTTTGCGCACATATTTCACGTTTGTCGACCGGCAGGCATGTGTGCGCATTAATTGATTTGGGCGGACAGTTTGGGGGCACTCATAGTCCATAGTCAGCGCAGTGCAGCGCAGCGCAGCGAACTTGACGCGCGAACTCAACATGAGTTTTCATGGTAAACTAAACAAATCAGCACAGTTTATGTTATCAAATAAAAGTCAAACGTTTCCTGGTTATCGGCAACAAAGAGACATTCGTCACACGAATGTACATTTTCATTTGGGCGATTGGTGTTTTTTTTTAAGGGAAGGGCACAATCTACAGAGAAAGCATACAAAGAAAGTGAAATAATTTTAATGGCTGCCTAGTTAAAATTAAAAGTTTCCAACTAAGCCCCTCATGAAGCTCGAGGAACGAAGCTGGATTTTATTCTGAATTTATCCTAAATATTTATCATTATGATTATTTTCCAATATTCTGAGAGAGTTCTGGCATACCTTCTAAATCCGCAAATCTAGAGTCACCCTAGAATACATGCACACTACATGCTGCAATGCAGATAAATTATTTCCCAGCACGATTGTCATAATTTTCGCAAGCCGCACGAATGAGTACACGTTGCTCTGGTTTCTTTGTTTGGTTTCGACTTCATGAGTATTGTAAATGATCGATTGACGATGCGCCACAACGATCGCTCGCCTCGCGCATAAAGCACAATCATCTCGCGATCAAGACTCTCCCAGCTAAAAGACATTTGCTTGGCGCATGTGGGCAGTTAAATCGCACAAGCGCTTAATACGAAATTTGCCTAATGCCTTCGCAAAAAAAAAAGAAGAAGAAGAATACAAAAAAAAAATGGACACCTACAACAAGAGCAGTAAACCCTGGAAATGCAGACTGCTCAACTCGCATGCAGCGGGGAACCGTCTGCGTCAAGCGTGAATTATTGCATGCGGAAAACGCAGTTGACGGATTATATCTTCATGCTAAAGCAAAGGATTCTACTTGCGTGCATGTGTGTGTGTGTGTGTGTAAATACCTACGCGTGCGCAAAAGTTTTAATGTTGCTATTGTTGATGGAGGCGTTCGTGTGGTAGTGGTAGTGGGTAACTGCGCAGTCCGTGCGCTTTTGTATAATAAAGCCAGCCGATAAGTGCGATCATCGACGAATTAGACAAGCTACAAGCTTGTAAAGTCTCCACGACTGGTAGACGGAATTGCAACTTGCAGCTTGCAGCTGTGCAACGAAACTAACCACACGCCACTTACTATACGAGTACAGACCTTGACTCCTCGAAGTCGAAGCTTGCGACTATTTGTTAGCAATTAGATGCCAGCTTAATGATGTGCATTACTGCTGTTCTTGCTGTTCTTATAAGTAGTAGAGTAGCAGCATGGAATAAGTTGCTTCTGGTACTTTTGGGCTATAGTCAATGGTCCAGAGTAACAGCTGAGATTACGCATCACTGGTTGGGCAAGTTGGATAGTTTGGCCAATTAGAAATTCCGAACAAATTTATTCACGCCGAAGTAAGTGCAGAAGTAGCTTAACCCATTTTAAGCCAGATATATTATTACAACATACTCCCCACCATTAAATATTTTGGATTCAATATATTCAAACATATTTTATATTTATTTACTTAACAAGATTATTTAAGCAGATTTAAAAACTTTAGTACCAGTCAAAAATGTTAGGACCTTAATAGGTTAAAGTCGACGTTAAGGTCCAGCGTCGAGATCGGTTGCGATGTGGTGCGGCACTTAGCGAATGCTTGCAATTGTTTGCGTGCGCCGAAGGCAAGAATGTTACGACGGCCAGTTAGAAAGAGGCGGTAAGTTAGTACGCTTCATTTTGGTGGTGTTGGTTGCTTCTGGTTACTGTTGTTGCTCTTAATGAGCTGCAAACACAATTGTCCGACGCAGCGGCAGCTACAAGTCTATGTTTGCAATGCGATGTTTAAGTACGAGTCGGTGTCAGCATGTTTTGTGCTCAAAAAAGTTTTGTTTTGCACAAATACCGTATGTGGCATGATGAGGGAAGGAAGCGAGCGACATGACAATTTTCGCCGAAACAAATAAGTCCCGCCAAAGTAATCGGCGGTCGCAGTCATTGGTACGTACGTAGGTACATATATAACGCGCCTCGGTGTCAAAATAAATTCACCTTTTATGGTGGGCATTGAAGTAGCCGCCATTGCCGCCATTTAGCCACGCATTTGAAAGGCACAAAGGAACTACACAAGCAGCTCATACATATACATATATATATAAACTCGTATACACACGTGACATGGTGGTAACATAACATGCCTGCTCCTGTGATTTTCCCAATAAAATACGCGAAAACGCAAGCCACAGTGGTTGATTTAAGAAATAAGGAGAACAAATATAAAGAAGAAGTGAGGTCCTGGTCTACTTAAAATCTTGAGAGTGAAATATTTTTTAGTTTAAAAGCTGTTGGTCGATATCATAATCACTGAGAAACTGGTCCAAAATTTAATTGCAAACTATTTTAACACTTAACTAACCACTGTACAACTGGACTTGGCTTGTCTAGACACTAAAACACTTTATCTACTGCTTTTAACTCCACCACCGCTTCCCGAAAGTGGTACTGCGCTCGACGCAGTAATTTTATGGGTTTCGGTTTTTTTTTTTTTGGCAACTCCAAAGTGCCAAAGTGGAAGCAAGTCCCATGATAGGTCGTCGCATAAGGCCAAACGACTGAATTCCCAACGGAGCCGAGCAAATGTCAAGATCAGAATGTGACATATTCACTGAAATCGAAATGTAATCGAATCCTTTGCGCGCAGAAATTCCTTTGGCGCTGCTGTTGCTGCTGCTGCACAATTTTAAGTAAGCGTAAGCGTAACCGCATATGCGCGCCGCCATAAATGAAATTGATAAGCAGTCAAACGGCATCATATGCACGTCGCATAGTTGTTGCTCCTTGTTTGTTCGTTTGTTTGCTGCATTGTGACGTCACACGTCGCTACTTCTACTAAATCATTTTCCGAACGATGCAGAACGACAACGAGATGATGATATGACAGCAAATTATTGTGGTTTGTTTTGCCGCATTACAGTTGACAGTTCTTTTCATTTGTTTGTACGCCTGTCAAAAGCTCAACTCTTCGGCCAAAAGATTTGTACGCCGATTGTCTCAGCCGAAGAAAGAGAGTCCAAGCGGTTGCGTATATTTATAGGTTGGATCAATGGACAGACTAAAATACAGACAGACGGACAGACAGACAGACGCACAGACATTTTATTTGGTTGGACAATAAACGCGTCGGAAATGGCCATGATCCTGCCACAATTGCAAGCATTGTCATTGTTTGCAATAAATGTCGACTCGTCTCGTCTCATCGCGACTTGTCTGATCTGGTCTCGGCTTCTTGTCTGCTCTTCGTCCTTCTTCTTCGTCTTCTTTCTCTTCGCTCGCCGTAACTTCAAGCTGTGTATAGGCGAAGCTGACTTGAAGACAGCTGAGGTTGAGGCTCCTCTTCAGAATTGAGTTCGGTGCGCAGCCGCATATGTCAACGAAGTTGTTGTTGTCATTTCAATATGCGATGACAGTTTTAATGGTTATATGTAGACTTTAGTTTTGTGTGGTGGTGTTGTTGTTGTTGTTTTTGTTGTTTTGTTACTGGATTTGTTGGTATTATGTTGCAATTCGTTGACTCGTCGTAGGCTTCAGCCGCAAGAGTCAACAGCAACAGAGGAGGCAAGCTCCAACGAAGAGAGTTGCTACAGTCTACAAACAACAACCGAACCACATGTACAAGCTCCAACGGCGCAAAAGTTCAAGTTGAGGTTGCCGTCTGTTGTGGCAATAAATAACGAATGTTTTCAACACACACTTGTTACTCCTAAGTGTAATCCTCGAGTCGGTGTGGGCAGAATATGAGAAACGTGTGATGGCCCAGGGCATGCACTATCCTTATCATCATATATAAATATGTAATCAATTATTAAATGTGGTCATTATTAATTGATATTAAAAACAAATTTACCCAATTACCTTGAACTTCCATGAACTTTGATGAAATGCTTTCGGTTAATTACCCGACAAACTAATGTGGAATCATTTAATTCTTATGATAAACAATTCCATTTCGGTAATCATTGAGTGTCATTTAAAGTCAATGATTATCGAAACATAACTTTTCTATATATGATTTACAACAAATTTTGTTAGTCAGTTCTAAGTCATGTCCATATATTTCCCACTTCTTGGTATTCCTTAATCTCATACGAGTAACTGATCGACCGACCATGTGAAACATCAAGTAGGTTGCAGTCAGGCAATTGGCACATCGCAAATTCATTTATTATTAAACTGTGTAACAAGTCCATTTGTCATGTGACATGGACATCGTGTTAGTCTCAATTTATGTATACTACCCAGCCCAATACCCAAAGCCGAACGATAATTTATTAAAAGCTGCACTTGACAAAGTACGCTCAATCACACTGCATAAACTTAAACTTACATATACTTGTATATAAAAAAAAAGAAAATATTTGTACATATATATCGCCACTGCCAAAAACAAATCACAGCTCGCGCGCTTTACGAAATCCTACTCAGTGACGCGCGCTGGCGTTTGTGTCGTGTAACACGATTCGTTTGGCGAAATTTATGGCAACGCTGGCTTGAATTCGTTGTTACCAACATAAATTCCTGTTCGTCGTCATAGTCAAAGTCGTCGTCGTCTTCTGGTCTTCTTAGACTTGTGTCACTCGCTCGCTCTCTCTCTCTCTCGCTCATTCTTCCAGTCTGTCTTGCTTGCTCTTTGACAAGCGTTGTTTGGCGTTTGGAGCATGTCGGTTTTGGTCTTTCAGTTTAGGATATCATATTTCTGATCGATTACGCTTGTTTTGCATATGAAGCGTGTTATTGCGCCACACACACACACACATCATGGAATTGACCAATGCTTGAGATTAGGTACATAAAAGTGGTCACAAGGTAGTCCAAAAAAACTTGTTTAGTTTAATTTAAAATATGGAAATAGCTTAATACTAAATAAATACTTGCCATTTCCATTTCCACATGTGGCATACCTCTTACATTTCGAAACAAAATTAATTGCACATTTAAGAGCAGCAGCAGCACTGATTGCCGCAGTCAAACGAAATACCAATCGTCTGTCCGTCCGTCCGTCCGACGCTCTCACAGGGCTATAATCATTTCCGCACTTTTCTATTTGGCTGAGGTTGTAATGCTGCCGCTGCTGCTGCTGCATGAAGTTAATATCTCGACGCGCGACGTCGCACACATCCAAATGCCAATAGTGCCGCAAGTCATTTGCGCCTGCAACTTGAGCTTCCATTAGTTGCACTGCCCATTTTATCATCAGGTGTAATAGAAGCCTCCGCGAAAAGAAGAATCGCCGCACATATTGTATATACAATTTTTTTAGTTTAGTTTCGTTTGGTTTTATGTTAAAGCTACTGCAGCACACACACACACACACACGCTTAAATTAAATACATTTTGTTGCAAGTGCTGCAAATTCGAAATCGCATTTTATCCGCCAACCGAAATTGATAAAAAAAAGAAGACAAAAACAAAAAAAGAAAAATATATTGTAAGTATAGAAAATCGGAAGAACCAGCTTCGCAGTTAATAGTTGAGATTACTGCGTTCGCAATCACATTTCATTTCCACACTCGAAGTTGGCGTATGTGTGTGTGTGTTCGCGTGTGCGCGTGCGTATATGCTACGGCCCGACTATACGGACATAGCTCAATGTAATTTATGAATTGATTTTCAGTTAATTAAGTTGATTTATTGCAGCACTTTATTGCTTTGAAAATTCTGTTGCGCATGCGCACTCATCTATGCCTTGCTTAGTCGCGCGCGTTTTGCCGCAGGGGCTTGCCTTGTCTTGCCTTGGCTTGGCTTGGCAATCCCGGCCACAGCAGTTTAATGTGCAGTGCGAATGAATTTAAATTGAAAATGTTTTTTTTCTTTTCTCTTCGTTTGTTTGTATGTTTTTTTTTTTTGTTTGTTTTTGTTTTCGTTTTGTATTTTAGTCGCGCTGGACAAACTTTTAATGTTGCTAATATGCATGCATATGTATGTATACACGTATGGAATTGTCTATGCAGGTATGCAGGATTATTTTCATTAGTATTGAAAGTTGTGCACCGGAAATAATTTTGTATTGAATATTATTTATCTTTGAAATTAAAATAAGAATCACAAGGAAATAAAAAACGAATATTGAATATCGAATTAAATACTGAATGTTAATCGAAGTAAGATAAGTCTTAGGATAATTCTTAATTTTATATTTGGAAACTAGCATAACAGGCTAACACTAAACAGTGAGTCGGAAAACTTTTCATTAACAATTATGCAAAAATAGGTATTAATGCTCTTTTAAAGTTTGCCAATCGTTCTTGAATACTGAATGACGTCAACTCAACTTCAAATAGTCAAAAAGGGTCTCAACCTGGTATCGCTAAGGACCTAATAGGTCTGTGCATGGTTTCGGTCAGTTAGTACAACCTAATCTATTCTAACCTATGTAAATTTTATGAAGGTACTGATGACGTTAAGACCACCTAAATCCATCTTTCAAAAATCGATCAAAAATATTTCTTTCTATTGTCCGATTGTAATTAAAATTGTGACAACAAATGCGGGCGTTATCATTTCTACAAATCCAAACCTTTTTCGCTCAGTGGACCATTCAATGCAAGCCACAACCAGGCAAGCTTATCGCAATGCGTCCAGCATAGAACTCAACATTTTTGCAACACTTTCGATATGAATGCACATTTTAATATCTTAATTAGCGCGGTAAATATCATTTAAGCCCAGTTTAGGAAAGACGACGTCGACCACAACGTTGCTCCGAACTGATGCTGCTGCAGCTGTTTTGCGTAGTTTTAAATGCAGCAAATGCCGCATACGACTCGATACAACGCACTGCATCATTGAGTGCCAGCCAAGCAGACAGAGGCTAGTAACTTCTTATGCGGCCGTCGTATTGCCAAGTTGAAACCGCTCTCAGTTGGCAGGCTGGCTGGCTGGCAGTCTTAATGAATGTACTGCGGTCATAATCATTGGAATCAGTGGACGTGCGAGTTGTTGCATTGCGATGCGTTGTGTTCTCCGTGGCGTTTCGTGTCGAATGCAAATACTTTGGCGCAAATATCGACAGACACTTGCAAAATTAAACTTTGAATTCGCAATTGCTTAAATTGGTTTCAATTTTTTATAGACTAGCCAGCGTCTAGGGAGACTCGAATAGACTAGACTACCTACCTATCGGCATTGACAACGAATGAACGAATGAACGAACGAACTACTCGAAGTGCAAATGTGTAGCCACTTGCTGTAGTGTTTCCGGATGCTGGTGTACAAAACACCATCGCATCGGCCGATGAAGGGTGTGTACGGGAGGCATGTACGGGTGATTAAGTACGTGCGTTTCTGCTGTTATCGCAGCAGCAGTTCGAGCGTTCAATGAATGTGTCTCCTGTCTGCGGTTGAGTTGACTTCAGCAATCGGCTTACGGTTAAATTAAATGGATAATTTCGGAAAAGCGAATTGCAAATGAGTTGCTTCAATCAGAAATCGATAAATCTACAAGAAGTCTTGTAAATAATATATTAAAAAAAAAAAATTATTTTAATGGCCAACAAAGTTTTTAATAGTTTAACAATTTACTAATATACACAACTAGAAATTACAAAAAATTTTAATTGATAATCAGACAAAATATAATATTTTTTTTTTAAGAATACATTAAAGCCTTGGCTGGTTTTGCTTTTTAAGCACAAAATCTACTTATACAAGAATTGATTATACACAAATTTAAACCATGGGGATGCTTTAGTTCTTTGCGATTCAATACTTTAATTCCACTTGTCTCCCACCTGTACACTTCTGCATTTGGCATCGAGTGTATCGAAAACTCTTTGGCGTTCATAAGCGTAAGTTTTCGCACAAAAGTTAAGACATACATACATACATATTTCTTTGACATCTTTGTCCAAACACTAGCTTAACTCAATGGACATCACCTTCGTCGAAGTCGTTTTCTTCCGCCTTATGCCAACACCTTCTGCTTTACTTTGCCGCAGTGGTTTGGCTCCTCGAGTACCAGCACCGACACTTGAGAACGTTCTAGTGCTCTCAAAGCTGCCATGATTTACTTTTCTTGAAAGTAGTTTCTACGCCAGGATATCCTTTGGTAAATTGCAAACAACAACAGCAACAGCAATAAGAAGAAGAACAATCGCAGCAACAATAGGCAACACTATACAAACACCTTCATTCGCTGCTTTGATGCATTGATGCCGAGGAAGTTTCTTCTCATTTGCTTGGCTGCTTTTGGATTTTATTCAGTTATGCTTTTTTTTTTTTTTTTTGTTTATTTATTATTTTTATGCGTTAGTGTGCCTGATGTGTGTTTGTCTGTCTGTCTGACCGAGTCGAGTCAAGAAGGGTCCAAGTTGCCGCAAAACACTCGAGGAGTTGCCCTCTTGAACAGTGTACAAAACATCCTTCATCTTCAGCCACCACACACAACAAACCCGGGCGCGGCGTGTCCAGTGCCAGATGACTCTGCAGCAGCCAGGCATCATCTTATTTGTGTACCGAACAACTTTAATCACTCCTCCTACTTGGCATTGTCATGGACACAGGACAGGACACAGTATTCAATTGCTCGTTCTGGCTTGCTTATATCTTATTTCGATACTATGGGATTTTGTTTTTACTTTACTGAAGCACTTCTGCCAGCTTATCGAGTGGGCTAAGAAGCACTCGAAAACTTTAAGCATTGATTACAACAACTTGAGCGGTTTTGATGTAAGTTTTGACAGTTCTGATTTTGTACAACGGAAACAACTGTAATGGATCGAATTTCGTACTAGATTCGGAATTTATAATCGATGCCGTATTAGGTCATTTGGACAAATGTGCTGGCCAACCAGAAAAAAGGAAGATTCTTCTTCGAAAAACTTGAGTAACTAAAAGCGCAAAAAAAAAGATTATTTTGCTTCCAGAAAGTATCTCGCTTTGTATCCAAAAAATCTGCTCCTCCCGCCCCACAACTCATACCCCGCCAATAAACAATTCCAAAGTGAAATGTTTATAACGAGCCGCGTGCAATAAGTCGATGCAACCAGTGTCGCTCGCTGGCTGATTCAGGTGTTAAAATTAATACTGTTGGGATTCTGTGCGCCTACCCATACCAAATCAAAATCATAAATATTAAAACAACAAATTCGCGAACGCTTTTTGAAGTCTGTCTGCCTGTCTGCATTGCGGTTAAATCTCGCCGACGACCGGCAAAGTTGTGATACGTTACGTTGCGACGAGCTACAAAATTTTTAAGTGACACTTTCATTTGACAAGCAACACTGAAACCCGAGGCAGACACACTCGCACACACACATACATACATACATATACAAAAAAAAAGCGAACAGCGCAGCACGCCTTTCTTTATTTTTATGTTTTGCGTTTTTGTTTGTTTATTAATTTTCGCCCAAAATGGTGAAAAGCGCAAATGTCCGACATGTCGCCTGCCGCCTGCCTCACTCATCACCGATTGCGAAGCGACAACAACAGCAACAACAACAACAACGACGATGACTTGTCAAGCGTTGCTGCATTGTCGCATAAAGTAACGTGTCCCGCAAAAATTGTCATATGAGTCTCGCGTATTGTCAATACTCGAAACGCAGCGGAACCGTACCGAACGCTATGGAAAAATGCTAATACGAGTAAGTCTGCGCGTTGTGCATGCTGTGCTGCAGACGAAGAAGAGGAAGATGAAGGTGGTGTCAGTGTTGTCAACTTGAGAAAGATTTTATTTATTTTATTTTAACTTGTAGCGCACCTCGTTTGGTCATCGATACTCTTTCGACGTTTTCCGTTTTTTTTTTATGAAGCACACAAACAATTATGTTTATTTGGTACATTGCATGGGCGTAGTTGGTATAGTATAGTGGGGCGAGAGGATAGAAAGTGAATCAAAGCAGCGATGAGTTTATAAAAACTTTTTTATGTAGTGTATATATATTTCATAAAAATTTCTTTAATAAAATAAAACAAACTAAGTATGAAACAGTTTAAAGCTTTTAGGAATATATATTTGAGTTGATTCCAATCAAAGTCCGATAATTCCAAATTTCAACAAAATATTTTGCTATGTTTATTAAGTTAAGTCTCTGTTATACTCAGAGTTCTTAAAATATTCTTTTAAGTTTTTTAAACCGAAAAATTTTGATACATTGAAAAACGTAATAAACGTTATATAAGATTGACAAAAAGCGTTTAAAGAAAATTAAATATTGTTAAGGCTTAAAAGGAGACTAGTCTAAACTTAAATTTTATGCAAACTCTTGAAATCAAGAATCGAAAATATCAGATAATTTTTTTTAAAGAAAATACTACAAAGAAATTATTATTATACTATCTAATAAAGTGTCCCAATATGATCCTTATAACAAAATGTTTGTGAAATGCCTTTGTCCACAATTTGTAAGTGAATAAGTGAAAATATTCGATTACATTGATGATAATGTTTCTAAAAATTTCTAATTTATATCTGTGTTCGCATGGTCACAGTCGATAACTTCACCATAGTCAAGTTGGATCATTTTAACGCGCACCGCTGTAACTCGGGATCACTACAACGGATTAACTATCAACTAATTATCTTACACTGATACTCGTATGTTTATATTCAAAACAAAACCCAGACAACGCCGGGTACTATAAGTTAGTAAAATATAACAAGAAGGTATTTTTTTATTCACAAAATTGTTGGTCAAAAATCAAAATTTATTTCTTGATTATGTTGCTCCTCTTAAGCTTATTCTTCATTTGTTATACATTGTGCAATATATACGTATAACTGTTAAACAATTGGCATATTATATATAAAGGGGTATATAAACAAAATAATGACAAATAGTGAGAAAATTTGTTTTGATCATTTGAAACATTAAATATATATCAAAACACAAATTTTGTTTCCAGTAGATATAAAAATCAATTTATAATCGTTACGGAAGATTTTGATATCAAAAGCCGATAAATACAAACTTCAACAAGTTTAAAACCAATCTTTTTTTCAATTCAAGAGCTTATAAAAATATATATAATCGTACTATTTTAATCAGTTCAATTGTCTTATGAACTTGTCAAGGTGGCCTAGAAGCTAATAAACAAATTTATCCAAAGATTTTAATTGTTTTTTGTGTTTTTGCCAATTACGTTTTTTATGGACTTATCTGTTTTTAATTGCCCAATGAATCTCTAACTTAAAAACATAATTTTGGGAATACAATTATTTAGTTTACTAAGTATTAAACAACTCATTTTGAACACGCTACTGATCCTCATTGGTGGCACAGCTTTTGTGTTTAATACAACCGAAAATTAAAGATAAACCACATAAAGAAAAGGTTAATCTTAAATTGAAAAATAATACCGGGTACTCCTATTAGCTAAAATTTCAAATACGCCTTTAAAATTGGTGACGGTGAATTATAATGCGCCGCATTGAATTAAATGCAGGCGTAAATGTGACAACTGCCAAAACGAACAGCATGTGGCATGTGGCGCAAAAGTCTCGCTTCTCGTTTATATGCTTCGAAATTTATTAGACGCCTGCTTGAATCTACTTAAAAATTCGTGTTTCGTGTTTCGGTTTTGCTTTTTTCTTTTTTTTTTTGTTCATATATATGTATGTGTAAGTATGTGGAACCGAATTATGATATTCTTTATCATATTTCATATTCGAAATGAACGAAATTGATATTGAGATATTTGCAGCACTTCTGGCAACAACACCGCGGGGTGTTCGTTCGCGTTGTTCGTCCGCGTTCTGCAGCGTTTCAATGTTTGACAGTTGCCATAAAATACCGAAAATCACCGAAAATTCCATCATAAACATAAATCTGAAATGGAATCGTGAGGCCTACGCGAGAGCAACAAGTAAGCAGCATCGTTATTTTTCTTCTTTAAAATATGTACAATAACAACAAAAAACTGAGATATACATATATAAGAAAATTTCGTGAAACTTGAAACTGTCAAAAAATGTTCAAATTGCGTTCCAATTAAATTAATTTGCCTGGAGCTGTGCTAGTGACAGCGTTGAATGACAACAACAGCAGCAGTAGCAGCGGCGGAGGCAACGCCAGCGACATTGCATCTGTTTGAATTCAATCATTATTTGATTATGGCTATCTAACTGTGTAGGTCTGTCTGTCTGTCTGTCAGTCTGCCTGTGTGATTGTGTGCGTGTGTGTGATATTTTTGGTGTCATCAGCAACTAACGACGCCTGTCAACGCAACATTGAAGCTGCTACATTTAAGACGTCCGCCGCTGTTGTTTGTCAGTTTGTATCTTTTTTTTTCTGTGTCACTGGGGAAAAATATTCTTCGGTATTTTTTTGTGCGCTATTTGGAACACACTCATTAATTAGTGCTGATGTGTCGGTGTGGCGCAAGCAAACATATTGATAAAAAAAAAACTAATAAAAGACTCGAAAGATTCTTAAAATTTAAGAGTTCTGAAAAATTTGAGTTAAAAAATTTGTTTTAAAAGTTTGAGTAGTGTCGAATGAATTTATTTCTAAAAGTTAGTTAATTTTCACAACAATTGCGTCGAATGTTGTGCACCTTTCTTTGTTCAGCTTCACAACGTAATGCACAATTAAATACGAGTACTTTCACCTTCATCTACATGAGCTCCTTTCCAGCATATCGTCTTCTCGGAGGGCCATTCTATCGTTTGCACACTTGTGTCTTATTTGCTCACTTGTCACTGTTCCGCCAGCCGCACTTGACGCAGAATCCTTCAGGGTTAACATTTTTATCGTTAAAACTGAAACATTTAAAAACACTCAAAACATTTTTCGTAGTTGCTTAAAATTTTTAATTATTAGAAACAAAGAATTGTTATATATAAGTCATAAATAACTAAAAATATTATAAACATTTGAGTTGATATCCCAGAACAAAATATTTTGAAAATACGTCAACAAATGTTATACCATAAACTACAAGTATTGTATAGGATATATTACCTGTACTTAAACTAGTAGCGCTTCTGTTCTACCAGTTAAATTTTCCCTCACAATGTTTCAGGAGGCATTTAACTTATTTTCTGTATCTATGTGACTTTACATTTGTGTCAATATTTGTTCAAGTATATGATAAACGTTTTTAAGATTTTTAAAATATTTTTTTTTTACAATATCGAGTTTGAGGTCGTGACTTGGCTATCAAAGACTTAATTAACACAACGAATGTTTGTTCATCTTTGCTTCCTATTTTTTTTAAAACTTATTAGAAGATTGAATTATTTAAGGTCGATACCAAAACTAATGAAAACTGCTTTTCTATTCTGGAATTTTGTTATTTCTCAGTGTATATAGTAGCGAATGTGCGTATACTAAACGTATTCCATGTATATTTTATATACGCATAAGAGATTTTAATCTAATTATGCGCTTCATAAACGACAAAACAACAAAACGAACGCTGAATGCGGAATGCGAAGATAAAAGTAAATCAAAGGATTTTCCACCCGAAGGCGACATGTTGTAACAAAAGACAGAGTTAACTGTTTCTGGCTCATGCCACCACGACTGCCACCATCGCTGCCGCCGCCGCCACATGTAAGAAAGAACATGGCTGACAATTGTCTGAAATCCTTTGAGCCCTATTTCAAAAACATACACAAGCACACACACACAGACACACAGACAAATACACTCGCACGCACAAAGACACTAACGCGCTCGCTCACATGCAGCAATTGCGATATACAAACTTACACTGGAGGCAGGCAGGCAGCTACAATTGCGTACAAAAAAATATGAGTTAACTCACTTGGCTTCAAGTGGATGTCAATGGCAATTTAATGGCGCCCTCTAAGCGTCGTCTACAACACCAACGATAACAACGGCACGCACACAAAGACGAAATATAACACTAGGCGCGAGCGCCAGCGCGCTCCTTCACGCAGCACAACGCATTAACGGTTTGCAGTTGAAAAATATAATAAAAAAACAAAAGAAAATTCTTTAATTCCGGAGCAGCGCATACAACACAAAAAAAAAACTTGCTTTACTTTTTTATTGTGCGTTTCGTTTTGCACCCTTTCGTTTTGTTGTTTAGTAAAAGTTGTTCTCATAATCAACTTTAAAATGACACCACATACGCTGCGCAATTTTGCGGGCGGGGTAAGTCATTTCTTTTGATGGCTCGAATGCTTGTGCAACTTTGTATGGTATTTCGCTCCGCTTCATTTCGCGTAAGTCATATTCATGCGGAATTTCATGCGTCTTTATTTCCGGCTCGTATTTCCGGCGCCTATGAAAAGGCTTCTCCGTTAGTCTACCCTTTGGCTCGTGAGTTATGCTGCGAAATAAACGAATATCGGTTGTACTTAGCACTGAGTATCCGAAAACCGATTGAATCGGTGCAAGTTTTGGCAAAAATCTTTTTTAACACTTGGAGCTGGTTCTATTGACAAAAGAAGAAGCCGATTTTATTAACGTTTGAGTTAGAGTTAAGTGTGGGCTGGTACGGGACCACAGCACTCAGTTCTCATGGATCTTCGAGATGTATCCATGATGGTGTCGGAATAAGGAAATAGAGATATATATTCCCATGGTTTGGTTGTATTTGACCAATATGTAAAGCTTCGTTCAGTAACTATTTGAGCTGAAATAAAGTTCGTTAAAAAATATATTTGTGGGTCATTGTTAGATAATGATGGTAATGCCATAATTTACTAACCATTTTTTCTAAAAAGGATAAAATTTTGTTTTATGTGCTCCTAAATTTTGGTCCAAACCAATAATTAATTAAAAAATTTCCAAATGGTTATAACATATTTCGTACAATTTTAAGATAGTTTCTTATTTTGACACATACAAACAACCACAACGACATTTAATTTAAATGTATTAAAAAAACATTTGTGGTTACCAGCAACATTTGAAACACTATTTAACACGCGTTAGCCATAATATCCAACAACAAAGTCTCAAGCTTATATCCTCATGATAAACAATAAAAACCAGAGAAAGAGATGGTTTAATTTAAGAACGCACGGCAAAGTGCGCACACACACAAAAACGAACATTTGTATATGAGGTCACAACACCGCAAACAAGAACAACAGCAACAACAACAGCAACGATAAAAGGGTTAGGTTACAGGCAACCAACAACAAAAGCGAATGAATACCGCCAACGCGTAAATGAATGATGTAAAAGTGTCAGACTCAGCAGTTTAACATACGCTGCCGCTGCCGATGCTGCCGTCAGAGCCGCCGTTGCCACCTAACCCCTTCGAGTGATGCGTGTGCGACATTAGGGAGGCTTAAAGCGTCATTTAACCGCCACGCGAAATTTTGTGAGACGTTAAATCCCCCGCTGTCGCAGCTACTACTGCTGCTGCTGCCACTGCTGCTTGACTTAAAAGGCAAAACGGCAATTCACAACAACAAAAAACAACAAAAAAACAACACACAAAAAATAAGCGGAAGACGCTTTTGTGGCATGGCATGTGGCAGCAGCAAATAATAATAAACTCGACGAAAGTCATAATTCTGTGCGATAATTGCGAAAAAGGAGACTCTCTGCTCTTTTGTTGATGGCGGCGATGGCGGCGGCGGTGATGGTGACGGTGACGGCGTTGCCGGTTTCATTTCGGAGACGTGGTTTTGTGCAAAATTGACAATTTAATTGCACGCCTGGCATGCGTATACGCATTTGTTCATTTCATTTTAGGTCATAAATTAAAACCAACATAGACGAAAGTGAGCGGAGCTCTAACCAAAGAGGCGATAGCAGGAAGGCGCGCACTTAAACACACAAACACACGCACACAGTGGAGCCTACAAATTGCGGTTGCTCATTTTTCGCTAAATTATTAATTAAAACTTTTAATACGCATGACAAATTGTTTTGCACAAGTCTTCTACGCCCATCAGTTGGAATATGCGGCGTCGTTCGTCGGCCGTCGGTCGTCGATCGTCTGCGTCCAGCACCACCCGTTTACCGCATAATATCGTCAACGGCTTGTTTAAATGCAGCAGCACTCGCTGCATTGATTGATTCATTGAAGCTGCTTCTCGGTCGGAGGATGAGGCAGGCGCGTATGCGTTGTCGATTACAGCAAAGGCATGTTTGTGTTTGTTGTGTTTGCTGTGTTTGTGTTCGTGTGTACCTGTTCATAGTCAATTGACACAGACGTCCAGTCGGCTGTGGTAGCAGCACTGACAAGGCGGTAGCACTGGCCACACCCATTTTTAAGCTTGCGTGCAACTAAGTTTGTCGTTGTCGCATATCGCCGCCGCCGCTTCAAATGGTTTGTTTGCACTACGCGACGCAGCAGACGCCAACTCATCAATTTCGTACGGTAGCTCTTCTTCTGGCGGCGGCTGATGATGAGGCATTCGCATGCAAACGTCTGTCGTACGTTCGTACGTCGGATCGTTCGTTCGCTTCTGCCAACTGTCCAAAATTATTAATAATGTAATAATTTTTGCGCAACGGAAATATGCGCTGAAGATATTTTTTTTTCACATTCGCGTGGTTAAAGTCGTTTGTCGACCACTTCATCACTCGTGGCGCATGCGCGTGCGCACGACTTCGGCTCGATAAAACTTCAAGTTTTTGCTTTTCGCTCGCTTGATGTTGATGATGACGTCGTCGATTATGGTGAGGATTGAAGCGGTTTCTAGGCCTAAATTTGGTAGCGAAGAAAGCGCCTACATATTTGGCGTTAACGCCACCGTTTTGACTACTGCAATGCAAGTGGAATAGTGGTTTCTCGTTTGAGCTTGGGCATGCGCATGGTGGGTGCAATGTTGCGACATGCAACATGAAAAATTGTTACTGAAAGCGCTCTTGAATTCTAGCTTTTTAGGTTGTTCACATAAGAGAAATTATTAGATATTCCGTCATATCAAGGCATTAGAATACTATTCTTTATTTTTCTTTAAATAAAGTATTTTATTATTTTAACAAAAAAATTGCTACAAAATTGAACATTACTTTTTGGCAGTTCGGTTGGTGATAAATTTACATCAATGATATTTTTGTTTCTATGACATGCGATTTATTTGATTAAAAAGATGAAAGTTGATTTTTGCTTCTGGTCAACACAAATTAAACCATATCTACGAAAAAGTCTTAAAAAATTCAAGAAAGATACTAGTAAAACCTTATGAAATCGAAAATGTCGAAAATACTCCCTTTGGTGACGATTATTATCACTTTCAAAAGATAGAAATGCTCGAACTAAGATTTTTGAGGTCTGTTTTAATACAGAGTCTATATCATAGACTTCCAGAAATTGGAAAAAAAATTATATCGAAAAAAATGTTGGTTAGGGAAATTGGTTAGGGAATAGAAATATTCAACTGACCCAAGCCTGTAAAGACCAACCTGGATATAATTTGGTAAGAAAGGCGCTGAATGTCAATTACTTTCAATTTGATTTATAAAATAAACATGTCTGCATCTGTCGTTATCCTTATACATAACTCTCAACTATTTGATAATATGATAATAACACTACTTATACATATAAATCTGATATTTGTTATTGCATACTCAAGAGGAACACCTTAGGCAAATCAATATTCTATGGACTTGGAGAGCTGTCTGTAATCGACTTTAATAATAAAGTAAATTTCCTAAGTCAAACAAAAAAAACTTGTTCTAGCGATACTCTGGACAAACAAGGTATACTACTGGACAGACCCCTTTAATAATATACACGGTGTGAGAACCGGAACACTTTTGTTCATTACAGGATATGATGACTGGATCGGCGGGAGAGAGTCAAGTTATCTTAAGCGGTCAGCCTGCCATGTTGAGGCAAGAGGTCTAATAACAATCTTATTAAGACTAACTGAGGAATTAAAAAGGAGCATAAACGATAATTAGGCTCGGGTCTCCACTGGAAACCAACCAACCATTATCAAAATTTTGTAATAATTCCTCAATGATTCAATAAATGTAGTCAAACTTTTTTAAATTAATAACTCTCAAATATTAATTCCTAAACAAATTTTTATAAATTTTCAAACAGCAATTTTGTTCGCCTTGAATTCATGTCTTAAACGATTTTCTTTGTTGTCAAAATCATTGCGTTAATATCCTTTTTACAATCCGCTTTTAATAGCTTCCTTCTTTTGCACTGAAATTTATTGCATGTCTTTATATCATATAAAACGAATTGCTAGAAATAAATCATTTAACAAAACAGCATCAACTTCAAGCACTAAAAACAAGTAAAGGTATGTATGTATATACTTATATAAATGTATATAAAAAACAACACAAACTAAGAGCTTAAAATTTTCTAAAACAGGATGACAATTTCTTGGTTTTTTTTTTACTTATATTTTATGTTAAATGCATTTAATACGCAGACGTTGCCTTTTCAACGACGCACACACAACTCAAGGAAGCACTGCTGCCAGAGAAAACACTTTGGCAAATCCTTGCGTTAATCCTTGTAAATTTTATCGCAGATTGTTTCATCAACATTGTCGTCAGCAGCAGTAGCAGCAGCAAGAGTAGCAGCAGCAATAGCAGTGAAAGCAGTAATATCATCCTCGTCATCGTCGTCGTTGTCGTCATCGCCATCATCGTCCTCGTCATCTAGACCGTTGACAGCAACAAAATCTCACTTAAGTTGTTTTCAAAAAGCTCAAAACCCCAAGAAGTACGCTCAACATAATTCATTACTTTGTCAGATTTTTGGTTGTCATTTGAGCGCTTTTGGTGTGGTCGCAATTGGAGCAGCATCTTCAATCCGCACTTTCCCCCCCCCCCTTTGTATTTTTCGATTCAGATGCAATTTGTAGAAGTGTACCATCAGCTCTTTGTACAGCATTTGCAGCTTGGTTGTGCAAAATTTTCGAAAGTCTTTAATTTTGTAAAAAAAAATTTTGTGTAAATTTCAAAAGTATTTCACAGCAAAGTAGTTGATTTAATCCATTAACGATGACTGTTACATGAATGGAAGATTGGTTCACAATATTTATAAGTATTATTGAAATAATCGTATATTGTATATAGTTAGACAATGTGTTTATTTACTAAAAATTAGACAGAAATGAATAAACGGACGAACAAAAAACATTGCTTCTCTAAGTATCTAAAAATAGTTCTCCTATAAAGTAGAATTTGTATAGCCCTAGCCACGTGCAAACACGTACCGAAGTGTATATTTCGTTTAGTCTTCCATATGTAACGCCTATTAGGAGGCATAATAGGTATAAACATTTATGTATATTAATAGTTAGTATTGAATTCTGAGTTAATTTAATGCTCTCCGTCTGTCCCAGTGATTATCAAGCTGAAATATGTAATAAAAGCTCATATTCATCAAGCGGAGATTAGGTTCTAAGCTTAGCGAAATTTTATTATAACTTCCTTTCCATTCAACAAGAAACTGCTAACAAAAAATGTACATGATCGGAAAATAACAATTCCTACCTATAACATAGACATAAATAGGTACATAAGTGTTACATGGGCGAAAGCTATTTGAGCTTCGGAAAAGTAAGAACAATAAAATTCTTTATATCGATTGTCTTTATAATCGGTTCTTAGTACTATAATAAATAGAGCAACAAAATCGATGTAAAGAAAAACCTTTTCTAAATTTATTTCTAGTTCTGCTGGGATCTTAAAAGAGTTGGAATAATGTACTTTTTTAAAACTGTTTTCACTACTTTGAGGTGGTCTTCATGTGTCAGAACGTATGCTGCCAATTACAAGTGCTGCTGCGGCACACATCGCACTCTGCCACTGCTAAGACATTGTGGCAACTTGCATTCCAACCGCACAATGTCTTCTTTTGCAACAATTCATTTGCGCATCATGCTTAATGCAAGTGCATCTGCAGCAAAGATGTTGCCGGTTACGAAGATCTAACATGCGAAAATATTTAATGGTTCCAAAAAAAAAAAGATCTAGAAGAGTGGATAACCGCAAAAGTACTTGTGTACATGTAGTGTAGTGCTGCATTTGATGAGGACAGTTTTGTCATGCGACTGACAACGACAATTGCCTGGAAGCCGTGGAACCTTCGGCAGTCATTGAATGAATGAGCAACAACCAAACTAAATCGTTTTCACAGTGGTTTCTTTTTTTTTTTTTTGTTATTATATAATTTAATATAATGAAAAAGTAATTAAATGCGACTATTAAAAAATATAAAATCAATTGTTTTTATTCGTAAAATAATTTTAATCCTTTGGGATTACACGGCACAATGGAATGCACGCGCAATGCTGCGCAATTAAATCCGCGTTCGTTGCTTTTTGTTTTTACAGCGCTACAGAGAACCACCGTCGGAACATACCATACCGTGGCATCACATCCATTAGCGGCGCCAGTTCATATACGCAAATAAAACATAAAAAAAATTAAAAAAAGAGAAACCTTTTTCCTCAGTTAATTTCCGGCATTTGTAAAAATCCCCAATGAGATGCCGCAGCAATCAAGCGTTGTACCTGACGAACCCTGACGTCAGCCACACTGACGAAAATCATTTTTGCTTTTAGAGTGTTTTATGGACTACATTTTGAATTTGCCCATTGGTTTGAGGCAACGAACAATTAGTAATAAAAGACCATTAGAACATTATAACGCATGAAATACGGTTCCTTTTTTTAATAATCCATTTGATTTTAATTTTTCATATCTCATTTATAAAATTTCGAGATATGACTCAATTAAATACGGAAAATTCTAAAATCTTGTCAAATAAACTCTTCAAATAAGACCATCGTGACCCCATCACATCAGTTGCTTTGCATTCAAAAATTTTTTCTAATGAAGCCAAACTTTTCGGGCGTTGACGGGTGAATTAAAAAAAAATTATTTTCTACTTTGTGTCTGCTGGTAATTGAACCTGGATTTCAAACGTACCGAATATGCTCAGCAGTCAAACACACTTAAGCCACTGATCAATTGACCGCTGCTTCGATTAGCTCCACATAAAAGTTAAAGTTCCCAAAACTCAACTGCACTGTGGTGCATTCTAACAGTTATTAAGATCAGTTAAAAATTGTTTACTTTCGCATTTGTATTTGTATTTGTTTGTTTTAGCAAATGTTTACATTTCCAGTGAAATTTCAACAAACTCATTTAATAATTCAATAACTAAAAATTCATTATCCTTTATAATGAATGCAGAGTGGGGGCGGCGGTATAAGGGCACCGTGGCACCGAATGCTTTCACTTAACCTGGTCCCCCGAACACATGGACCGGGAGTACATTCGAGCGTAAGGAAAATTGCCCGCAAAGGGTTTTCTACTTCGTATAAAAATTCACAAAAAAAAAAAACAGAAAAAACAAAAACAAATAAAAACTGAACATGGTTTCGAATCCATTTGCCAAAAGCAAATCAAAAATTCAACATGTTATTAAAACAGCAACAACAGCAACTATATGGGAGCAACAACAACAACAAGAGCAACATCAGCATCAGCGAGCAGCAGGAAAGCATTTCATTTGAAATTTATGAAGACATGAGGAAACGGATACAACACGCCGGCTGATGAAACCACCGACGCCGACAACATCGTCGTCGTCGTCGTCGACTCCGATGCGATGTGATGCGATGTGATGCCAAATGCGCCCGTGTTGTAATGCTGTTCACAGTTTCAGTTTCAGGACAACGCTTTCCACACTTTTATCAGTTGTACAAATGCTGCCAACAAGGTTCAGCTGAAAGTTGAACAGAGTTTCAACGTGCTGCGACTGCGGCGGTGGCGGTGGCAGTGGCTGATGTTGCTCGTGTTTTAAAAACAAAATTACAAATTTACAAGAAAACCCAAACTCAACCTCAGCGAATCATCAAAAACTTTATCTGCCGGCAATGTTGCATTGCATTTACTACAACTGGCTATTTCCATATAAAAAATTAAAAATTATTGTAAATAGAATTTTTTTTTTTGTAAAAGTCAACAAAAGTTGTTTTGCATTTTGTTGGTTATATTATATTTGGATTGCAAATTCCACCTCTTCCCAGACTGGATGAAAAATTCTCTTAATCAGCAGCATAATTCACTTTGTTTAACTCCATACAGAGCTACATTTTTTTAAACAAATTTGTGAGAGCACATCTAGATAAAGTCAGTACTGACTTGTTTCGCAGTCATCACCTCACAAAACAAGTCAGTCCAATCCAGAGATAAATATTGGTCTAACAAGCTATCGTCAGTTGTTTTAAATCGATTATAAACCAGTTCTAAATCAGTTGATTTTCCTACTGGGAATCATATGTTCAAAAAAGTTCTGCTTGCAAAAGCATAACTAAAGAAATTTTCCAAAGTGTATAAAAACATTTCATAAAACAAGATGTGTCAATTAAAAATCTTGATATCCTTTCTATAAAAAGAAATCTACAAAATACTTTTATTCATTACTTATATTTCTATGGTAAGTCTGATTTAAAAAAAATTATTTTCAAAAGTCGACCCATTACAAACTTTACATGGAATTTCCCGCCTGCAGCGAGAAACTCTTCCGTGTGGCACTCGCCCACGCCAAAAGAAAAATAATATAACACAAAGTAAATAAAATAAATTATTAAAGGAAAACACTAAAGTTGAAGCAATCAAGGATGCAAGGATGTGCTGAGGTGAGTTATAAGACAACAACAACAACAAAAATAACAGCAACAAAAAAAAATAATAATAAAAAGGAACGACAACAAGTAGCGGCAACATCTGTCGAAATTCATGCTTAGTCAATTTTCAATTAAGATGAGTTGCTGCGATACGTACACAGCAATTTCATTTCAATTTTTGTGTATGTGTATGTGTGTGTGTGTTTTTTTTTTTTTTTTGCGAGCAACTTTTTGTTTTAAACGAGCGAGCGAGCGAGGAAATTTTGTTGCTGAAGTAAATAATCGCAACTTCCGCGGTATAACTTTGTCCGAAACAACGCAGCACTCACAGCAGTTGCGAAATATGACAACAACAAATACAACTACAACTACAACAACAAGAACAACAACAACAACAACAACAATATGAACAAGTAAGCAGAACCATCAAAAGTCCTTAATTCCCACAACGCACAATGCTGATGATAACCGCCTGATAATGATAATGAACTTCCCGGTTCGTTTCGTTTCGGTCGCTCGTTCGCTCGTCTGTTCGGCGCTATTGTCAAAATCAGTTCAAAGTCTAGACATGCGGCGTACAAATCTTCCAAAAGTTTCACCAAAGCAACTAAATAGTAAGGAACAAGAAAGTCTGAGTCGGAGTCGGAGCGTCTTGTGCAACGCTGAATAAATAAAGTACAAAAGAATAAGAATAAGAAAACCAACGAGTAGTTGCCACAACATATCTAACTGCGGGCAACAAGCTAAGCAGCTTCGCCTTGACATTGTCGTTGCGTTGAGCATTGAGAGAAGTGGGCTATGCTAGTGCAAGTTTTAGTGTTGCCAGCCGGAGCAGATAGAATTATAAACGTCTTACAAGTAATTACCTATGGACTTCACAAATGATATTTTCGAGCTTTAAAGCTTTGCTTCAATTATTTTTGTATACAGGTCAGATCGCTGTTATGGATGTTTGAGATTATTGAGAATTATATACGGCTAAAACAAAAAACGCTTTTAAACGCTTTCAAAAAATTAAACAAAGTAAAAACTCTTATCTGATCAAAAAGCTTATAGTATAGTTTTGATTTGAATAAAAAAATATGTGTTTGATAATTAGTAAACAGAACATCCTGGTACTTCCCGATTCTTAGTTCCTGTGCTGAGCGTTAAATTGTTTCAACCACTCCCATTATTAGTGAAGTTGTCAGTTTGTGAGTCATACTTAGTCCAGATTCGAAGGCGTCTCCGATTTCCAGTTGTAATATGTATTTGTTGCATGATCGCTTGGTTCTATATGGGTCCTAATGCTGGAGAAGGTGTTCATACAAATTCAGATATCTATTTTTTTGGAGTTTCACAAGCTCGAAACCTTCCCAGCAGCAAGGACAGCAAATCATCAAAATTTCTTCAAAATCGAATAAATAGTTAAGACGAGCATATGGTACTAAGAACGAAAGATTGAAATAAACATTCAGTTTTATATAAATAGATATAACTTTTTGCCAGCTTTTAGATTTTTCCGTAGCATATTTAAAAATGGTTAACCTTCAAAAAAAAAAACTTCAACATAATTATTTCAAACTTGAATTTGTAAAATGTGGCAACCACTGCGGTCTGTTCGTACATGCAGCGCAATTACTCACTCAAATAATGAGAAGCGCACGAGCGGGGGCAAACGAACGAACGAACAAACGAACATAACACATTACTTCCGCTTCCGGCGCCAGTACTTAGGCACGGATGTGCGGTTGAGATTTGTTTGCATTTGTTCGCACAAGCAGCGCGAGCAACAGCAGCAGGCATTGCCAACACAACTCGCAATCCTGTGGGAATTGCGCTGAGCAACAGTCCAAAGCAGCGCCGCTGCCGCTGCCTGTACGCCGCATTCACACCAGCCTACGCCATTTTAAATCGAAATTTATGTTAATTCAATAATTTTGCGAATTTAAAATTTCCAAAAATTGAATTAAATTGAATTTCTTGCAATTAGTCTGCAAAGTTTTCGGCTTGTGCGATTGTGCAGCACTTTCAGCAAACGGCAAACGAGAACCAGAATTGAAGAAAACCTTCCACGGCGCTTCGTCGTAAACTTTTCTAATTGCGTCGTATTATTGCAGCGCCGCAGCACATTTGTCCGATTGCGGCATGCAGCAGACGCTTGTCGGCGGACGTAACTTGAATGTGGTGCAAAATGTAAGAAAAATCTTAACTTTTAATGTTAAAAATAAGTAACTTAAAAATGTTTATGGGCGTAAACTTAATAATATTGATATATATTTAACTAACTTTATTTGAAAAGGTTCCAAAAGTTTTTGAAAAAATTTTGATTAAACATTTCTGCCGAATTTTTAAAATATTTTTATAAAAAAAAATTTATCTACGATATTTCGATATTTTTGTCGATTAATGGATTATCTATTTTTTTCGATTTTTATTCTACATGAGAAATGTTATTTTGATATGAAAATTATTTTCACTCAGAATTTAAAATAATTTTTATAACTAAAATAATTGTGTTTTACATGAAATATTGTCAAAGTTACACTACAATAATGTTAAAAATACTTCAATATCAATTTTCTTTATTTAAAATTAATAAATCTTCATGTTAATTTAATATGAAAAATTTTTTTTTTCATCAACATAAAAAAATACTCGGTATGTTGTACTACAACTGTTGTACTGGTGCATTGGCCTTCGTCTCGGAACGTCACAGGTTTGATTCTCGGTTGACGCAAAGAAAATGAGTCTTTATTATTCAATTGAAAAAATTGTTCTGTGTGTAACCACTTAAGGCAAATCTTCTAAAAGTAAAGCTTTGCCATTAAAAAGCTTTGGAAAAGAGACCCGACCTACACCCTGCTAGGGTTTGTGACGTCAAATATTACTTTATTTTTACGATTCGCTATATATAATTTTTTAACATGATTATTAAATGTTAATCTCTCAATAACTCGATTAAATATATTCGAATAAAAGTACTGTGATTTGTTGCCGTCTCCACCGCGAAATAAATTGGCCTTAAGCAATTTTCCACAAGGGTACTTGTAGTTAGAAAGTCGCTAAAGTTTTCTTTCGCCAAAATGCTGCACACAAACTTTCCGCGCAGCATCAAGTACATATATAGCACAAAAAGTCAGCATTTTTTTTCTGCGCTTTAATTTTTTTTTAATTAAATACCGTAAAACTACAGCGTCGCTGCAACATTTAGTGTCGACATTATGGTGTAAATCATTGTTTTGTGTTATTATTAAAATGCCTTCATGCGAGCGTATGGCGAATATAATCTAGCCTTGATTTAAATACGCGCAACGGCAGCGCGCAAAAATGCAGCACGCGTAATTACGCGAACGCATGCTGCACTTGAATTACTTTTGCGAGCTGACCAACCTCAACGATCGCACACGCCGGCCGCACACAATCCTGCTGCTTGCAGTAAGTTAAAGTAAAGCTTTGACTGCGCACAGGTACGAGCGTATGCATGCAACCTGCAATTAGGCGCTCTTGAAAACTATAAAGTACGCGCAGCAACTGTGCCACACACAAAGCCGTGCATCTAGTTTTTCTGCTTTGTTTTTTTTTTTTGCTCGCTCTCTTATTAGTTTTATGCTTGCGATTTTCTTCATTGTACTTTTATTATTATTTTTTCTTTTAGTTTTTCATTTTGTTGTTGTTTACATTTTTTGGTTCTATTCAATTACAGCGCAGAAGTGGGCGTGGCTGCAAGTAGAAGCAGTTCATTTGGCCGCAACTTCGCATAAAAATGTCAGAATTATGATCTACGCGATCAACGTGAAGCAACGTAAGTCAATGTCGGCAGCGTACAGTAATTCGGAATACTTGAAAAAGTAATCAAAATTAAACTTTTTTGAATCATTAGGTAATTTAACAGTTATGTATACAATTATAAAACTTACTCAGTTTATTAAAAATTGTTTAAGTTTGCAGTGCTTTCAACAGTTCTTATAATTTTAACAAAAAAATGTATCCCATGGATTCATAGACTTGCCAGGCAATTGGAACAAAAAATTAAATATTCAATAATTTTACTATTTTTGTTTTCAAATGCAACCACTGTGCTTTGATGGCGGTCAAGGATGCGCATTCGCCGAGGACGACAACAACTTCGGTTAATTGTGAATGATGCGCATTTTAATTGCAGCACTTACCATCAGTATGTGGCCAGGATAACGACATAATTCAGTTGGTGGTGCTCGAAATTTCGCTTTGCCAACAACGGATTGAATTGCATGGCTAGCGTCTAAAATAATGCGGAAATTATGTAGACGCGGATGCGATTGGCAGCTTTATTAATTGGAAATGCATACACCCAAGCTGCCAACATATGCTGCTCCGACTGACTTGACTGACTGACTGACTGACTGATAAACTACACCGGTTAATTGGCGAATCAATTAAAAGTTTTACTGGACAAATCACAAAATATGTTTTTAAAAACTGTTTGTGGATCTAAAATAATTTTTAAAAGCTGCAACGCGCGCATCATCTGCACATTTGACTCGTTTTGCTGCGCGACAAATTTTATGCTGCGCGCGTTAATCGTCTGCAACGCATGCGAACTCTTGTCTGAAATTTGCAAATGCGCGTCTGCTGAGTTTGCTGCAATTGCGTCGCGAATGAACTTGTTTTCGCTGCAAGGCATAATTTTTTTCGCTTGGCATTTAAGCCCAGACAAGTCGCGGTTTAAGAAAAGTTAACCGGCGTATAGACGATCGCGTTGGCACAAAACAAACAAAACTCACTTTGGCGGCGTAATTGCATTGGAATTGCACTTGGTATGTGGAGTATTTGCGATGACGAGCACGATGTTGCACAGTCCGAGCACGAAATCATTTTCGATTTTGTATCGCTTTTGGTTCAGTGAAGGCAAATATTGGCGAAAAACTTAAGTTATGAAATATTACCTTATAACTAAAAAATTTATAAAGCTTTCCAACTAATTTAGAATCCTTTCTTTTTTTATAATATCATTTTTATCAATACAATAACAAATCAACATGATCTGATTATCAAAAATAGAATTGTTAAGGGATAGGAAAGGAGTATATATCCATGAAATATTTTTTGGATACATTTCTTGTAGAGAACCGATAAATTGTTGACTAATTTATAAAATTTTTACTTATCATATCCACAAATGAAATTTCTATACAACTTGCTCTTTCTACACTTTCAAAATGTACTGGTTAAATGACGGTCTAATAACAAGTGATGTCACTGAAGTCTAGGCATGTAACTAGTGTTCACTAGTCAGTAAAACCTGTTCACAAATAAGTAAAAAATATGAGAAAGCCTTAAAAATGTGTTGGGAGATTCACCTGATAGTTGAGTAGCGCTATTGGATATATTACAAGTAATGTATCCGGTAAATTTCTTTTCTAGCAGGAATAAGTTTTATACAATCAAACCATTAACCTATCAAGCTCTATATCTAGTTATTTCATTGACAAATAGAAAAGTTAATAGTGGATTTCATATAGGACCATAGTCAAAGAAAGACGACTGCGAGAGCATGTACAAGGTATATTCTCTGGGTGATTCACACAATCTGCTACTAATTTCTATAAAAAGTTTAATATTCTATTAGCAGGTATTCTTTAATAGAATTTAAATAAAATTGATGTTTGACTAAATTTTCAATAAACAAATTGTTACCAATAAAATACATCTGCCAGGAGAGCAGGGTGTTTCAACTGTATATACAACCATAGCTTAATATCTTTCAAGTTCTTTTTTTTTCTCTTACATACTCGTACATATTTTTTTTAATTATCTTTACCATGCACTGCATTTGCTGCATGACTTCAATTACATTGTTAAATGTGTCTCAATGCACGGCGCACCGCTTAATTGAGTTATTATTTTGTAGCTGCAGCAAGCAGCACGGGCGGATTATCGCGCAAACATTGCCAAGCCAAAATTGCAATCTGGGTGGCTCCTGTTGTATGTTTGTATTTACTTTTTTTTGTTTTTTTATTTCATTTGATGGCAAGCTCATTCAATTCACTTTCTCAGGATTAAGATCGCGCATTTGTGGACTGCGCTTGTGTAGCGAGCACTTTTGGTGTCTTAGCTGGTTGGCCGTCTGTCTGTCTGGCTGTCTGTCTGTCTGTCCGTCTGCCAAACTTGTTGTTGCACGCAACTTAAATGCAGCGTTGTAGCAGCTCAGCACATCTGCTGCAAAAGCACAATTTTCCCCGAAAATAATTTTCGAACGCCAAAGCAAATTATTTATTTGCTGCAGCAATTTTATGATGCCACTTGAGAATTTGTTTTATGGGTCTCTGGAGCGGTAGCCAAATGCGGAACGCAGCACGTCCACAAAATGGCATGGCAATGCCAACCAACCGACCAGCCAACCGACCAACTTTTCGGGCTTGACTCCGACAAGTGACGTCTTCTTTGTTTTGCGCTTTAGCGCATGTGCGTGCGTTTAAATTGCAGCGCTCTACGCGGATCGTTTTGCAAAAACAATTGCGTTAAGCAACGATCAACAATCTTGTTGTTGTTTCAGTTGTTTTTTTTTTTTCTTTTTTTTTTGGTGTTTGTTTTTGACATGGATTAAGGTCTGTCCAAAAATGTTATTTGCTTATCAAATTGCATGTAATTTGAAGGATGATCTGTCTGACTTTCTGTCTGTGTGCATTTGTAAATTATGTTGACTGTGATGCAACAATAACAACAGCAACAACAGCAGTTGATAATTTAAAATGTCATACTGATGAAGGTATCAAAGATCGTGGATAAAATTAAATAAAATAAAATACCAACATTGATTTAAATGTTAATTTTAGTGATTTGTATATCACGTGCAAAGTATATATTATGTAGCAATCGTAATTTTGGTTAAAGAATTGTTTAAGTGAAGAGATTCACAACTTTTTAAAGCACTCACAAAACTTCCTTTCCGATCTTTTGAGTAAATGTTTAAGATAGAGAAAAATTCTTTAAGATATTGCCAATTCAAACATGAAACCAAAATTCCACTTTAATTAATCTACCTCACTGTACTATGGTAGATTTTGTAATAGAAGAGCGATTAGAGGAGAGAGAGAAAAATGTTAGATAATGGTTGGTGGTTTTCA
Organism: Suillia variegata; assembly: GCA_949127995.1. NCBI lineage: Eukaryota > Metazoa > Arthropoda > Insecta > Diptera > Heleomyzidae > Suillia > Suillia variegata. The sequence continues at coordinate 29,865,221 of OX421846.1, forward strand.
ATTGGCTTAGTTCAGTGTTTCCTGTAGAATTGAAACAATTAATTACATACAGATCAAAAGTGATACTATTTTATGTTTTAGATTGACAATTTCTTTGGATTGAATGAGATTTTGATCAAGATCCAGGTGCTCAAAATATCTTCAAATGGGTCAGAACGGAATCACCTAAAATCCAAAAATGTACTTTTATCTTATAAATTCAAGTTTGAGCCAAAAAATGAGTTAAATAAAATGTATTATGAACAAATAAGAATTTGAACTAATTTTATTTACATTGCATGGCATGGTTGAATAATCTAAGGTATCTCGATTTCTGCCATAATTTGAAGTTTAATTTTGTTGCTGGTGATAATTTTGTAGCAACCATGGCAACTGCTCAATAATAAAATTTTTATAGAGAGAAAAAATATCGAAGTGTAGAGAGACAATTTTCTATTTTACACCATTATTATAGGTTGAATATGTCATGAAACGAATCAAACTCATATCTTTAGACTATAATGTACCTTATTCTGTCTACTGTTGGAGAAATCTACAGAGTTTTCTCTAATTGAATTTGATAAATTCACAAAAAACTATTGTTCTTTTATTTCTTAAACTCATAGTCAAAGTTATATAACATACGATATGTATCTGCTGAAAAGGTTTTTTTATTATTAAAGTAGAGAGTTTATAATTGGTTAAATTAAATTTTATTTTTATTTTAAAATATAAAGTCTCAATTTATGCCCTCAATACATGTCAAGCTAGCGACAACATTGACCATTCGATTATCTAACCTCCCAACCCTTTTATTAACTTCTCACTGAGTATCAAATCAATATTGTATATCAAGTATACTTGTATATTGTTGTAGGTACTTGTTCTTGGAATGTTAAAAAATAAATTAAAAGTGCAAGGATCTCATATGTTTTGTAAAGGAAATATAATTTTGAGCAGAAAGTGGCAGGACTAAAATACTCTACATAATAACACAGTTGAAGTAAACTCTAACTGAATTCCAATTAACACACTTTAATTGTATGGTACAATAAAAATTTTGTTCTTGAGACCTCAACCAAAAGAAACTCAATTTTTACGATAACAAACTCGGCAATTTCCCATGACAAAATTATTCAAATTGAATTTTAATAGTTGCTATTTTTCACTTGGGCAATGTCATTTAGTATTTTTAATTACCTGCCAGCAGGAATAAGTAAATCTTCGGTTAGAGGCTACACTTTAAAATAATAACCCCACAAAAACCACCCCCCTCCCTTCCATTCACTAGAGAACTAGTTGCAAAAGAGAAATAATTTTCGAATTTCATAATTTTCGCCCAAAACCAAATGTCGAGAATTATGGCCGCCATTAATTTGGCCAAGCAACAGTGCAAAAGTTTTAAGCAAAATTTCCAAGAGTCGAGCATTAATTAAGCTTAAAATACAACCCGCCTGCCAGCCCGTTCGAATGCTTGTTGCCGAAGCCGCCGCCGACCGCCCGCCCGCCCGCCCATGGCATTAAATCATGTCTTTTAAAAACAATAGCCAAAACGGTATTTATATCCTTTTGCTTAATGCAACAATGAAAGCTTTACGAAGGCATTGGCAGCACTTTGCTCGTTGGCGCCCATTAAAAGCATTTTCTGTTCAAATAATATCTTAAAAGCGTAATTTTGCCCAATTTCACTTTAAGTGGGCGCGCGCTCACAGTGGGTACGGGTGCAGTGGGCTGGAAGTAGGTAAACGGCAAATAAAGAAAATAAATGGGAATATGGAATTCTAATGCAAATTTAATTGAAATTGTGCAGAAGCGTTGCTAAATGCCAGCAGATGTGCTGATGCTTTTTTCAAGTCAACTGCTTCACCTCACCTGTTTTAGGTAGCAGCAACACCTTTCCCCTTTCCCTTTTCTCTTATTGTTTTCGTTAAGCCCGCTCTATCCGCACATCTTCTGTAGCATATCTACACGTATATAAATACACGCTCCGAGGGGTTTTTGAAACCATTTGCTTAAGTGAAACTCCGAATGCTGCTGCTTTCTTGGCTTAGCAAATTTGAAGTCATCTTTTGGCTAGGTGGAGGATGTAAGCATTCGGTTAGCAGAGAGCAGCCAACCGCCTTGCTTCAGCGATATACTCGTAAGTTCTATTAATTTCCCAAGCAATACAACACTTACGCTTACGCTTACGCCTCTCTAATGGCAATGTAGGTGAAGGCATTTTCATTATGTCAAAAATGCCTTTTCAAATATGGAATGGAGTAAAATATAAAATTGAGATTAAATGCTAGGATAAGCACGCAGCAGCCAAGTTGTTGTGTGTGTGTGTGTTTCTTGGCATCGTTGGAGGTTCTTGTGTGGTGGCGCCTGCACAGCAGCAGCATATCACTTAAAAGGTTCAGTGTAGGCGTGGGAGCACTAATATGCCTTACCCACACGACACTGACAAATCAAAGAACTTGTTTTCTAAACCAGTACTGGATTAAACGTTAACCAGACAGAAATCGTCTTAAACCCAAGATATTTCTTTAACGATAAATAATATAAAAAAATTTTAAATATATTCTTTAATTTTTTAGAGTGTGTTACTTTAATTTTAACAATATCATAATGTTAATTTTATAAGACGACCATGTTAATTATTTTTCAAAAGCCAAATTTTTATTCAATCTACTAAAGCATGTAAAAGTATATTTAAAGTCATTTGAGTTGACCATTCAAGTTAGCAATCATCGGTTTAATCCTGCGCTGTACTAACCCCAAAAGAAAATGAAAACGTATTGTGCAGGGCTCCTTCGAATATCTTCTACTTTGCGTTCGTTGTTCGGAAAAAAAGCTGAGCATGCGGCCGCTGACTGTGGGTTAGTGATACTTTCTTCATGTGTATGTTTTTTTTTGTACTCTCCTTCTGTGACTTTAGATGGCTGCCTGTAGATAAGCGTTAAAAGATTGAAAGCGAAATTTCGCGTAATGTGTGCTGAAAAATTGAAAATGTTGTGCTCAAAGGTTATATAGTCGTATGTACATATGCAGGAGTCCTGCAATGTCTTTTGGAGGCACTCAAAAGTTTCGTCAATGTAAAGACACCCTGCTTAAGACTGCTGCACTTTTGTCACCAGTGTCGCTCACAACAATTGGACTACCAACTGTAATGATTTATTAACAAAACTTATATAAAACTATAGGGCAAGGTTTTTCTTAACATCTATTTAACATTTATTAATCTCGATTTAAAATGATATAAATCAATTTGTTATTCACAGATTTATTCATTAATTATAATATGAAAAAGTAACTAGAGCTACACTTCAAGTTATATACCGAATATTTTACTTGTAAGTTAACCAGTTACTCTGCTGAAATATCGGTTATATGTTCCTTTAATATTTTAAAAGCTTTTGGAAAAATTCAAATATGTATACTCTCTCTCCCTCTTTCTTATACATTGGACTCAACATATAGTGACCTCGTTTACTCGAGTTATCCATACTAGTGATATTACTAGTAATTTAACCAGTAATTTATTAAATTGTATAAATGATCCAGTCGTACGAAAATGCCATACTTCGATAAGTAATGGTAAAGAAAGAGTAAAAAAAAATAAGATGTGTACCGCTTAGACATTTTTTATTAATACAATTTTTTCTTTGTGATAAGTAAAATAATAAACAATTATATGTATGAGTATATGAAGGTTCAGGCAATATGCCTTAAAAATTAATTTCTTGTTTAATATTGAATTTGTATTTAAAGTTGTTGGTAGACTTACGCAAGTAAGACACGATTTTTTTTCGCCACACACACAAATTTACTTTTTTACCATACCCTATACGAAATGTTGACTCACACATATCAGCCATCTTAGATCTTAGGCGAAGCGTAGAAGAAGATTTTTATGTTGTCATTTTATTTTTTTCTTACACTTTTCACTCCGATTCACTCAGGTGGTGAATTGCAGGAGCAAGCCAGAAGTCAACGACAACGACAACGCCAACGACGTCGACCAAGAAGCACTTAACGTAAAAAGAAAGTGTTCTCAATATGGCGCAGTGGCAGCAGAAAGCAGCTTGACTGCAAGTACAAATCTATGTACGAGTATATGTGAAAATAGATCTCATTATAGATAATAAGGCGCACAAAGACATCTTTGCCGAGTTGAGGATGCGAAAATTTTAATTTTGTTTATATTTTATACACAAAAAAAAAATATAGTAGAACAAAAAACAACAACACTATTGAATTTGCAAAAGCGCAAAGAAAGCGACTCACAGCAGCAGGCAGTTTACTTTTTTGTGTGTTTGTGTTGTAAGTAGGACACGAGTGTCCTTCTAATGTCAGGCGCAGGTTGAAAATTCACGTTCTATATTGACTTTAATTTTCATGAGAAGGGAAATTGGAATATACGAAAATCTCTCGTCAGTTTGGGTTATACTCTGCTAAACTCTGACTTAATTGGACAAGAAATTTTGTCACATTATCAGATGCCTTGGGAAAAATGCAATTGGAAAACTCTTCTTTTTTTAATCGTAATACAAATGCCGGCAAATTGAAAGAAGGTCTTAAATATTTTAATTAAAAATATTTTCTAAACCATTTCTAATACACAAAAAATATGTTTATAAAATACTACAACAAACAATAAGTTAATCAAGCCAAGGGCTAAACAAAAAACGTCAACGACAATCGAAAATTTTAACAAAGTAAAACAAAGTTTCGAAAATTGTGCAAAAATTCTGCATGAAACGTTTGACAAAAAGAAACACACACACAGACACACACAAAGACAGGCTGACAGATACAAAATGCAAAATACAGAGGAAATATTCATTTCAATTTTCGTTATTGTCGTGAACACACAAACACACAGACAGAAAGACAGACAGACAGACAATGAAACCAAAAAACAAACCGAAAAATATAAACGCCTCCTCTACCACTATAAAAACGCCCATCAAACTAACGCTAACCAATATCGGATCGAAACTATGAAGCAGCGCCACGCCTGTCGCAACATCGCCATGGATTAATGGAGTTTATTTCGGTTTGACACTCGGCACCAATTTTTTTTTTTTTGTAAATTGCTCCTGTTTTTTTTTTGATTGCATAGCTATTTTTTTTTCTGTTATGCTGACGACTATTTTGTCAACTACAATTTTTGCACACCACAGTACAAAATTGTTTTTGTTTTTTTCGTTGCTTTGTTTTGTTTTGTTGCTTTGTTTTGTTTTATTAGATACAAACATGCTGCAACATATCATGTTGACAGACAGACAGACAAACAATGTTTCTAATTTTTAACACAAAAATGTCAGCATGAAAAAAATGCAAACACACACACAGACATACACTGACAATGAATGAGGGAACGAGCGATGAAACAAAAGAAGGGAACACAGTTTTGCATATTGTGGGTGCACTGTGCTCCTTTGGAGGTTGCTGGCAATTTCCACATTCGTTTGAAGGAATTATCGAGTTAACACTTTAGCTGGAGAAAGGTGGGAAGAATTGTTTGAATGCATTGTTTAGAATATTTGAAAGATTATAAAAAATGTGTTTGTTTTTACTTATATAATATTAAAAAAAAAACAAAATTTAATTTTGAGTTTCACAATTTTTGTTGTTGTTAATTTTAAATGAATCTTGAGTAGAAACGTTTCATTTAAGATCTAAACTTCTGACGGTAAACAGAAACCAAGCTTCAAGTACAAAAATGAAATTTTTCTTTTTTCATCAGTTTAAACGAATTGTAGTGACTCTTCATAGCTTAGTGGATTAAGTGTGTTTTACAAGTGGACATGATCGTTCCGTTTGGCACCTAGATTCAACTCCCTTTCGAGACATAACCAAAAAGTTAAATTTGTTTCTTCTTTTAAAACTTTAAATACTTCAGTGAAATTGATTGCTGAGAGTAGAAGTTACAAGAACCCTTTTCACTCCGCTGTTCGGCTTTATGCTTTGGATACCACTATCAGTGGGCGCGCTTAAAATCATTTCAAAAATAAAAGTATAGGAAAAATATCAAAATAATATGACCAAACTTTGTTATAAGAGAAATTTTTTTAAAATTCAAAATATTTTTAAATAAATTGTCAATATTTATTTTTTTAAACTCTTTTTTCATACCACTCAGTCGCTTCAATAGTGGCATAACTCCAAATTGCTGCAATTTGAATTTTGTAAATTTTTTTAGCGAACTTTTTTGACTATTTAACTATATCTTCAACAAAAGCGGCGTAAGTTAAAAATCTCCCTTACGATTTAAATATTGTACCCATAAGTGAGCATCGTTAATTAAGAATCTAACTTAGTTAATCTGAAAATAGTTAACCAAAAACTTAAGTTAATTTGATTAATATCGTTGAAAAGTTAACTTTATTAAAAAATTAAAGTACGTATAGAAAAAACAAAAAAAAAAATTGTTTTTAAAATAATCTGATTAAAATTTTATTAACCTTGCATAAAAGTTTGCACTCACTTTTTATTTCTTTATAGAAATTATACATATGTATTTAAGCAATGGTAAAAATAAATTCGAAATGTTATTGAATTCGTGATTCAGTAAGTTTTTATCTAATTTAATTAAATTTATTTATATCCAAGTATCTGTTAGAAAATCATTCGTTTTGCCCTAATTCAATTCATAATTTGTTCTTTTTTGTTATTGATTATGAATTAACGAAAGAAATTTAGCGCGATTTAATTAACTTTTAATTTTTTAACTATTATAATTCGTGCCCAGCTCTGTTTTAACCCTTTATTTCATTACATCAATGTTTAATTATCAGATTTAATATTGTTATTTTTTAAAAAAGACACAACATGAAAAGGTTAAAATTGCTACTAAATAACAAAATCAAACCTATTTAATTCAATCCACACCTTCTTTAAGGACTTTTTTCCGTAGACTCCGTGTTTCATTTCTAAAAAAAATTTCATATATCTGAAAAATTTTAGTTTTATGAGATGTGTCACTTTCGAATTTAGTGTGTAATATGAAATTCATTTATATCTTTTTAAACCAAATTCGATACTTTACAAACTTTACTAGGTTCAAAAAATTCAAATGACTATTGGAACAAAAATTGTAGCACCTTACGTTATCGGAAACCTGTTAAGTCAATATATAAAAAAAATACTTCAATAATCCTTCTCAACATGTCGAGATGAGAAATGGAAAAAAAACTCTCAAAGATGTCACATTAAATGTTTTCAAAACTCAAGCAAATACTTGCAAAAAAATGAGCTTAGAATAGTAAGACTCTCAAATAAAAAGCATGGAATCACTCAACATAGAGACATGAGCTCAACTGGAAGCTCCTTTTTTAATTTTGTCCAATTTTCAATTTCAACTGTCAACTGCGACAAAAAAACAACAAATAAAATAGGAAAAAAAATTGCACTGAATGATGTCTGATGTGTGGGTGGCATTGAGCTCGGTCTGTCTGTCTGTCTGTCGGTCGGTAGAAAACAACTGGAGTGACAGTTGGAATAAAGAGCAAAACAGATGTCACACAGCCAAAGTGGAGACTATGTGAAATTAATATAGCACCCTGTAACTAAACTGAATTCGAATTCTGCTGACAGTTTACAGTGCGACACACAGACAGATAGACAGACAGACAGTCAATGCTTGACATTTGACATGCGCTTTTGACAGTTTGCAAATTGTTGTCTGCTGCAAAATAATTAAACTTTTTGCTGTTGTTGTATTCGTTGTTGTTATTTTCTGTTATCTAGCATCTCGATAGAAAATTACCAAGCATGCAGAAAAAAATTGTATTCATATATTTTTTTCATTTCATTTTACCCAGCCTAGCAGCAGAATGACGCCTATGTACCTCAACGCAGCACAAAAACAAAAAGCGAAAATTTTTGCCCTTTTGCGGGGTGGGTTTTTTTTTCATCAGATTTTTTTTTGTTTTTTTCCTTTTTTCGTCGCTCAACTGGCCTCCAGATTTTGGGTCTGTGCGTTTAATACAAATTTAATTAGAAATGTGCAGCATGTTGCATGCTAGTGTTGTCATATCATACCAATTGGGATTGTCATTTTTTTGGGCGACCTATTTCACTAACATGGCTACACTGAAAAAATTGTAATTGTAAAAAATTTTAAAATTTAATTTTGAGTGACAATTAGTAAAAATTTATTATTACTAAAAGTGCAACAATTAAAACTACAGAAAACTGTCAAATTACCACAAAAAACTGTCAACTTTACAGGGGCTATTGTCTAAATTCTCAATAACTAAAAATGGTTTGCTCCATGAAATTTTTGTCGGTGTTTTATGTAGGCATGTAACACGCAGCGGCCTTCGTTGACATTGTCGACATTTATGCTGGCCAGGTCGTATCGCCTCTTGGTTTTCGTGCCACTGCCACCACCCCAAAAAGTAGATTTAAACATTTTTTGTCTTTCGCCTGGAGACTCTTTGCATTTTTTTTTGTCCGCTTGTCGTTCTAAATTTCTAACATTATTGGGAGCGTGTATGTGCCCCGCCTCGCCTCGACTGCAGCCGCTGTGTGGTTTATACACATACATACACTTGGCTTCCTTATTTCGATTTTCTTTCTTTCCCTTTTTTATTTGACAGGTTTTCGCCTGCAGTCTTTCGATTTTTGCTTGAAAAAAAAAATGGAAATTCTCTTTATGCCCCGAGGCTGCATACTTACCCTATGAAATTTTGAAATTCTTTTCTATTGCATTACTGTGTGCCAGCAAAGTATGCTAAAATGCTTGTAAATGCTTGAAATTATTACGTGATTAGTGTGCAGGGCTTTAGCTTAGGGCGTGCTTAGTGCAGCAGCAGCAGCTGCATGTGTCGTGTGTGTGTGCCATGTCGACGATGCGACGGATCGACTTATTGGCAAATTAGATGCGTAATTTAATTAAATTTCGGTCGGTTAGGAAAAGTGGACATTTTTTTCTCTTCTTTTATTGGAATACTAAAATTTTTTCAATTATTTTTTAGCTCAATTTGTATGCAATATTTTTTTAACATTTTAGAAATTTATTTAAATACAATTCTTCTACCCAAAAAATTGTGTTTGATTATAATTTTGTACATTTGTATTCATTGTATGAAAAAACATCGCTTGGATATTATTTAAATTTTATTATCCATCCGAAAATACCTTCACTTCATATTTTCTGCTTCGATAACCTGAAGCACCTCTTATTAAAAATGGCTTACCAGGTAAGCCAAGCGACCGTACTCATATGTACAATATAAGAGCATACACGTATGTATGTATGTCGTTGTATGTACGCAAGTCCGTGTGCCTTTTTAATAAACTCAATTTTCTAAATCTGAAGATTTTCTAATATTGTTACGTTGACAAAGTACCTAAGCGCGCCCGCTCTACTCTGCTCTGCTCAGCTCAGCTCTGCAGTTTTGCATATCCCAAGGAGCCTTTAAGCGACATGAGTAAAATTTCAAAAAGCACAAGAAAAACTGACGAAAATGTTGCACGAAGCATTTGCTCCAGCTTCAGCTCCACCCACTGCTGCTCACGTTGCATATGTACAACGTTTTGTGTGTTTGTGTGTGTGTGTGTGACAACACAAAAGGTTTCTGCTCAAATGCAGAAAAATAAAAAAAATTTATAACAAAAGCGCAGAAAGAAGACGAAAAACAGCACAAAAAGAAATAGGAAAAAATTTCACAGATCCTTACGAAATTGAGTATTGTAACTTATTCTTAGTTGAGCTCCCCCGACTGCAGAAAATCCCCAAGCAAATTTGTTTACTTAGCTGCAGTTTGTAGTGCTCAGCGTCAGCGGCGTACTGGGCCGGGAGCGCTAGGGTTGCTTTGAGTTAGGTCGACACTTTTGCTCAATACATGATTAAATATTTTTAGTTGTGTGGAGTGTTAAAAGATTTATAAATATATTTAAACCAATAATGGGAATTGTTTACCAAGTTCGAAAATTATCTCTGGTTAAACAAAATATTAAATTTAATACTGAACGGTCAAGGACATTAGAATGATGAATGTTTCGATAAATACGTTTAATTCTTTACGTATTTTGAAGCTGTTTCTAATCCATGAATTAAGCATTAAACATTTTGTACAAATTTAATAAATCAATGTTTAAAATTAAAATTTTCTAAAGGATAAATTGGATAAGTCGGAAATAAAAGGCCATCTAAATTTTATATGTCCAATTTATTATTAAAAATATTAAAATTCTCATATATACAATCTTAAGTCTAAATTTTTCTATTAATCATGGTCGAATGATAAAGTTAGGAAAGAAGAAATGAGAACGCAAATTGAGCGAACTCACCTCGATTTCTGCTCTATATATAATTCTGAATTATTTACAAGTTTTCTTTTTATATCTTACAACATACTTCGTTGTTGTTTTTATTTACTTAAAAATTTTGTAGCAATTATTTGATATGGTTGCAAAAATTTCATTTTCAAAGAGAGAAACAATATCGTGGTGGATTTATAATACACCATGATATATATATTTGTCGACTTATTGTTGACTCAAAGTAAGTGTAACTAATTCGGACATTTTTTAATGACTCAATATCTACAACCATATCGAACTAAAATAATTTTTTTTATAGTCACATCAAATGTTTTAAAATAGTTTTTTGGTAAAATCGAATTTTATACACCTCCGAAACAAATTCTTAACTTAATTTATACAAATAATTTCTTTCTATCTTTCAATGTCCTACATGCGCTTCTAAAACATTCAACAGATTTCGATGACATTTTGAAGAGTTGCTGTGTTCACACCGAGGATGGTTTTTAATTAAACTAAATTTGCCACTCCCACATATTACTCTCTCAATTGATAAAACTATGTTAAAATATTCAATTATTACGCTAATATTGCTGTGTGATATTTGATATCTGAATTTAGATGGTCACTGTCGACAACTGTACCAAAAATAGGCGTTGTTGAATCAATTTGACGCCCACTTTTAAAAAAGGTTGGATCAGCTTTATAACTATTACTCGGGAACTTGATGCGCTATATAGGAATATTAGGATATACAAACTCTGCCTTGAGAAAATTTTTGATTACATTAAAAATATTGCTCCAGGATAACTTCAGATACTAAAGGCTAGTAAGTAAATAAATCAAGCTAGCAATGGTTCAGAAGTATAAAATAAACCTCTCATCATGTTTAAACCGTTGGTGAGTTTAAAAACAAACATAAAAGTTCACTTTAACATTTTACAAATAATCATATTCTGTTCATTTGTATTATCAGTTTAATAGCTTAATAATTCTCCTGCTTATCATAGTTTTGATACTACCAAAACCTCCAGCCGTTCGATATTTTGCAAATAATATCTAAACTACAATTAAGCAATTAAATTTATGTTTCAAAATTATTATTAATCATTGATATTCAATAAAATTTACAAATTTATTTCGCATATTAATTTCCCAAGTCAGAAGAACTACGCAACGCCACTGATAGGCAGAAAAGTGCAGAGTCAGCACTTGTGGCGCTGTGGAAGCTTAAGAAAAATTTAAATTTCTATTCCAGAATTGTTGCGAAAAATTCAAACGAAGAAGAAGCAAATATTTTAAATAGCGCAATAGCGTAGCCAAAGAATTACAATAACAATTTATTAAAAAAATCTTAAAACATATTTTATATGTTGCCTACGATGGCGCTTAGACTTTGAGTTAATTAAAAGAGGCGCATGAGAAATACGGCTAAAGAAGAAGAAAAATTTAAACCTTTTGTGAGCGGCACATGCCGACTGTTAGAAGGCACCAGTGTATTTGCTCGAGTCACATTTCCATGCGCAAATAAATACGGGAATAATGAAATTTGTCATATGCGCTGTTGTCCTGTTGCGCTGCATACAAATGAGCAACGCTCTGCCACATTCGTTTGTCGCATGTTCCACGTGTGATGTGCAGCTAAATTTTAAAATTTAAAATTTTAGTCAAAGCGTTAAATTTTCTTTTTCGTTTCGCAGTAAGCAAGTTTGTCAAACGTTTTTTAAAGAAACTAAAAGCAAACTAAAGCTTGAGAAAATTTTTATAAATTTAGCTTACCGTGGAACTGGTCAAATGTGTAGATTCTCAAAGCATTGTATGACTTTGCGACAAGGACATGCCAGCGCATCGTTCGTCGGTATGGGAATTGACAAAGACACATCTTCGGCAAAGTAGAGAAGGCAGCATAGCGACAAGCACCAAAGACAACAAAAGGCAAACACGGATATATTTCTGCTTTCTTTGTGTATGTGTGTGTGTGTTCTCTTTCAGCGTTTTGCAAATGTGCGCCATTTTCTTCGTGTTTTTATTTTTATTTTTCTAAGTTCATTTGCATACTCGTACATGTTTAAATGAGTATTTGCGCTTTATTTAATCCGATTTCGTGCTTGGTCCGTCGTCATCAACATATTTACTTAACGCCCACATTACAACCCTAAAATTGCGTTCGGTTGTGGGTATGGGTATGGGGCAGCTCAAGCAACCCCAGAGCAGAGCATTTAATTATTGTGTAAAACGTGTTAAAATGCACAAATGTCAGCATGTCAACGGACAAAGTGTGCGATTAAAGACAAATTTAAAATGCCATCATTTGGACACGCCCACTATTCTTTTTGTGGCAGCTGCAGTTAACTGCGGTTGTCATCAATTTTCGTCTTAAACTGAAATTGAAGCTGAGAAACCTGCCGGTGTGGTATGCGTAACTCCCTTAAACTTATAAATAAATTATATATTTTTAATAAGGTATCATTCGAAGGAAACGTGTGCAAAATGTCGCTTATATGTATATAAAGTAAACTATAACAAATTATTAATTTATGTAAAAATATTTCTAATTGCACAATTTGTCACTAATACGCACAATTAGTATGCTGCGCTGTGCCATCGACTGAATTATTCATAAAATCGCTCAATTGAACGTGACAAAGTGAAGCACTGATTGACAGATCGACACAAAAGTATTGCAGGCACTTTTTTAATTTTATTTGTTGTATCTTTGTTGCTATTTTTATTTTTCTTTAACCGACCTGCACCTAAACACCAGCGACAATAAATAATAAAGAGCAGACTTCGACTAAGGCACAATCAATCTCGTTGCCCTTTTTGATTTTAGCATACACGATCACTTGCACTTGTAGACGTCCGTCCGCCCCAACAGCCATCCATCCGTCCATCCATTCGTGCATTGGTCGGTCCATCCAGCCATTCAACCATCCATCGATCTTATGGCATGATGTGATCGTGCTGACAAACGTTTTAACTGATTGCATAAATCAATATTTAAATTCTTTAGCGTACGCATGGGCCTGTAGCTGGACCATCGGATACACGGTAAATATGAGGAGATTGTTTCTGTATAAAAGCTATTCTAAAATTCAACAGGCTCAAGTGGAAAATGTCGACTTCATTTTTAAAATATTTAAAATTCAATTGAAATAATATAATTAACAAAATATCTTTTTAAGATACTCGTAGAGTAAAATAGTTTCGAAGATCGGCACCTGGTTTGAAGGATCGTTTATCAGCGTCTTTCTGAACTATCATAATAATAACTAAATGTAAATTTTTCGCCGTGTCTGTAGTTCTATGATCTCTACAAGCGATCTTGATCGATTTGCGGCAGCGGGTATAATTTAGAACAAAGTCTTCCATCGCGTTCGTCCTGCAACCAGTTTAGTTTAGCGGTCGGTGGTGTTCGCTTGATTTTCCACTGACAAATGATAAATAAACTTGACATTTTATTTTATGCTTGAAAGGTTTAGGGCTATTATTGGCGTTGGTATGGACTTATTTTCTAGTCTGTTGCCTTTTGTTCGAACTCACATAAACTCAATAAATAAGCAAAAAAAAGATCATCAAGGACAAGCAGCTTACTCAATACAGGTCTACTGTATGAGTAAAAAATAAACAAAAGGTCGCACTCGCAGTTCCATCATGTTTATGTCAACAACATCAGCATGTTGTTCTCGTTGTTGTTGTCGTTGTGAGTTGCATAAAATGAAAATTATCGCAGATGTTTGTTTCATTTGCTTCCACGTAACTTGTAGATTTTTGAATATCATTACTCAGATAAGAAGCAGCGCTGCAATCGTGCTGCATGCAGCATGATTACGAAAAACTTGAGCAATGCAACTTTGGCTAAACTTTGCAAGGCAACGACTTTTTGTCATCGGAATGTATTTATCATGAGCGCAACACATATCATGATGATCTTGTTGGCTTAATGAATATCGGGAGAAAAAAAATGCATGAGTGTGTTCGGGTAAGTGCACACACGGGGCATGCATACATGCATACATAAAGCATTATCGGATAGCAATAGCAAATCAATTATGATGAATTTTCGAGCAACATTGTTGTCATTTTTTGTCTCTTTAAACAATTGCTGATAGTTCTTTTTTATCATAAAAGGACAATTATCAATTTACTATTAATTGTATGTACAAAAATTATTTGATTTATTCGATTAGGTTATGGAAACTTGTTAAAAATTATAATTTTTCGATATGTCTAAACTAGAAATCAAACTTTAGTATTCACTTAGTGTGAGGAACGTTTTTGTAAAAAATAAAAGCCCATAAAAAATTGCTTTCAAAGCGAATTATTATTTATTATGTTTTAAATCGGACTTCACTGAACTGTGCCAAATTAGCGCCGAAGTGTAAAGCACTTTTGAACGCCATTTTTACGCCAGTGCACTGCCAGCCAGCCAGCCAGAGCTGCCATTGGCACATTGAGCAGAGCAGAACAGAGCACAACATGAATTGAAATTGCGTTAAACAGTGCCGCTGCCTCTGCCCTGCGCTGCTTCCGTTGCTGGCTGGTGGCCCCAATTTGGAATGCTCGCAAAAGTATGAAATAAAAATTATTTTCACAAAACCTTTTTCCATTTTTTTTTCTTTCGGTTTTTTGGTTTTTTGCAACGCATTAAACGCGGCAATTTTTCTGCACTATTTGATGCGAACTGTGTGCGACAATTTATGTTTGATCTGGACGCACACACACGTAGACATACTAACATGCAAGTATACATATTCGTACAGACCATTACGATTGCACAAAAGACGCACGCTCGACGCAGCATAATTTGCACAATTCAACGATTTTAATTGCTTCCGTTCGAATGATTTCGTTCAGCGATAAAAAAAACCAAATTGTGGAAAATTCTGATTCGTGCGCTTATTACTTTAAAAAGCGCCCATTCGAAATTTGTCTTACTGAAGTCTTTGGTTGGGTCAACCGCGCAAGGCGTATTTTATTATATAGTAAATGCTATGTGGAAGTTACTTAACTGAAGTAAATGAACAATCATAGCCGAATTTAATAAAGAAAGTGTTTGGCGTTGAGATCAAAAAGAGCTCACATAGTTTTAGATAAATGAATCTACACTGTGTCTATGGAACCAAGACAACTTTTGATGCTAGTAATTAGTATAAAAAACTTGATTCGATAAGATCTTTAACCTGATTAGATATAATTATATTCTTTTTGTTTGAGATATGTTAAGATTTAAAATCAGATATAAATATTATTGCTCAGAATTGTTTTGTTTTGACTATACTTGTAATCAAATTTCAGCATTTATGAATCCAGATATGATTAGATCTTAAGTCATATATGAACAGGTCTAATCAGCAGATTTACTTTATCTTTAAATATGATCAAACCTGCTTATATCATTCAATTTTACATGAGGACGACAAAAAATCTACTACCTTAATCATAATTTGGTTGAAATTTGACCAACAACCATTATTTAAGTCATACTCAACTATTAATGCACCAAATCACGAAACTGATTTTAGTTCAAATTACTTTATTTAATTGCAAACAAAAAATTAAAATATACGAGGGTGGTCCGAAAGATATTAAGCCTCACCGCCCGAGGAGTATTACTTTGCAGATCTCGAGAAAACGTATTTTTCAGATGGGTTAAATAAATTGGAGCATCGCTGGGTCAAGTGTATCGAGCTAACTTGAGACTATATAGAATGAGAAATAAATTGACACTTTTCCAGAATTTTTATTCTTCTTGTGCAGGCTAAGTACTTATCGTACCACCCTTGTATGTATATTAATTTACAAATATATTTAATTATTCAGTTTTTGATTTGGTAAATAAATTTACTGAACAGAAATGTAACACACTTACCTTATGCGAAAACTTCAAAGATATGTCAAATCCTCAAAATAATATCAAGTTATGCCCACAAAATTTTACCATTAAAAATTCATTAAAAAACCTTTCCTTGTAAACAAATAATATATAAGAAAATCTTTTAAAAAGTTATTTACATATACATCACAATTATATTGATTGCGAAGTATGAGTACGAGTAGATACCAAAAGCGCTTTAATGGCACTTGAAAGGTCGGCATTTAATTTTAATCCAAAAACACTTTATCAGCATTTTTAATACAGCAGCTGAATCTTTAGTGCATTTAATTATGTGTGGTAAGATTACACTGCGAAAAAATCCACTGAATAATAATGAGAACATATATTTATCCAATAAGAAATTTTCTCATTTTATTGCTACTTACTTCATTCACTTCTCAAGAGATGGCGTTATGTTAGCAAAAGATTTTACACTCACGTAAGTCATCATATCAATCAATTTACTGTCACCTCTTCCGCTTCCTAAGTAATCAAAAAGAGGAAATATTTTTTGTTATATCTATCAGCCTTGTTTCCAAAAGGCAAATAAAGAAGTATCTATTATATTCTATATGCTTTGGCATATATATAGAAGAATGTCTTATGTCAAAAATAACTATGGCTACTTTCATACAACTATTGCTGACATTTTGCCTTCCTATTGCTGACTTTTCCTGTTTATAAAAATTTAGTATAAGTTACAAAAAATGTTTTAACATTGTAAAATTATTTTCTCTGTAACAAGGTGACTTTCATCTTTTGTAACACACACACATTTACACATCATGTATACTTACATATACGTCTAATGGCACTCCAGACTCACTCTCACAAATTGATCCCAATCCGCGTGCGCAGTCCCAGCTAAGCGATTGCAATCGTGTCAGTAACAACAGCGCAACACCGCCGCCGGACTGAGATCTTACAGGTAACGTTCGGCACACAACGGACAGAACGTAATCGAACGCAGCAGTAGTCGTATTCGTAGTAGACGCCAAACGAGCTGATATGCTCTAATGGCGCTCTAATCCGTCACTTGATGGACTGCTCCAAAGCTTCTCACAAAAAGTGTCAATGGAAGTGTTCCGAAATGAAACCAACAAACAAAAAAAAAACTACAGAATATAAAAGAAGCGAAGAGAATGTAGCGAAAGAATTTGATCAAGTGAATGGCTTGTTTACACTGCGAACAGCGCCAACAACCACAACAATGCGTCGCAATTTCGAAACGTTTTCCGGCAATTCACCATGACTTCGAGAATTTACAACTTACGAAAATGAGAGAGAAACAAATGCCGCACTAACAAGCGTGAATCGGACAACAATCCGCAGCGTTGCCATTTAATTGTCACGGTACGATCAAATTGTATATTGCGGTAACCATAGCTAACCGACGTTTACTTACGTATATATACGAGTATGTAGTAACTTAAAACAACTGCCAATGTATTTTTTTTTCTATATAGGCGATTTTGTTGTTGCCTTTCTTTCGACGCTCTGTGCGGTTTTGAATCCCTTGTGATTGCTTCTTAATTGTAATTAGTCCGGATCATTGATGTGCAGGTCTATGAACCCGAGGATAAAAGTTCAATTCTTGTTTGTTTGTTTATTGTATTTTTTTGGAAAATCATTAAAATGCTTGAGGTGACACGCATGCGCAGACAGACAGACAGACATTCGGCAATATTTTGACTTTGTCATGCCTGACGCAGATGGCGGTTAACCCTTTCGAATGGTTGCTCCGTTGATTGCGTGAGGAATCGAATGCGCGCACCTTCTCAGCTTTAATTTTTCACCAGCAGTAATTTGTTTCCTCCAGTCTCAGTGAGTTTGCGGATTTTGTCCACAATTTTCGTCGGTTTATTTTCCTTTTACTTACGACTGTCATCACGGCAATATATCGTCATGAAAAGAATATACATATACTTGTACGTGTGTAAACTTCCGGTTTAATTTAATAAAGTTATTTTTTAAATACAGAAATTGTATCATTTTATAAAATTTATTTGATTAAGAATTTCCTTGCACCTACTTAATCCACTGGGGCTATGAGATACAATCAATCTGTAAGATACAAACGAATAGTTTTTTTAATATATGCGTGAATTTAAATATAAGATGTGTGCAAAGATACTTGTCAATTTTTTTAATACAGTTATAGCCGAGTTTTTTTTTAACTTTATATGGAAAGGGTTTATATTGGAAGTAGGCATACTCAAGGCATTACTCTAATAAATCCTTATCATATACTCGCATATAATAATTCTATAATGACACTAGAGAAGACACTCTATCGATCATTTTGCATTTGAATACGTGTATACTTGCACACTAACACACATAAGCAACTATCCAATAAATCCAGTGGCGATTAAAAAAATACAAACGCTTATCTCATAAAAATCAAGAAATGGTTTCCAAAGTTGAACCCTGTGATCATTTAACAGTTCGTTTTCATAAAAATTAAAAATTTCTTCATGGTTATCGAACCATTTATTGTTCTTTTCACAAAATATAGTTTTTTGACAATGTTCTCATTGCCGCCACTGAATTTTTTTAATATTCAATTGTCATTTAAGGTATGAGTACATTCGATTATATCTGTACAGTAATGTTGCGACAATGTATAATACTTTAAGAACAATATAATGTAGAAATATTACATATATGATCCTAATACATTTCAGTTTAATAAGGTAAGGTTAGGTTTAACTATCTAGCCGAGGCCAGGATTGCAGCCTTTGAAATAAGTATTTTCAGGTAAATATTCTTTAACGCTAATGAACACTTTCAATTAAAATGTTATTAATTTTTTATTGATGATCTTCAAATGGCGGAGAAACACTTTCACATTTATTGTTCTTGTTATTCAACAATAGAAAATGTCCGGCTAATAGGATTAAATGTTAGTTGAACACTTTTTGTCATATTGATTTTCGCAATCGTGTTATATTCATTAGCACTTATATCATTAAATGGCTAAAATTTACATTACAATTCATGTTAACTTAATACTATGTAATGTCAATTTATTGTAATTATGAAATTTTAACACTAAGACGCAATGTTCAAAATATTCATAGCAAATTTTTTACTTGTAAAGTGTTTAAAAAATCTCTGCGAAAATTCTTTGTGTGTATATGTGTATCCCTGTTACCATTTATTGGAGATTTCATCTCTGTCATTGGAATGTATAATATTCAGATTTATTTAAATTGATTGATTAAGTGTCTATGTATGAATCTTATATACAATATTATCCTGGACATTGCACTATTACATTGTGCAACAAAAGCAAATTTTTGAAGAATGCCACACACCACGTTACGCCCCTTATAGTAAAGGCTTTATGTATTGTATTGTATTTATAAAGAAGCTTGTTTCTTGGACTGTTGGGAATAGATTGTGATGGCTTTAGAATAACCTTGATGAAAATCTTGTATATAATAGATAAGAGACACTAAAATATTTAAATTCTCAATGAAATACAATTTGTTGTAATGATATTCTTCTTAACTCTATTAAAATTGTTGATGTACTAAAACAATTTAGACTTTTTTATAAAATTAAAAAAATTTACCAGCTGCTAGAGGAAATCACAATTAAAATATTATTTTATTCGACTTCCAATTTCATGAATAAATCAGTTATTTGTGATGCCAAACGTCTATCGAATTAGTTAATATAAGAACTCAAGAATCTTTACACTTAATTTTAATATTATAATTCCTCAATCTGACTAAATTTGCGTTACAACTTAACTTAACTTCACATAATTTTCACTCAAATTACGACATTACATTTTAGAATCCTCAATGTGCTGTCTATGGCCATAAACCAGCAGCAGAACATAGTTGCTACATAAGTTTTAACAAACGACAACATCGTTATCAATTCAAATTTTCATTAACATTATAAAGCGTAATTATTTTAAATACAAAATTATGTATGTACGTGTATTACGGAGCAGAAACATCGTCCCAAACCAAACCCAAAGTTAACCCAACAAAAAGACAACAACAATAACAACAACAAAGACGCTTAGCATTTCGGTTGGTTGGCAAAAAGAGGCAAGAAACACCTTAGCCTCATGTTGTGGCCAGACCCAGACTCAGGCCCTACCCAATTTAAGCTCGACACGACAACCCTTGACAGTGGCTTTGCTGTCGTGGAGCAACAGCAGAAGCCGAAGCCAAAGTAGCAGCAACATCAACAGCAACAGCAACAGCAACAGGAACACCAAAATAAACTAATTTGCAATTTTGAGTCTTTTGTGCGATTATGTCTCGACTCGAGTCGTCGACATCTTCTTCATGAACAACAGCAACAACAGCGACAACAGCAACAACAACAACATGCGACACGAGACACATGAGCAGAACGCTTTGAACCGCACACATGTCGAGCTTATTCAAAACGTTGTTGGTCTCCGGCAAAGCGAAAATGTTGACGATGACAATGATTGCGTTGGGCAACATTAACTTAATGACCGCATTACGTGACGACGCGCCAAAAGGACACATCCGAATCGAGACCAAAAGAAGCGAAAGATGACGCCTGAAAACGTTTGTTTGTCCAAATCGTTCGAAAACCACTTGAGACAGTTTTCTTGTGGACAAACCTAAAGAATTTTTCGGCAAAGGTGAATTGGTATGCACAGAAATGAACATTTTGATGTTGGAAATATTTAAATTCGTTTGGCTAAAGGCTAATTTAATTATTTTTATGTGCGACAAAGTGCAGTTGCAGTTAGTATATTAACAACAACAAAAGCAACAAAAAATACATTGGGCAAATTTATTAAAGTATGCTCAGAAATTTGATAACATTTTGTGAATAACTTAAGGAGCATTTAAATTCATCAGCCGAAAAGAAATCGGCAGGGAAAGTTCAGTTGGCATTGAGGACTATTTTATATGGGGCACTTATAAAAGACAAGAAATTTTCTTTTTCGATTTGGGCAAATGTATTTGAATATGTCCATCATAGCCAGCATTTATTTAAATTTAGTAAACGAAGTTTAAATCATCAAAAGTAAACTTGGATTATACAATATTTTGTTAAGGCACACAAACTATTTAAAAAATTATTAGTCCGTATAAGAACTTCACAATAACGACAGAGGATAAAACTTAGGGATGCAATAAAAAACATCGATTATATTAATATCGATGTTGATGAAAAAAATATCGATATTTCTTATATAAATATCAATGAAAAAAATCGTTATTACAAATATTTATATTAATAGAAGTAAGACATCGATATTAATAATTTCGAAATTGATGAAAAAAATACATCGATATTTTTAAAATCGATATCTATGATGAAAAAAAAAAGATATTTCTTATATCAATATTGATCAAAAAATACTTCGAAATTGATGATATCAATATTGAGGAAAAAAACATCGATATTGATGAAAAGAAATCATCGCTATTGATGAACAAAAACATCGATATTTCTAGTATCGATATTGTTTATAAAATACGAACGTTTTTATTTCATAAGTATATTGGATTAAAAAAAAACAATAATGCTAATATCGATTTTGATGAAAAAAATAAATCGCTAGTATAACCAACAAAAATTAGCGACATCTATTATATTATATTTTTTTTTTTTGTAACTTAAATCAAAGAAACACATTATCTAAAATATTTTTGAAACTTATATGAAGTTATAACCAACGAACGACATATCGTACGTATTTTTTTAACAACTCAAATTAACCGAAAAATTAAAAAAAAAATTAATATCTAAATTAAAAAATATCGATATCGTTTTATGAAAGACTGATATTATAATACCAATATTTGTGCAAAAATATCGATACATTTATATTTCGAAACATATTTAAAATCCCGATTCCAGAGTCCATTAAAGAGTTATCTAACTGCATATGTTTTTATAATAAAACTTTGACCGATACCAACCCAAAATGCTAACTTAATTTATTTTAAAATTATCCAATTTAAGTGCATTTTCATAAAGTTTGATGATTTTCATTAATATAACAAAGACAAGAAAATGTCTGTTGCTCGAAATCAATATGCTCACATGCCACTAGTGTAGTACATGGGAAAGGCGAAATTTGTATGCGATATACATACATACATACAAACGTACATACAATATTAAAGCGCTACCGGCCCTGCCAAACACGTCAGCCATAATAGAATGCAGTTGCAAGAGGTGAGGTTGGTTAAATTATATTAATTAAAATATGTTGCATAAAACTTAATGTCTGTCAATGTGTGCTGCTGCTGCGGCTGCTGCGGCTGCTGCTGCTCATCCATGTCACAAAATTTGTCGGCCGCCCTTTATCCTTGCGGCTTGTGTCTTTACCAGCAAGGCAAAACGAAAACCAAAACCAAAAAGAAAAACGGAAAACATTTCCAGCTAAGCAATCATTAAAATTGTCCAGCCTCGAACATGACAATTCCCCTGCGGGCAACCTAGTACGAGAGTACTACTACTACCGATTCGACTCGTCCACTGCTGCCATCCATGTCCGCAACCTTGTCAATCGTGTAAGGTACGCTCAATAATTTCCGTAATACACTCGATATCCCTCTCTCTCTGTCTCTGTCTCTCTGTGTCAAAAGGACAGACAAAATGTTATTATATTAGACTGGATCGATTTGTATGTCAGAAGTGGAGACAAATTTGAGTTCTATTGGTAGATAGGTAGAGTGGTTGTCTGATGAGGCACTTAAGCTTGTTGAGAAACTATTGTAGTACAATTGGAACTAATCTGCATATTACTTCTCTGGATCATTATCAAACCATCCTGTGGCCTTAATAAAATTGACAAATTATGGAAATTTAGTATTTGCCGCTTCTGTGATACCAAATACCCAACAGCATCAAAGCTTTCTGGTCAAGATTAGTTGCAAGATAAATATTTGGAAAACTGATTTCTAGTCTCATTTATTGTAATTGCTTTATCGACGATGACAATTCTCGCACCAGGAACTGTCGTAGAAATTCTGTAATTAATAATTGGAATATTTCAGAGAGAATTGGATATTGTAATTAAAAAGAAAAATTATTAAGTACACCTGAACTCATAGCGAATGTACCTTAGCTTTCATGAGTTTTAAAAAGGATGTGAAAGCCATTTTTAAAAACTGTTCAAAATTTCAATTATAGGAGACCCAGATTTTATGCATAAAATCCATTTTCGGATTCTTAAATTACTTCTGCCAATTGAGATACTTTAACAAATCGTAGTTTAAAGATCAGAGATAGTGAAGTATATTTTTAACTCCCTGTTAAACATTTTATAAAGACCGGGAATATCAAAAGTCAATAGAAACTGACATGAAATGGCTTTTAAAAAATGCACAATTCAACAATTCTTTTTTATTTTTACCATAATTATAAACTTTAAATCAGTTTTTCAAAGCGTTAAATGCCAAAAATGTATCATACTTTAGACCTAGAAGAGACAGACTGTAAATTTTTAGATTGCACCATACAAAGTAAGATAAATACTCCAACCTAATGTTGGAATATGTTGCAATGTTGGAACGACAACCAAACAAACGGAAAGCTAAAAAGACGGACATACTCTAACAACAACACCAACAATAATTCAGCATTACTAAAACACTGCTTACGGTACAGTGTACATTGTACTTGGTACACTGTGATATATTTTAATGGTAATTAGCCGGAATTTTGCAAAATACGCGATTATGCGCTGCAAAATTAATGCTGCTGCTGTTGTTGTTGTTGTTGCTGTTGCTGTTGTTGCTGCTGCTGCTGCTGTCGTGGCGATTCGCTCTGTTGTCAATGTTCGACGAGGATTTAGCAGGAGTGCTCTGAATGACGGTTTTGCTCGTTTCATGCATTAATTAGAAATTAATGTAAATTGCCTGTAATAAAATTTCGTCGAAATTGGGGCGTATGCTGGACCGAATCAATGAAGTAACGCCCGCCCGGCCGTCCGGAAATGGGTGTGACTAAACTAAACGAACGAGCGTATTTGCATTTTTAGATTTCAAACTATTTGCGTCACACAGCGTCATTTTAATAATGGCACAAATGTCGCGCTGTTAAAAAAATGTCTCGCTTTAATGCATGCAGCAGCGGCAAGTTAATTTTTTTGTATTTTGCTATTTTACAAATATTAAATAAAATCATTTCTTTTATGTTTGTACTTTCAATATATTCTCACACCTTTAATGAGCAAATTTTAATGAGAAGGTTTCTTCACAGCGACACGACGACATAGCGATGCAAAGTAACACGAAGCTGATGAAAAAGTGGACGAAATCGTTGAATAAGTTCAAAATATATTTTAAAGAAAATTTAATCTCATCGATTTTTCTGATTTCCATATCATATCCGATTTTTTGTGTGTGTTATATAATCCACTACTGCCACAAATCTTAATTTTGCTTATCAATAAAATGATGTACTGTGCAGTGGCTGTCGTTGTTGCCTGATTGTTGGCAACAAACAATGCAGCTTCTTGTTCTGCTGCAAGTGACATGAATGTTTGCGTTGCAGATGCAAATCGAGAGCGTTTAATTAGCACCCGTGGTCCGTTTGCGCCATTGCCGCTTGTTGACGCGACTCGACGCGACTCGCCTTGGCAATGACACTCACTTCTTCAGTCCAGGAGTGGCTATTTAAGCCCATTGCAAAGGCTTCAATGCAGACAGCAGCACCAGCAGACGCAGCAGCAACACAATCATCGCATGTTGCTGGCATTTTATTCGACATGAGTATTTACTTCAACTCTTTGTCATTATCGTCCTTGTCTGTCCGTTGCGTTCGCATATTTGCGTTGAGTGGTTTACACAAGTGCAAGCGGAATTAAATTATTTTTAATGATTTACAAACAAAATTAAATATTGCGTTAAAAAAAATACCGACCAAGAAGAAGAAAAAATATTCGCACAAGAAGTGCGAAAATTCCGTACAAAGTTTGTTATTGTAAAAATGTAAAACTGTAGCAATGTGAAAATTCTTTGAAATACGCCAATACAGAGAGAAAAATTTTCATATTAATGCAATTTATATTGAATTCGTTTTGATTATGAGGCACTCAAAGATTTTTTTGTTTAATGTAAACATTTTAACCTCTGGTCCATGCCAAGCCCTCTTCGATTTCTTTAACAAATTTCTATATATTATTTATAATATATCCACTATTGCAATGTTGTTCCATGAGTTCCTAGTTCCTTAGAAAAGGCTCCTCAAGAATTCGAATTTTATAAACTTTAGTCACATTCGTAACCTTTCCAAGCCCATACATAATGTATCAAATCACCGCGATTTTTTTTACATCTGAAAATGATTTCCAAAATATTATTCTAAAATTGTATTTATCCTTTAACCAATAAAATGGCTTATGACCCGGCCAGGAAGGGCGCTGCAGCGGCGGTGGATCTGACTGCCTGTTCTGGTACCTAAATATAAGCAAAGTCAAATCTGACATCTTCAATATTTTTCACAATAAAGCCAAGTCTGGATGGAAACATTTCGCAGAGTGCGTCATATCCAAAAGGAACTGGTGGCACTAAAACCTCTCAGGACCCCTTGAACTTATTAACATGAGACGCCGTGACATCGCGTGATGGACACTGACAAACAAAATTGGTTCCACCATAAGTGTTAAAAACCTTTCATTAAATTTTTCAACAGACAAATTACGATTAGTTTGGAAAATTTTAAAAACGTGTATTGGCAAAAATAATTTAGAAATGCTTTTTCTAATGCTTACAATGTCCTTCATATGAATTGGAACTTCATTTTTATGCATATCCTTTTAGTAGATCAACAATTTTAAATAAGTATCAGAAACCGAAAATTGTATTCAAAATCCAAATCATGTTTCTCAATTCTTAATCTCATAAAATCAATATTTCCGTTCTGTTTTCTCTATAACTTATGGAGACATCAAATTTAAATTTGAATTTTCATAAGTATATGGAAATCGAACGGATACAAAAATTAAAGATAACGATTTTTCTTTTGTGAAAACAGACATGTTTCAAATGTGTCAAATACTTTTCTTTCTATGTCACATAATAACAAAGATCTGTAGTTTAGGTTAAGGTTAGCTTAGAGTGGCGGCAAGTGCCTAACATAGACCAGATAAGGTCCATAGCGATACCACATGCTCCCTTCAAATGGAGAAATGCGTTGACCTTACTTCATATTGGTACTTCACGAAAGTTTCTGTTCTTAATGAGAAGTGTTGGAGTTTGGAGATGTTTATTCCAGCTAATTCGTTTAGAGATTCAAAAAATGCTTATCCAAGAATCACAATTCTGTATTTGGTTCTATAAGTAGAAGTAAAAACTTAAAACTACTCCTGAAACTCTTCGCTGTTTAAAGGTTTTACTTCAAAATCTTCTAAACCATTTCTATACCATTTTAATGTGGCACGAACTCCAACAACAAACTCAAGTTGACTTAGAGCTCAAATGAAATGTATCTAAATGTAAACCTTTTAGTGAATACCGCCCGCTCTTTGTTCCAAAGTCGTTCGCCCATACTCGTACATATTACTTATACAATTCCACACACACTTAAAACTGTAATTGAAATTAATTTCAATGAAATTTTTTCGAAATGTTCAAATAATGTTGCCTAATTCATGAAATCGCTCTGTTAAGTAGACGATCGTCTTATCGCGGCATCCATCGCGCACCTTGAGCACACATTTTTACCTTTTTCGTAAGCGACGCGTTCGGGGGGTTACTTTCTGGTCTCGACGTTGGTAGTTGGACGCGCAACAACACAGACAGACAGACAGACAGACAGACAGACAGACAAATGTGCGTTGTTTCGAGAGGCACTTTGTGTAACTTAAAATTGTCGATGAGTGCGCACTTCTTGTCCAACTTGTTGTCACTTATTACTGTCAAAATTGATAGAAAAGTTCAGGCGGCTCATAAGAGGATTATCGACTTCAAGGGGAGTCACACACACACACACATGAATTTGGGGTTTCCAAAGAGTGGCAACATTTGCCGTCGTTGGAGCCACTTGAGAAACTAAGCCTTTTTATTTGTTTTGATTTGAACCTTTTTTTTGGTTTTGGTTTTGTTGTTGGTTTCGGTTTTTGTTTTGTTCTTTGAGGGATTTAAACGATAAAAGCGAACAGAGTAGAAAAAAGAAGGTTTGTTTGGACTGGGGGGCTTGTTACTTTAATGACTGAAGCACAATGCAAAGTTATTTTTGGTACAGCGCTATCAAAATAGTGTGATTGCAACAAAATAGCTTACAAGACCGGAAGCCAAGCTGTGGGTCATAGTCGAGTAACTTTGCCCGCATTGTGGCTATCGATAAGTCGATTAAGGGCACAATCGAATAGGGTTTAAAATAATTAAAAACGCTTTTTTGAACACACTTAGAAAAAGTTGCATGTACTCGTATAGCTAAACATTTTCAAAGTTTATTAATTGTAAAATTTTTATAGTTTAATTTATTGGATAAAATTTGCGTTTTTAATTGCACAAAGCCAAATTTATTAATACTTTTTGTTGTTGTGCGGTCTTTAAGCAAATTAAATATAAATTATTAAATAATTTAATTACTTTTAAACTGTCGAGCATAATTTAATTAAAAATTTGGCATAATTATGTGATTCACATACAGGCGCACGCATGCATACACATACGTACGCATGCACAAAGTGGCCATTTTGAATTGCACGCCACTTTAAAACGCGAACGCGAACGCAAAACTGCGCCTCAAACTAATTTTTGCGCAAACAATTAAAAAAATTTTGTTAATCTTGCTCTTTCACAAAGTTGTCAATTTTTTGTTTGCGCCATTTTTTATTGTTGTTGTTGTTGTTGTTGTTGTTGATGTTGCTGTTGATGTCGCACTCACACACGCCGAATAAACAAAATTAAAATTCCGCAAATAGTTTACGTGTGCGTAACATGCCTTAAACGCAACGCATCGCAACACAGCGCAAATGTTGCACGCCGCCACAAAAAATAAAACGTACGACCTCATTTATTTCGCTTTCGCACATTTCGTTTTCGTCAGTCAGTCAGTCAGTGATGGGCGGCGCCGGCCATGGGCGAGAACATACATAAGAGAGGGCGGCATGTGTTGCGGTATGTGTGTGCGTCCATGTGTTTGTGCATTCATTTGGTAAATGTTAAATAAAATTTATTAAAATTTATACCAGCCTATAGAGTGTATATGTATAAACACACACACACACATATAGACCCATACATACGCACGGTCGACTAAATGAAATTACCATAAATTTCACCATAAATGCGCACAAAGTGCCTACCGCGCTACGGTGGCGGGCAGCGGTGCCGCATTGAGTTTGTATTTATTTGAATGCGTGTGTGTATTTGTGTGAGTGTGTGTTTGTGTGTGCGTATCTGTATCTGTTTGAGTGAATATTTAATTAAAATATGCCGCAAAATTTTCATTTTTACGTGCGAATTAAAACAAAACAAAAGGCATCGCAGCGATTACACTGTAAGAAATGCTTAATAATATTTTACTAAATATTTGCTTAGAATTTAAAGACCAAATAGTTTATTATTCATTATTTAAAGACCATATAGTTTACCATCTGCAGAAAATAGAAGTGATAGAAAATGATTCATGCTAACGCTGACAAGTGGAGCAGGATACGGCTGAGCATGTTCTTTGCACTTGTCCAGAGGTGGCAAGACGCAGATTTAACTACCTAACATAGGCAATGGGATTCTAGTTCCAAATGGTATAGTAAATATAAAGCCCAGAACAGTTACGAGATTTATAAATAGACTAGAATTGTGCTTATAAGGCAACGAGGCTACACAATAGATCATTCATGACGCAGTGCTTCCAAAGCCTTTTTTAAATAAATATAAAAATGAAAATTAAACGTGAAAATTTCAGATATTTTGTCTAATTCGATGTTTGAGAGACTTTGCTTGGAAAAATCTTTCGTTTAATATGGAAATGAAATTGCGATAAAGTCTTCAATGTCGCTAGAAGTATTAAAATAGCATGAATTTTTAAACGAAGTTTAACAATTTGATATATGTGAATTTTTAACCTCAGCCCAGCAAATTTATTTTTTCAATTTTGGTATACTTATTTAGTCTCTATATTTAAATGTATTTCTAAATGGTTTTTTAAACGTTACTCTAAAACAAATTTTAACTAAATACTATGATAAAAATTGGATTAACTTTATAAAGTAATAGCTACTCAAAGCTTAAATAAATACATTTTTTTTTAATAATTTTTCTATACACAACTTTATGTGTTTTAAATATTATTAAACTGTAATTTTATAAATGACAAAAAATGACAAATTTCCAAACAATTGATACCACATTCATTGCCACTCATTTGATAGCCCCGGTGATTTGAACTAACATCCAATGAACGAAATATCAAATAACTAATTTCCACAACAAAAACTGAAAACCAAATCCTGAATAATATTTAATAATTGCTAAAGAAAATTAAATGATTCCCAAAATAATTCGGGCCCGGAGTTTAGCCCCTCTTTAAATCGCATGTTTTGAACTTCCACGCAGTAAAACTGTCGAATGGCTATTGTTGAATTGGCTTCAGAGGCATGACCCTTTCAAGGATTTCCACACCGGAAAAATGTAGAGTGGAATCGTCTGTATTGTCCACTTTGTATGTGATTTTTTTGAGGAATTATTTATTAATGTCGTTAAAGGATATTTTCTTGTTCGCTATTTCGAGGAGTCCTCAGAAAATTATTTTAAAGTCCCATTGGTACTCCAGCACTATTTATCGACTTATTTTCGCACTAGAGTTGGTACTTGAAATTGTTTTCGAGAACATTGTCCTACCAGGAGAAATATTTTAATCCGTAACTGTCAGGACATTAGGTGTTTAAAGTCAAATTTAAAGCCCACTTAAAGATGAGGAACATCACATATGAAGTTTAAAGATTTTGAAAAAAATTTTACTATCATTTCATATATATCAGATTTAAAGTATTAATTACTTAATTTCCGAAATAAGTTTAAAATAAACGCTTTTAAAATTTAACTGATTTCTGTTAAGTAAACAAAATAAAGTATACAGGTCATTTAATTTGAAAAACTTAACAGCACGAACCTATTTTGTGCACAGTGGCTTACGAGTACAATCAAAAAAGTAAATGTGGGTGGTACAAACCCAGCCGCGACGCAAACTGCAAAAATTTACGAGTGTATAAGTAAACAACGTGTGCAACAGTGTGCGAGAAAAGAGAAATTGGGCAACACGCGATGTTGCCATCACTCTGCTGGACGGTGGTGTGGGGGGGTGGACACCGAAGATGGTCACCAACAGTTGGTACTCGTGCTTTCGAACGTCATTCATTGCACCATCAGTTAAAGCAGCAGTAACAGCAGCAGCAAGCGAAAGCAATAAAATTGTCATCAGCAACAGCAGCAGCAGCGGCAGACGCAGAGCCGCAGCAGAAAGTCTGAGTGTGCGATTTAAAGATAGTTGCCAAATTTATGAACGCTGCAGATTTTCTTTTCGCCATTTATTTAAAAGTGTTTTTTTTTTTTGTTGAATTTTATGCAACTTTCACATGGGCATGGTCGAGCGACGTGCGATTTTTGTTGAAATTTTAAATTGTTTTTCTTGCGCGGCCGGCGACAAAAAGCTGCCACCGAAGATATTCTTCATTAAATTGCCATAAAGTACTGAACGCAGCGACACGGGGGCGCTTCGTGTCGTGACATCCTGTTGAAAAATGAAATTAAAACAAAAACACAAACAACAACACAAACTGAAGAAGAACAACAACGATTGCAGGCGCGCGTAAGCGTAGCCCCAAGGACATATGGCCGCGACATATCAGCGGAGGCCACACGCAGACGCAACGGATGTGCGCGCGACTATGGCGAACTTTTCGACTGCAGTTGACCAAGGGCGTAGTCAGTGATTTTTTATAAAAGAAGCAACACTGTAATTTATATAAAAAAAAACAACATTCTTCTAAAAAAAACAACATTTACAAGATATTGAATTTTTAATATCCAAGCTCAAATGTAATGACCATTAAAAATTTCGTTATCAATTAGTTTAAAGAATTATTCAAAATTGTCTCATTCAAATTGAAAAATCATTTGCTACGCTCATTATATAAACAACAACAACGAGAAAATAAATAAAATTGCAATCGGCGAAAAATGTGACTTAAATGCACTTACACACACAAGTGGACATCTTCTGCTGCCAAAAGAACGACAGCCAACAAAACGGACAACTCTCAGTTGGGCCGAAAGGACAACAGCTTTAATTGCACACACACACAAACATACTTATGGATATTCTCATAAAGAGAAAATACATATGACTGGTTTTGGTTAAAATAATTTATAAAAGCTGGTATGCCTATATCATAATTGAGCAAATTTCTTACCTTACAAAGAATTACCAACCAAAATACTAGAACGATAAATATACCGGTTAAATAACGTATTAATAATAAGCTATGTTCCTGGTAAATAGAACTCACTGGTTAGTATAACTTGTGTAAGCGTGTTCAGTAAACTCTGTCAACAAAGGACGAACTGCAAACTAATATATATACAAAAACGGATTTTATATCTCTCCCAAAGTCTTCAAGAGTTTAATGTAAAATGTTACTTATAGTTCTGTAGTGCTACTGGTTACATTACAGTTGTTATAACTGGTACATTTCTTAAATAAGATTTTGTTGTTAATTTGTAAAACTAAAATACAAATACATACAAATTTTTAGTAAACAGATCCAACAGCTGCTTCGGAACACGCTCGGGGGCTTTTATACATTTTTTACGATTTTTTAATAAGGTTCTTATTTTTCAAACCAAGCAAAAATTTTAAGTTACAAGACTTAGCTATGATAAGAAACGAAATAACTTGAGGTAAGTTTTATTATTTAATTTCTCGTTGTTGTAATTATAATTTATAATTTTACCAAAATCAACAAATAGTATTTCTTCAAAACCAGCCCAATCGAAAAAAAGCAAACAACGTTCGCTGAGCAGGAACTCAAAATGTCCTTTTGCTGAAAAGAAAAATTGGTTATTTTTTCGTAATAATGATTCCCGCAGCGCAATTAAGCGCGAGTGTTGCCAATGCGCGACAGCGACACAAGTTGGCAACACGGTCCGACGCTTTTAAAATTAAAATAGCGAGCGAGCGAGCGTGCACGCTCACTCGCCGTAATAAATGTCATTTAAAATTAATAACATTAATAAACGAAAGCAAAAGAAATAAAAATTACAAAAATAAATAAAGAAAAAAGCAGCAGCAACAACAAAAAATTAAATAAAAAAAATGCATCAGTGTGCACTTTCGTTGCGAATGTCCTCGTGGGAGGCCATTCCGGTGCTGGCGCAAATAAACGCATAAAATATTTAAAATAAATTAATGAGCTAAAGTTTGAATCGCGCGAGGCGTAACTTTATTTGCGCCTTGCCACGCCTCGCCATGCCTCGCCACGCCACGCGTTTAAATGAACGACGTGATTTTTTAAATTGTTGTTGTTGTTGTTGTTGTTGTTGTTGTTTTTTTATTGCGTGGGAAGTTCACACTCAAACCATTAATTAATGCTTTAAAATGGACGCGCAAAGGGAATACTTAAAATTCGCATACAACAACAAATAAAACAGCTTTTGTTTTTGGAGAGAATATCAAATTGAATTTGTGACTGCAAGTGCGCACAGACATATCACCGAAAGGTCACCGAGCCCCTTTTGGGCAGCATGCAGCATGCAGCATTCAGCTACAGCTGCATTGCATCTCCATCACTAATCCGACATGTATTAAGTGCTATTCGTGTGGCGCGTACACAATTTCCATTGAAGCACTCTGCAAACAGCCCGTCGCGTCTCGTCGCATCGCGTCATCTATGGCGATGTTCAGATTCAGTTGTTGGGTACTCTCACTGACGCCACCTCAAATGTCAGTTTTGACATTTTGTGTGCCTGTTGCACTTCATCTTTTTTTGAAGCGCATACGCACACACACAATCCATTGCGATCATGTTAAATATTTCCTTGGAAGCCGTTTTACATACTCGTTCATATGAAATAAATATCATTTAGTAAAAAAAAAACACAAACCTGTGCACAGTGTTGGGAAGTAACTTTGGTCAAGTTAATTGTTTGTGTTGATTTGGAAAATGTTGAGTTTAACTTTAGCACGAAAAATAAATTTTTAATCTTCTTTTCTGCCTTTGAAATTTTTATTGAACCTTATTCAAGTTCATCGATTTTCAAATCCCAAGAAGAAACATAATCGCGATTAATAGCAAATTAATCTAAATCGAAAATTATTATTAATCTTAAAAATTCTGGAAGAAATCAATGGCCAAAAAGATTTAAAAAAGTGCTTATAAGATAGTGGATACATACATTAGAGAGGAACTAGATTTATACAAGTAGAATTTAGCTTAATCTTTACATTGGCGAATATATGAGGTCTACGATTTCAAGCTATGGAACAAATGGCAACAGTCTTCTTAACGGAGGCCTTTGCTATTTTGAACGTGGCAGGTTGGATTATTTAGAGGAGTTGACGTGGGAAACGTATAGGCGCCTGTAGTGACAGTCAGGCTGCATTGCGAGCCCTATTAAACTCTATCAGCTGCTCAAAATTAATCAACGAGAGTAAAGTAAAATCTAGTGTTGCTTACCACAATGAACAACATAGTACTTCTATGGGTTCCTGGACACTGTGGCATTGTAGGCAATGAATTGGCTTACCAAATGACCAATGAAGGTTCTGCAAATTCACCATCGGGTCCCGAGCCAATTATTGGTATAAGTTCAGCGGAAGTTATGCGTTGGTTTAGCGATTACATGGACTCGATTCATAAATACTAGACCTAAACTCTTTTAAAACCGAATAGCAAATTAGCAGACCTTCTTCTAAAGCTTAGAAGAAATGACCTTAAAGTACTGATCTTACTCAACCTGTCTATTAACTCTATATATCTGAAACTAATTCAAATCTAAAAGGTGTTAATAATAGTAATCCATTTTGTATGGTTGTTTATTTTAAATCTTTAAGGAAATTCTCCAAACAACGATGTGGACGCGTTCTTTCGAGCGCCGAGCATTACTGATCTCAAAATAATTTTGACATACTGTCTCACCACTGTGCAATGTCGTACCGTAGTAATCCAACTCAAAGAAAATCCCAAGAGTTGCACTTTCAAGTGTTGTCGGTCGGCGCGTCGAGTCGTAACGTTTGCATACTCGTACAAGTGGCAGTAAATCAAAATATCCAGAACACAGAAAGGAGGTACCGCTCTCATTCACCTTCTCCTCCACTGTGGCATTTTAATATCGTTTCATTTTTGAAAAATTAAAATTCTTTCCGACTTAATTATTTCGCGGAATCACTTGTTCGGCGGTGCACGCAAATTTTGTCGCCCAGTGTTGCCATTTCTTCTGCGATGTCATTCAAGTGCGACGCGTTGTCGCAGCCTTTTCCCTCTGAATGCTTTTAATACTTTCTTGTTTTCGGCTTTTGTTTGCTTGTTTGTTATTCTAGGCAAAAGACAAACAAACCAAAACAAAAAAAAGAAATTCCTCGAATTCGCATTTTGCAAATCTTACTTTGAAAATCGACTAAAAATGTTGCCGCTGCGCTTGGTTGGCGCGCAAGCGATCGTATCGCAGCACAGCGCAGAGCAGCGCAGCACAGCACAGCGATTCATTTGCAATGTTGCATTTGTTGCGCTTTTGCATTTCGGCGCATGTTGACGAAATGCATTTTTCTTGTTTGCGCATTTTTGCGCCGTCTGAATTTGTGACATTTTCCCTCCTTTTGTTTCCACATTGGACAATCAACGTTAGAAAAGTATCCGCCTCTTTGGGGCGGTTATGTTATGTACGCTTGAACAAATTTTCTGAAAATAGATACGACATTTAGACAGGCACAAAAATTCCACTACATACATAATTCATTGTTATTATTTCGGCACGAAAAAAAACTAATTTCAAATGTTTCTTAGAATCAAAGAAGAACAAGAATCTTTAAAATCAAATCACTTCATTGCAAGGCAAAAAAATTGGACAGACAGGAGCAAACGACTTCGCAGCGCAATTAACGAAAAAAAAAAGAAAAATTACTTTTGCGAAGAATTCGCACACAAACTGTTAAAAATGCAAATAAGGAGCTGAGTACGGGCAAATGTCGCGCGAAAATGTCCGCATGCGATACAAAAACAAGAGCGGTGACCTCACTTAATCCCAAATACTTTAATGCTATAGTGGCCGGCTAAAGCTTCTAGGAAACTTCAACTGATCAACACTTTGAATAAATATAAATGACCGCTTTATGAAATCGAATAACTGAAAGCTCTGATAGGATAAAAACCACAATCTTAAAAAAAAATCGAATCAAACACAAAGCATTCGTGGACAGCTAAAGCTTCTAGAAACTCGTATCATATCAAACC
The DNA here is from genome assembly GCA_949127995.1 of Suillia variegata. Taxonomy (NCBI): domain Eukaryota; kingdom Metazoa; phylum Arthropoda; class Insecta; order Diptera; family Heleomyzidae; genus Suillia; species Suillia variegata. Next base: position 29,900,761 of record OX421846.1, read on the forward strand.
TTTAAAGAAACTTTTATAAACTTTGTGCTTTATGAAATCGAATAAATGAAAGCTCTGATAAAATAAAAACCACAATCTTAAAAAAAAATCAAATCAAACACAAAGCTTTCGTGGACAGCTAAAGCTTCTAGAAACTCTTATCATATCAAATCTTTAAAGAAACTTTTATAAACTTTGCGCTTTATGAAATCGAATAAATGAAAGCTCTGATAAGATAAAACCCACAATCTTAAAAAAAAATCAAATCAAATAAAAAGCTTTCGTGGACAGCTTAAGCTTCTAGGAACTCTTATCATATCAAATCTTTGAAGAAGCTTTAATAAACTTTGCGCTCTATGAAATCTAATACTCTGAGGGCTAAATAGTTAAAGCTCTTAGAAACTTAACTTAAGAAACTCAAAAAAAGTTTAAATACTTAAATACTTAAGTGATTCGCTAAAGCTCCTAGGAACTTAAATTAACTTTAAATTTAAGAAAATAATATATAGAAAAACGTAAAATTTTTTAATAATTTGTAAAAAAAATAATGTCAATGGATTTAATAGAAAAGTAAGTCCCGATACAACGAATCTCAAAGCTTGAAAGTCTCCAAAAGCTTTTGTAGTATAGTTTGGTATTTTGTATGGCCGCCGCCATATTCGAAGTACAACCAGCAGCAACAGCTCAAAACGAACACGACTACCTTTAATTAGTTGCTTACACAAAGGTGCGAATGAACAGCGACAACAACAACAACAACAACAGCAACACGCACACATACACGTACACAGAGACAGGAACACAAACACACGTGGCAAGCGAAAACGTCAGACAAACTAAAACTGAACGCGGCAAATACATTAATTGGAGTTAGTGCAAAAGTTTCATTTTGAAACTTCGTCGGAGCAAAGCGAAGCCAAATCGATGGAGTCAAATTCTGCTGGAGGTTCAGTACTTAAGTGGGAAATAATTTCAAGTATTTTAATTTTGAAACATCTTAGAGAAGAAATTGTATTTGTAATTTAGTATTAAGAAGAGCATATTGATTTAATATTAAATACTTTTGAAAGTACTACTAAACGTTTTCAATTTCTGATATCAAAAAGACGGATTAAGAATAATAAAATCCAGGTCGAGTGTTTTTCAAAGATTGCTAATTCCTATATCTCTACTTTCTATTGCGACACTATCCTGGGTACAGCACAATGGTCCTTGAGGACTGAGAGCTATGATCCCATACCAACCCACATCAACTCTAATTCTTACTCTAAATATAAAAAGTGAATCTTTCGAAATATATTCGGTTTTGTATACAAACCGATCTTAGTAGATGTCATACCACCTTGGCCAGAACTTTTTTAAAATTAGTATATGTATCTAGAGTCAGATCTGATTGTAATGAATATTTTAAACCTGTTATAAATAGATCTGGTTATATCTATTCAATATATGGACCTGATCAAATAAACTCTTTGCCTAAATGGGATTCTAAAAAGAAAAACGATTCCTTTTATAAGAAATACCAAATTTTCTTTTTTAAACCAAACCGACCAAACAGACGACAGACAGACGGACATCTTGCAGTTGTTCACTTTTGCTTTGCAGTGCAATGCAGTGCGAAAAAAAAAAAACGCTGAACAAAAGTCGTTAATCCCGCGCGTTGTTCGACACTAAATACCAAGCGACACGTAGGTGACAATACGCCTTAAAATGGACACATTTCTGTGTCCAACTCCATTTACGAATTGCCTTTTTAATTTAACACAACACAACACAACACTGCAACAACTACTGCAGCAGTTTTTTTCTTAACTTTTGTTTGCTTCTTTTCCCTCTCCTTCTTCCCCTTCTTGAACAACTTCGTCTTTGGTTTTTATATTTGTTTGTTTTTGTTTATTCTGTGCATCCGAAATAATTAAAGGACAAGGTGACACTTTTGCAATTGTGTGTGTGTGTGTGTGTGTATGGCAGCACACAAACATGGCAACACTGTTAACAGTGTTGTTGCCGGTCTTTAGCAGCCTTTCAGTGCATTTGCGAATTTTGTTTTATTGCAGTATTTGCCCCTGAAAGGCGCTGCACTGCAAGCAGACAATGCCAAATGAAAAGCGCACAATACTATAATTCCATAAAAGGATGCAAAGTATCTCACAGATGAATGCCGCGCTTACACCAGAAATGCATTTCGAGTGCAGCATACCGAAGGTGTTTAGTTTTCATTGCTGCTATTAAATTGTCAAAATTATTTCGATTTTTATTTTGCAAAATTTGCAAAACTCATTTGGTTTAGAGCGCTTTGCACTGTTGTTGTAACACACACACACAATTGCATTTGCATTTTCATTTTGTGGAAATTTTCGCTTATATTGCGCGGCTGCGATTTTGGGTGAAGCGCGTGTCACCGGTGCGTCACGCATAAATTATTAATTCGATTAAGTGCGTGGTGCGTGGTTATAAAACGCACGAAACTTTTCCGAAATTTTCGAGTGTTAATGAGAAAATGAAAATGAATTTATACTCTATTGGATTGTGGACTGTGTGTCCAAAATTGAAATCGGTATTTTCACAATTGAAAATAATTTTTTTTGTGAAGTTATATCGGTTTAATAGTTGACACTAGTTCAATACGAAATAGAACCACATTCAATGGAAAATTTCAAAAAATTCTAATAATAACTTTTGATATTTTGTTAGTCGTCTAAAGGAAATTTTTGAATATTATCTACTCTAAGATTATACGAACTTTTTTGTTTGTTCCAATCAAATACAAGTACATTTTATGCATTTACCAGTGTTGTGTCCATAAGCATTATCATTATCTCTTATTATCATTGAAAAGAGTAATGATAATGAAATCGACTTTTCATTATATAAAAGTTAAGTTTATGATACTGAACTGAAAATTTGCAAAATGGTATGAAAATTTATAAAATTTTTAATTATATTTGAGAAATGCAATTAATAAGTAATAAGTAAAATGAAAAGTAATGAACAAATTTATTTAAGCATTAATATTCTCAATGGTTACTTTATTTCAATGCTAATGGCAGTAACTAATGAATTGCATTTTTAAAGCAATTTAACATTTGAACTCTTAAAAAATAAACATATGACTAATGGAACCGCTTAAACTTTTAATTTTCCAGTTATGTCCAAAAGTTCTTTCATTACTTTTGAAGTTTGCATTTTATATAAAATTATTATTTGCGCTTTGGGTCATAGAAAAATTTTTTATTTTGTTTATTGTTAGACGACAACAATGCCAGAAATAGCAGGACGGACAACTGTTCCGGAAGGAGCTATCCTTTTATCATCAGCGAACCAAGATGCAAGTCTGCAATTGTTCTAAACTGAAATTTTTATTCATAACTAAAGTTTTCAATTACTTAAGTTGGTTTCATTACCAACTTTCAATTTCAATAAAAAAAACAATTTTACTATGATTACTTTTTCAGTTATAATGTAATGTTTAGCTCATATTTGTATCAAGAAAATGTTTTCATTTAATTAAAGCTTTTATTTAATTCATCTAGTTATTTTTCACCCCCTCGGGGGTTCACTGATCAAAGAATACCTTAGCAGAGACTATCATTTATTTTTACTCTGGTTTCTCTTCAGTTATCGACTTAATATTTCGTCTTTTTTCATTTATTTACATATGTCATGGTTCTTAAAAAATGAATGTTCAGACTTTTCCGCCTTAACTTGAAGCACAACCTCATATAACGTCGTAACCTGACAATATACTCTAAACATACTCTACGATGTTGAACCGTATTTTATGAAACTCAAATCAGCCTGTGTTGTAAGCCATATTTTTAAAGCAAAGTGTAGACTGCTTGAGATCAATGCTGGAGCTTTTGGAAATGTGTCACTAGATCCTTGCTCGGTTTGCAGTTTGAGTAAAATGGAAAACACAAATCTTCTAATAGGAGCTCGTCCCATCTATGGAGGTATAGGAGTTAGAATTCTGGATAAGAAAGTATTATCCAACGGAGAATTGTATGATTTGCCAAATGGTGCAAATAGAGACTTAATAGAAAAAGAATTCTACTAACTCTTGACCAGGCAAGAAATGGCTTTATACATTAAAGAAAAATGATTTTTTAGAATTAATATATACAGTCATGTCTGGGTATAGTGAACACTTCGGTATAGTGAATGCCCACATTTTTACATGGAGTACTCTTAATTGTGGAGTATTGAAATGCTTTTCGAAATTTAATTCACTATTTGGAGGTTAGTGAATTAAATTTTGAAAGCAACTTCCAGCAGATAACAATAAAAAACACAAAAAAAAAGCTCTACTGATGATGCTGGTACAGTCTACGTGACAAAGCGGTCCAAAAGTCAATTTCTGAACGCTAGAACAACAAATGTCAACCTTGAAAGAGTGAACAACCCGGATATAGTGAACAGTCCAGTTGCAATAATTAGTTCCCTTTAACCAGAGACGACTGTAATTCATTACTTTTCATTAGATTTAGAAAATTTTCTCTTGAATATATTTTTTGATAGTAAAGGTGAAATTCTTGGACCGACGTAAGACTATCTTAAGCGAAAGCATTGGCCAAAGATATTCTATAATTAAGCAAGAACGAAAGTTTGTAGTTAAAAAGTTCGAAGGCGATCAGATACCGTCCTATAGTAATTCTGACCACAAACGATGCCAACTTTGCAATTGGCTGTAAAGGGAATTTACAATTAGTTTTAAATTGCTGAAAAACTTTCAAGTTGTGATCTACCCTAATTACCACTTTCGAGCGACAATAATGAAAATAAACAACAACAACAACAACAACAACAACAAAAAAGGCTTAATATGCTAACGGGTAGTTTATGATGTTATTGCCACTAATTTCCATAATCATTTTATTCATTTGTTAACATTAATATTAAATAATAACAGCAATTATGTTAATTTTAAAAACAAAACAACAACAAAAACCGAAAGCACTTTCAAAATACCATTGAACAACAACAACAACAAAACAAAAAACAATACAGACATTAATGTATTTTTTATGGTATTGCGAATTAAATTAATTTGATGTTGTAGTAATTTTTTTGTGTATGCATGTGTGTGTGTGCAATTTTTTGCTTATTTAATTATAGCCAAAAAACCACAAGCTGCCAAATAAATTGCTAGAATTGCATTTTGCTGTTCTTGTTGTTGTTGTTATTATTGTTTTTGTATTGCATACATATGCACAAGTGTAGCTGCCAGTTTGGTATAAATGTTATATGTAGTTTTTGTTGTTGTTGTTCATATGCCAACTTTAAATTGATTTACTGAGATTGTTGTTGTGTTTGTTTTTTTTTATATTTTTTTTGTTGCGTTCAGCTATTTTTTAAATTCGTTTTTTGTTATTATTGTTGTTGTTGTTGTTTTTGTTGTTGTTGGTACATTTACGTTTTACTCGCCACAATAAAACTGCGCTTTCGCTGCGGTTGTTTTATATCCGTTTTAAGGTTGTTGTTTTTTCTTCTTTTTATTACAAAAACATTTAATTTTGTAGTTGTTGTTGTATTTTTTTGTTGTATTTTATTAATTTTTATAGCACATTTCATCGTTACTTTTAATACGATTGCAGTAATTCGTTTTGCATTTGCGTGTGCATCTGTTTTATTGTTTTTGTTGTTTTTGTTGTTTTTTTTTGTCGCTGTTGTTGTGGTTTTTGTAGGTGCATGTATGTATATAGGTATATACATTCGTCTGGCAGTGAGCGGCCATGTTTCTTTTTATACCCTTCGCCAAGTGCAAGTGCACGTACCGAAGGGTATATTGAGTTTGTTCTTTCATTGGTAACGCCCAGAAGGGGGCGTGATAGGTATAACAAAGTATATATATAAATGATCAGCGTCAGATTCTGAGTCGATTTAACGATGTTTGATACGATAGCAAACATATTTGGTATGATAGGGTATATGAGCTTCGGCATAGCCGAAGATAATTCTCTTACTAGTTTTTTGTTGTTGTTTTTTTTACATTCCACGTCGAAGTTGCCAAGTGCGGCGGATTTATTATTATTATTCCCTGAGCTGATGTGCAATTTTATTACGAACATAAAACCAAGCCAAGCCAAACCAAGCCAAACCACATTTACTTACACGATTTAATCCAATTTTAATGAGTTTTGTTTTCGAAAAGATGTTATTGCGCATACAGCCAACGAAAAAAGTTAACCGGCGAACAGGCAAGCCATTTGGCAAAGTTTCGATAATGATTTATTTATGCATATTTGACGTTCATTTACGAGAATACTGAAAATTTGATATGATTAAATCCGATCAGAACCTGAAAATGAGTTGAACTAATTGAACTTATCTGGTTTCTTAAATGATCAGAATTTATTTCAAATATGTTTAGATAAATATAAATATGTAAAGAAAAAAGTAAAAAGCAAAACATTCATTTGCATATTTTTGCTTTTAGAGCATATAAATGCATATTATGGAGTTCTTCTTAATGTTTCGTTATTTTGTTAGCAAATTTCAGTATATGACAACGCTTCAGGAGGAGTAGGAGCATAAATTCAAACAGTTCATTTACGCAATTTTATTTGTTAAAAACGAAAAAAAAGGTAAAGCATATTTTTATTTCTCAAAGCATATTTTTCTAGTATATTTGAATCGCATATACAAATTTTTGTGAGAGCATATACAATTTTACATAGTATTCGAAAGAGTTTTTTTATACTATTTCTGCAAAAAATAAAACCAATTTTCTTTGTTAAAAGTATAAAAAAAGTGTTCTTGCTTATTTTTATGTATTCAAGCAAAATTTCACTATTTTATGCATGCATATATTGTATTTTCGTGCATAAAAATATCTTCTCTGTTGGGAAATAACTAAAACAAAAAGTTAAAATATTTGACTAACACTTTCGCTTGAGTATTGCCACTTCTAAATTGAAAACTAGCAAGAATTACTTTTAAGTATGTATGTATGTATGTATGTATGTATGTATGTATGTATGTATGTATGTATGTATGTATGTATGTATGTATGTATGTATGTATGTATGTATGTATGTATGTATGTATGTATGTATGTATGTATGACTCCCACTACCACCACTAACGCCGCCGTTGCCGCTGAAAACATGTTCCTCTCGCACTATGCAGGCAACTGCGACTTATGAAAACTATTTCCTTTCCCGCGTGCTGCAATGGTGCGGCTTTGTCTGCCCTTTTTTTTTTGTTTTGTAATAATATGCGCCTCCAGTTCTAATCCTAATCCTGGCATTGTGTGTCAGTTTCGCAAACGTATTCGGAGCAGCGTTTTCGATTTGATTTTTTGTTGTTTTTTTTTGTTGTCTTTTTGCGCATTTACCTCAACTGCAGATTGCAATCGACAAATCCGACAGCGAAAGGTGTCAAATGCGTTCGATGGGCGTGTCGTGCTGGCGCTGAAGTACGATTTCTTACAAGGCGCTTAAAAAAATTATTACTTCCTGTTTAAGAGAACGCCCTCTGCTTAGGAGTAAAGGTTTTTTCGAGGTGTTGAAATTGCATAAATCTGACGTTTGTGAGATTTTTTCGGCACAGTATTCTATTAAGGAAACCGAAAATATTGAAGTGTTATTTTGAGTTATATTACGAGAATATGAAACTGAATATGAACTGCAGAATAATAATTTCACAGAAGTAAAAACTTTCCATTTGATTACCTTTCGTTTGATACCAATCTCAGTTATATATAAAAAAGAACTTTCATATAGAGCATTCACATTTAAATCTAAACATCTTCGAAATACTTAAATTTGATATTGAAATGCTTGTAAAATACTTTTCGAAATCATTTTGACAATATGAAAATCATTTCAAATTATTCCAAATTTTTTTTTTAAAGTAATTCTTTTTAAGGTTCGGTAATTAAAAAAAAAACTACACGTAAATAACATTATTATAATAGTTTTAAAACGCTTAAGCCACCTTCCAAACTAAAGAGAAAATCGTTTCTGTTTCATTGCCTTTTCACCTTAAAAAGGTCTTTATTATGCGGTTAGGCGAAAAATCTGCTAGACCCTAACATAACAGCAGGAAACCCTACACCTTTGTCAGTGCGCAGCTTGTAAGGAGACACGCATAAACCACATTTAATTGTGCGCAATGATGAATGTCAGGATTTACTCAAAACATACACAAAAACACACACACACACACAAAACACGCAGTACGGATTTGTATTAACAGAGGAAAATGAAAACAGTAAAAAAAAAGAGTCGGTCCTAGCAACTATTAGAAATGCATTATTTTTAAATTATTTTATTAAAATTAAAAAACATCAAAAGCCAGCCTAATTTTTATGAAATTTATCTTTTAAAACGTTTTTATACCTTCAGAACCATTTGAAATTATAAAAATATAACTGCTTTATTTGAAAGAAACAACAATTTAGATAATAACCGTCTACAAATAGTTCAATGCAAATGTTTCAAAATGTATTCAATTTAACTCAAGGATAACAGAAAACTAAATGTCAACACAATATCTCGAATGCTACTCAAAACATTTTATAAACTAGATATGAACAATTTTGTCAAAATGGCCGTTGCCCGGAGCCGTTAAACTCCAAAATCCAGAGCTGGGCACGAACTAGTTAAAATGTTAAAAGTTTATTAACGAAGTAAATTTTTTTCTAATTTTTAACTTACCCGTTCATTTTGAAAAACACTAAAAAATTAATTAACTTAAGTTAAATTTCTTCCGTTAATGCAAGTTAGTGAAATATTAAACGACAAATTCAAAGAGTAAAATCAATAACCAAAAAGGAAAATTTAAGACTTGAATTAGGGCAAATCGAATGATTTACTGACAGATACTTGGAATTTTTAACGACGTTAACTTTTCTACGAGACTATCGAAATTAACTTAACGAAGCTAAGATTTTAATTAACTTTTCATGGACTAACAAAGTTAAATTCTTAATAAACGATGCCCACCTTTGACAAAATCTAACTAATTCATCTAAATCATAAGTACAAACAGTGTTAAAAATTTTTGCGCAATATCTCGAACGGTTGTCATTGTATTGTAATAGCAAAAGTTATGACGAACATGATTGAATCGACTCAAGATTGATCGTGATTATGATCAAGAATATATATATATATAAATATATTATGTATACATACTTTTCATTCTTGAGTATTTAGTAAAAAAACAAAGTAATGCCCAAACATAATAAGTAAACCAACTGAGTGGTGCATAAAAAAAGTAAATACAATATAAATAAAAATAAAAAAGGAAAGCAACAGCAAAACCCTCAACAAATTGTTGTAATTTAAAACTACCCAGTGTGTGCGCGCAAATCAGTGTTGTATGTTGTTTTTCCCGGATTTGATTTTATTTTATTTTACTTTGTATTTTATTTATTTATTTGCTGTTGTTGTTTTTGTTTTTTTTAAGGTTCCTGCCTAGCTGCTTTTGCGATAGCTGCTAAGGTGCGATTACACTTTCCGAGCGATTTGTTTTATTCCTTTGCCATAACTCCTCAAGCAGAAGAATTTTCTCTGCACAAAATGTTGGCATTACATTTCGCCAATTTTTTTTTTATTTTCCGTCTTCTATTTTATGTTTTTGTTGTTGCTTGTTGTACCAGCGAGCGTTTACATTTCAAAAGGACAGCGAAAAAAAAAATGTCTCTCGCTCTGCTATTTGCAGTTGTGCTTGGCCATTTTTCTGTTGCTTGGTTTGGTTTTTGTGGCATTATGCCCTTTTGCTCAGCGTTTTTTTTTTTTTTTTTCGTTTTTTGTTTTTTCCTGGTCGAGTCGAGTTTGGTGGTGACACTTTGCCAGCCGCCGCCGCTCGAGTGGTCTGTCAGTTGTGGGCGTTTGAAGCGGGCTGTGTGGTGGGGTGTGTGTGGTGGGGTAATGGCGGTGGTGTTGCAGAGCAGAATAAAAAGAAGAACTTCACCTTTGTAGCTGCTTTCAAGATTTATCGCTTCATTTGTGTTTGCATCGAGCTGTGAGAATTTAATAAATTCTTTGTGCGAAGTTGTTCATCAAACGAATTTCTTCTTTTTTATATTTGGTAAATTTATCTGCTTTTGTTGTTGTTGTTTTGCTTTCGTCAAAGGAGGAGGTATTGTCTGAAAGGTATTAATGCAAACAATTTATGTTATTAATTTCTTTAGCAAACTCAAATAAATCTCGCATTTCATTTTGCAAAACGAAATTTTATTCCCATCAAAATATTGACCGATTGAATAAAATTTTATTGATACGTGTCCGGCTTGCAAACAGAATCGACTCTCGACTCGACTCGATTCGATTCGACTGGGAACCAGTTCGCCAACGCTCGGCTAATTATTATTTAAACGCTTTAGCGCCACTGTATAAACAAGCAGCTTGTTAACAGCAATTGGCCAAATGTTTGATGAGGGAATCGCGTGCGGCATTTGCATTTGCACACACACACACACACATATACACTACACCATACACATACACATACATATACGCAAATACTATAGTTTAGCGCAAACTTACAGAGCGTGTAAACAAGAGCGTTAACACCAAATTAAGGCAATCAATGTGCGCGAACGGAAGGAATTCGCAATTGCGCCGCTACTCTGCACCGCGCTACGCTTACATGATATGGACAACATTTAGTGTGTTGCTGTTGACAAAGCGCCACCTATGTATAAACTTTTAATATTAGAGCAACATGCAAATTCATTAGACAACAGCAAAACGTTGCGCCTTTATTTATTGCGCGCTCACAAAATGAAGTTCAAAACTGATTTTTGTTTAGGTTGATCTCGTAATCACATCAAATTGTTGCAATTAATACTCTTTCTTTGTATACTTTCCTTTTGATCCTTCCTCTGGACTACACTAAATTATAATCCGGAAGGGATACTTCCGATAGTAAGCAAAAATTGAGGCGCTTATTAAAACGGACCACATAGCTTAGCTTTTTAAGAAGTTTAAGGAGCATAGAAGGAGGAAGTCTAAAGTAATAGTCATACATTCCAGATAAGGACTTGTATATGAAAGAATATTAAATTATTTCCTGGTCAGGCTTGGATCTTGAGAAGGACCGGGAAGTTTGAAATGGAACAATATTTTAGACAAAATTTTTTTGGTCTTACAGATATTAAAAAAAAAAGAATCTTATTATATTAGTTAGTTTATTATGAAACCAAAATTCATTTGTCTTTCACACGTTGTCACTGATAACGCTTATCATTCAACATTATTAAAATATTGTTTCTTGTTGCCAGTGAAGCCATTAAAAAGGAGGAAATCTTATATACTAATAGTTCATCTTCAGTAGAGCAAACTCTAATATAAACTGATCAAGTAAACGTTAAGCAATCCAGGCTAGAATTATTAATTAATCCTTTATCTTTAATAAAATATCCACTAAAGCAACAGATAAAGGTAAATCGTATTATCTGAGTCAAGCTTCAGAGAAGGCCCAAACCACCAGTGAAGCAAACCATCACGGATCAAGTGACATTTTTGGCCACCACCAAAACACTTTTATTTGTGCACCATTTTATTTGTTTTTTTTTCTACTTTATTTTTCTCGTTAAAATTTACGTGAATGCCGCAACATACAAGTACATATATACATGCACATATATATACATACGGACATATACAAGTAGCAAATTGCAATTTGTTATTGTTGTTAATATAAATTTGCAACGAAAAACGTTTGAGCCAACAGAAAAATAACAGCAGCAAACAAAACAAAACAAAACGAAACGAAAACAACGAGCCACGTTTATTGAAATGGGCAATTGCGCACATGTTTAAAACCTTGGCTAAATAAAGCGCTGCCGTCGCAGCAGTATTGCATGCTGCATGTTGTATGCTGCATGCTGTATGCTGCATGCTGTCTGCTGCCACTCACTGTTGCTAAGTACTTTGTGCTACTTGTCGGCACATAAATTTTGTCCATTTACGCTTACTGTGGATTTTAATATCTTCTTCACGGCTAACACAACAACAAACAGCACCAGCACCAGCAGCATCAACAGCACAAAAATGCACCTGAAGTGTGTGGCGCGGCGGCAAACTTCTCACTTTTGTGTGGCTAAAGTTGAAGCAAATGAAAAAGCTTAATGCAGCAGCAACATGCACGCTAGATTGGTTTTGAAGAAGCCATAAAATAAAAAAGTATTTTTCGAGTAATTAAATTAAACAGTTTTAATTGTTTCGTAATTTTTAAAAATTAATTACAAGATTTAAAAAGGTGGCATCATGAATGAAAGGTACTTTCAATTCCTTTCAAATGACACCTCATTTTGGAAGATCGGAAAGTAACTATACAAGTTATAACCACTTAATAAAAAAGATTTTTGAATTTTGAAGGAATATTTGTTCTTAATAAGCATTTCCGGTTATAGTGACCTATATACCGATAATTTACACGATCTTTTTTTTACCGTTAGGCGTTTGTCGGAGGTCAAAAGTACACGCCCACCATACAAAAGTATAGTCTAAATATATGTATATATAGCACAACACCACAACCGATCTAATGCTCACTTCTCGTTTCGTCTCGTATGCCCACGTCTCATATGCGCTTTGCGGATTCGTTGGTGGCGGTTAGTGGTAAAAGCTGTTTTTGTTGCTGTTGTTCTTGTTGTTTTTGTTCTATGTACGTTCGTAACATGAACTTTATATTTAGTAGTGTCTTAAAATTGTTTTTTTTGTTGTTGTTTTCCTTTAGCATGAAACGTTAATTCCAAAAGGTTTTTCGAAGCGGTAAGAGTTTTTAGCATTTAAACTCACAATTTTAACAGCTAGAACAGGCGACGCGACGCGACGGACCCAAACACGCTGGCTGAAAACTAAATTTTGTGTGGAGGTCATAAAGTTGCCGCCTCGTTTTAGGAAGGATTTTTCTATGTCGCACTTTAGTTGCAACTAAATAAAGCAAACGGACGGTGACACTTCGCCAAGGAACAGCTTTAGTAAGAAATTGTTTTATAACATGTGGAACATTGAAGGGCGGAGTTGGTGAAGCATTTCTTATGAGCTACTTTTTTTTTACTTATGATCTTTATTGTTCCTTAATATGCATGTGATGTATTTGCAAATAAATGGTCTTTGTAGAAGGGATCTACCGACATTTTTAATATCTCAGGGAGAAGACTCATCAAAGTTATTTGTATCTGTTGCAGCGTGCAACATTTTCAATCAATCGATTCGCATTTTGAGCCCACAACAAACCATTCCAAGCATTTTAAAACCTGGACAAAGCAGCATCGCATCACATCGCCATGCCATGCCACGCCACGCAACGCCACGCAACGCTTCACAATCAATTTAAATTTGCTCTGCGCGAATTTCGCTCGAATCAAGGAGTCGCAATTTTGGGTGTGATATACGAGTATCAGTGGCGATGCGGTGTGCTGCGCATGCGTGGGTCGTTCCATTTCGTTTCGATACGACATACGACAACAACAACGAACCAAAAACCAAACGTACACACGCTGATAAGTTGTCCTTTTTTTTTATCTGGCCTGCCTGCCTTTCGAACTTTCGAAGAAGGCGCACATTTGATTTGGGTCTTTCGCTTTTCGGAGCTCAGATGTATACTTGTATCGTAAAAGGACGTTTTGTCGACAAGATCGGTAAACAAAAAGCTTGCGATAAAGATGACTGATTGCATGTGGGCTTAGCGCTGCAGCAATACGCGCCAGGAATTTTAATAAAGCGATGATGGATTTTTTTTTCGTGTCCGTCTTGTATACATTACGACGTTCCAATGACGCAAATGAACAAAAAAGAAAATTAAAAAAATGGAAAATTAAAAATTAACCAAGTAAACAAATTGCATGACTTATACAAACAATGTATGTATGTACATATGCACTTGTATGTAGCTGCTTTATTGAATTAAGCGCGCGAGTTCTGTCAAAAGTCGTCTGCTGTCGTTTGATATGTTTGTTGTTGCAGAGGCTGTACTTAGCGCTTGCGAGTATTCGATAAGTATTCAAAATCGTATTTAAAAGGTCATCAAATCAGTAAAGCTCCGTTGGAAGCAAATAATAGGTTATCAAATGAATATTGGATTTTAAGGGACTCAAAGGATTAAGGATTCAAAGAACACTTTAAAGAATATCAAAAAAAAATATCTGAAATATTGTATATAAAAAGTGTAAGTTGATTTTTTTCCTGAATATCTTTAAAATAGCTTGAAAGATTTAATTAACTATTCAATCGAAAATATATTTTTTAAAGAACATTTGGAATACTTGCAGCATGATTTAATATTGTTTAATCAAGTTCGAGTTCAAGTCAGAGAAAGGTTTAAAAGTTGATTATTTTAAGTAACCGATTAATCGGTTTTCAAGAAAAAAAAATGCAAGTGCCTAACTTTAAACCAGTAATACGCGTGCGCCGCCGCCCCTTGCAGTTGTTGCGCTTGCACAAGCGCGTCGTTTACTTAATTAAAAGTAAAGGTTACTTTGCATATAAATTGATTCAATTTGCCTGATGAACTCATGCCCACCTCAAGCCAGCCTTCTTTAGTGTGGTTGACGCAAATTCTCCACACACTCGCAACGAAAAAAAACACACACACACACACTAAAACACAAATGCGCAAACTTACACTCAGACAGGCAGACACACAGACAGACAGACAGACAGACAGACAGACAGACAGACAGACACTCTTACACCGACACAATATCGCTAAATTGGATCTTAAATCGCAGCCTGATTGTTTAATCGGCGACTAATCTGCGTCGCTTGTTTTGTCGCTGTGATTGCACAGAATAAATTAAATTAAATTGCCACACTTGAGAGTCGCGCACTGTGGACGGGCACACGGAGGACACTTACTCGGGCGCTGCAACCCGCGCAAGTCGACTGTTTTGGTTATTTTTCTTCTTTCTTTCTTGGTTTGTTTTTTTTTTTTTTGAGTTTCTTGAGGTTCGCTGTAATTCTCAGTGGCGGCTGAAACTTCGTAAAAGAATTATGAGCCGCCGCAGTGCAGCGCTGTCGCGCGGTCAAAAGGTGTTCAGACGATATGTCGTCGTCATCGTCATCGTCGTAGTCGTCATCGTCATCGTTGTCTGCAACGACGGCTGCAGATTTGCGGCCACGTTTATCTCCTGGCTTGGGTCTTGAATTAGCAGCAGCAGCTATCGCGCATGCACATGCGCAACTCGTTGCAACCAATTTGCATATTTGTCGTCCATGTCGCTTTAGTTGTTGCTTTCGTTTTTTGTCCTGCTAATCTTTAAGCGAGGATGTTGTTTTTTATTGTTTGTTGAAGTTTTGACGAAGCCAAAGCATTTTATGATGGCATTTGTCAAGTGAGTCAATGGTCAAGTAGTCTAACATGTCTATAATTATTTAAAGTTAAAAAACAAGATCTGCAAGAACTTGTCCCAACTGCATTTGGGCTTAGTAAGCAAAAAATTAAATTTTGTTTTAAACATAATCTAAATTGATAATTTGTTATTTCAGATGCAAAACTATTTTAGTCGATGACTATGGCGGCATGTGACAATCGTTGGCAGCAAGAGTTCACTTGGGAGTACACTTTAGGCAAGGCCAAGTAACAGCGTTTCCCGTGAAAAGGAAAAAGGAAGGGCTTGCTAAATGGGACATTTTCTACAAAAAAGAAAGGTGCATGGAAGTGGGTGCGGAAGGCCTGTACTCTGCCAGAATAGGATTTTAGAAGGAGTCAAAACCTGAAATTGACAACTGGAAATATTATTATTATTAATAAAGGCTATAGATGCACTGCGACCTGAAAGATCTATTGTGAAGCCTCTTTGCCCTACTAACACAGTTCTAGACTATTTATAAATCTCGTAATTGTTGTGGGCTTGATTATTACTATGGATTTGGAACTAGTATCCCATTGCCTCAATATTCAAATCTGCGTTTTGGAATCATAAAAGATATCATTTTCTTGTCTAGATCTTGCATTTTTGAAACATTAACTTAGACCAGTACTTCCAAACCTTTGTCATATGTAGAATATACAATTTTTTGTTTAATAATATTAATATACATATGTATGTATGTATATCTTTATTTTTCTTATACCACATAAGAAGTCATATTTTCTAGCTTTTTGCATCTCAATAAAGCGTGCTTTTCTGACCACAACCACAACAAAGCCATTTGTGTGTTGGCCAACTGACTTGAATGGACACAATTTATACTACCCAAGATGCTATTTGTCATGCGTTGCATACTTTAGCTGAACTGGAAGTATTCTACAAAAAAAAAAAACGCTCGACAAAGACGTCGACAAGGAAGAGGAAAATATATACATGTACATAGATGATAATGATGATGTCGAAGTCGAAGTCAAAGTCGATGAAGTTGAAGTTGGCCATGTGCAAAGCGCCGCCAATGTTTGCGCGCGTTGCCATCCTGAATAATTTTGCAATGTCTCTATTGACATTTTGTTATTAAGTTTCTTTCCGTAATTTGGTTTGCTTGTTGAATATGTCATTCTATTTTTTTTTCATTCTCTTTTGTTAACATCTTCCATTCGTTCTGTTTTGTTCTATTCCATTTTTGCTTGTTTTTTGTTTGTTTAGAGAACAAGAATTTCTTTTCGAAATGTTTTTCCAACTGCAGGAAAAACACGCAACAGAAAAAAGTATTTAATTGACTACCGTTGATCGGTCATCATCATCGTTCGCCATCTGTAGAGACAATGCATTGCGATGCGCGGCTGACTGCATAAACTGACATTTAAGTGACAAGCATGCGCAACGCGGTCACAGCCGCCGCCACCGCTTATTGTACGCGCGCGCATACGTAATTTGCATTATGGACTTGTCAAGTGCGCGTTGGACATTGCCATGGCGAGAATCGTGCAGCAGGTGTTGTCCACGTCGTCGATGTCGTCATTGTCGTCACAAGTGTGAGTGCGAATGCGGCTGTTTGTGCCGCAGATTAAATTGCAACAACATAAAAAGCGCAACAGTCGGAGGCATTGCACCAATACTTACTTCGATTTATGCAAATGTGGCTGTATGAAAAGAAGAGGAGTTGCTCATACAGTCATGTTCGCTTAAAGAAGATGTTGTTTTAGGCCTTTTTTAATTTAGCTGGATAATCCACAGTATCAAAAAAAATGAGAATAACTATTTTAACCAAAAAGAGTATGTATAGTTTTTAAAATATTTCTATGGCTTTATATAGGTAGAGTAAGACAAATTGGATTGTGGACTAATTTGAGGCGTCAGATGATGCAACAGACAAGTTCACTAAAAATTTATTTAAATGAATGTTCTTCGAGCTTTGTTCGGTCTTGGTGATTGGTCCGATCAAAGTATGACCATGTATTTTGGATTTTGCAAATTTTCTTATTTTTTGATCAATTTGATGAAATAATATAAACGCTTATATCTAAAATATTTCTGTAATCTGCTTTAGAATATATTAACAACAATTCATGTCATGGTCGTAAGTTTAAGGTGAATTAAATCAATCCACTAAGTTATTGTTAAAATTGTCTATTGAGCTTAAACATGTTTCGTTAACCAAGTTTTAAAAGGAGAGAACACAAAATATTACTAAAACTAACTCTAGTTCTCTCGTTTTTAACTATGCCCCATGGTTGAATAATTAGGTCAGGAAAGAAGAAATGAGAACGCAAATTGAGCGAATTCACCACGATTTCTGCCTTATTAGGCAGTTTCTTTTTTTTTGAGTTTTGACCACAAAATACGTTGTTGTTTTTATTAACTTGATAATTTTGTAGTGACCATGACAACTAAACAAAATTTTTGTTTTCAAAGAGGGAAAAAAAATCGAGGTGGAGAGGGACATTTATCTAGCTTCCTAACCTTAAATTTATTACACCATGCTAACCATTTTAAAAATATCGTATAAGAAACAAATCTTATTCATATTAAAATACTGTTAAAATCTCATTATTATTTTCAATAATTATGGCGATATCTCCTATTAATTTTTATGATAGCACTAAACTATTAATTAAAAGAAGAAGGCAAAACTACCTGACCAACATTTTAAATTAAATGAACAATTTTAATGGGAACAACAAAAAATTGTCGACCGGACATTACTGTTCCGGAACACGCTACTTTTCCAGCAGCGGTCTTTGGTAAAGCTTTGTGATTTCATACTCATCTATAAGCTTCAAAGAATCAAAAGACAAACGAGCGAAAATAGAGACACCAGCTTAGCGATTTCTTAGAAAAAGTAAAAAATTATTAGTTAATTTTAAAAATGAGACCAAGATTGTTTTAAATAATTAATTATTTAATGTATTAATACAAGTAACCTTAAATTGATTTTTTCTAGTTGCCACTTAAACCATATCAGAGGAAGAGACATAGATACAGTCTGTATAGTAAAAGAGATACTGATGGTATTATGTGATTTTGTATATCTTTAAACAATTTTCTAACATTAACTGTTCCATTAACCATTTAACATTATATTAAAATTTTACCTTATATAAACGACACGCAGTGTACTTATATACTACCAGTACAATAGCAAACTAATGCAGTTGTGAGCTCAGTTCGAGCTGCACTTACACATTGGTTGTGTGTGCAACATGACTGATATCGCATTGCAACTGTGTCAATGCTCCTCTACTTCGCTGTGATGGTATGTGTGTATGTATGTACTATTAAAAAAAAAAAAGTAAACAAAATACTAGATTACTATTATTTCAGTTTGTTAATGGAAATAATGATAATAATTATGAGCATAAATCCTGCGCGTTAACAACCCTACTATTTTGTGGCTTAAATATGGCCACTTGGCTAAAAGTTAATAACTGCTTAAGTGCCGTGAAGTGGCGGTCTAGTCGCAACCAATGTTGCTTCACGTCATCGCATCGTTGTCGTTGTTGTTGCTGCTGTTGTTGTGCTTGTTTCGGTTACTGCTGCTGGAATTTCTCTGTTGCACATGTCAATCACGATCTTCGTTTTATTGTTATTGCAGCAATGCTTGCAATCAACAACAACAGCCGGAACAGCGCAACAACAATTGCTACCGTAGCAATGTTATTGTTGCTACTGCTGTTTTCGTTGTTGTCGTTGTTGTTGTTGGCCTTAGTGCTGCTGTGGCTGCCACAACAACCGCCTAAACAACTTCTGATTATCTCGTGATTTATTTGACTTACTTCCAAATTTAGGGATTTAGCGTGGAAAACTAACAAGCTCGACCGTCCCCGTTTGTTCTGTCGGTCCGTCGGTCGGTCGGTCGCCTGATCACTGCCAGAGTTCGTTCGTGGCATGGCAGCATCAGAGCAATGCGATATAAAATTGCAGCTGCAGCAGAAGTCAAGAAAAGAAAAAAAAAAACTTCTGACTGCAATTTTGATGTTCTTTGATGCGCGCGTCGCGTCGCAACATAAACGCTTCGGATCACATCGCGTCGTAAGTGGAGTTTTATGATTTTCGTTTTGTTAATTATGTGGTGATTTTATGTTAACGACCTCATCTCTCGAGGGCATTAAAGTTATCAACGTAATTGAAAATTAAATATATATCTCACTCGTGCGAGGATATCGACATTTTATCGCCAATAATATTTATCAACTCGTTTGTCTTATAAGAGAGTGAACAAAACAAGGACAACGTTTGGGAAACTTTATTTTTTTTAATTTTTGTTGTTGTTAGTGTACTTAAAAATATTAAAATCATATATTACATAGCAAATTTAAATTTTATTTAAGTTATTTAAATTAAAAACTTTCCATTTTTGTATTCTCGATTTTCGCTGACAGCCGCAAGAGCAATAACAGCGTCTCACGGTAAATAATGCAAGGACGACCATCGCGCTTCAAACCGAAGAAAATTGTAATCACCTGCCAGAAAGTTTGCCCACCGGGCTACAAGTAATTAGTTTTAAGTAAGTAAGTAAGTAAGTACAATACGCCAACAAAAAGGAGCAAGAACACAAAGGACAATAGCTGGCGAAATGACTTGCCTCAGCTACGTCAAGGACGACGACAGACATACAGACAGTCAGAAAGACAGACAGACAGTTGGACAGACAGACAGTTGGACAGACAGAAAACTTTTGCATTTGAAACCACAAAAGCATAAACAAAACGGAAACAAAGCAACAAATCCGATTTCCGCTTTACGTAAACAAAATGAAAATGTATAAATAATTTAAAAACAAAAAAAAAACGAATAAAAGATACTAATTGGAGGACAAGAGGAATCAAACCGCAGCAGCAACAACAGAATACCATCATACCATATACCCTAAAAGCATTACAACAAACTCAGAGAAGAAACAGAAAACCAACAACAACCAGCAACAAACATTAGATTCCTCCAAACGAAATACAACCGTAAAACTTGACTTAAGAAAGAAGTTTCTTTTTTGGTTTGTTTTGTTTTTGTTTTGTTTTGTTGCTTTGGAAGAACAACGACGACGTCGACGACGACGACGACATCAACTTAAATGCAAACGAGCGCACTTTTCGGCGGCACAGAGATAATTTCCCGTTCGAGTAATATTGTACAGCGCGTTTTCTATATCACAAACGACACCCACACTCCTCTCAATGTCAGTCCAATCATTGTTCGCGATATTGCGCGCAGGTGGTCAGCGGCAACGTAGCGCGCTGCCTCCGTTTGGTAGATATCCCCCGATGATACTTGGCGAGAGACAATAGAAATCACAGCAAGAAAAAAGAAAAAAAAAAAAAAACCAAATGACGACTGTCAACGAGCAGCTCTGATTTTAATGCAAAATAATGGCGAAACTTTTTCAGCTAGCAATATTATCATTGGACAAGTCCGTCGTTGAGCAACAATTCATAATCGAAACAGCAGCACAGATATCACAGTCGTAGCTGTAGTGGAAAGCAATGGAAGCAATGATAGCACAGAAAAATGAAAAAATAAAAAATGTTATACAAGATTATACGATCTGGATATACACAGATTTAATTTGAGAAAATATATACAATATACGAAGATATGTATATTCAGCTAAGCCGAAGTTTAAATGCTCCACGAGAATTTATTAGGTTTGTCAGTTTGTTATTTTCAAAGAGGCGTTGTTGGTATGACAATATCTATTTATACATAAATGATCAGAGTCGAATTCTGAGTCCATTTAACGATATCTGACTGTCTTTTCATCTATTTGACTGCTTGTATTTCAGCGAATACAGTCGTGGTTTAAAAGATATCAATCTGATATTTAGTATGTGTGGTTCTATTCTCAAGCTGTTGTTAAGTTCTCAGATTAGTAAGATCGGAAAAAACTACTCTCTCAAATACAAACGCCTCTTTTTATGCGGAAAAAAAAAATCAATAAATATACATAGTTGCAAATCAAATTCAGTATTCAACAAATTCATAGTAATAATATTACTGACATTAAAATCGGAGTCATCGAATAAAATCTATTTACGTCCACTTATAATGGATGCATATGTACGAGTATGTGCTACAACACTGATGGTCACTTTGCACTTTACACGTAATGCAAATAAATATGCATTACCAGTCAAATCTTACTGAATACTGAAAAAAATAACAAAAATCAGCAAATTTTTACTGATTATATATAATTTCGATTACCAGTTAAATTTTACTGGTAAATAGCAAAAATCAGTTAATTTTACTGATTACTGAAGAAGTAGCAGTAATCCGTAAGTAGTAGTACTATAAGTGGAAAAACTAGTGGAACTCCACCCGAACAAGTAGCATAATTTATGCCGTTTTGATAACTCAATCTCCTGAAGGGGGGAAGGATCAATTCTAGAGCTATCCTGAATTTTTAAGAAATTTTAAAATGTTCATTAGTGGACAGTCAGATAGGCCTTCAGAATGTCGGTTGTGGCTCGTGCAGTGTGTGCTGTTGCTCCGTCCTGTTGGAACCACATGTCCACCAGTCCTAATTCGTCCAGTTCGGGCAGAAAAAACTCGGTCAACATTGCCCTATAGCGCGCACCGTCCACTGTTGTCGTTTGACCCGCGGCGTTCGGCCCGATGACTCCTCCAGCGTGAACAGCGCACCACGCAGTCACTTTGAGCGGGTGTAATGGTTTCTTGTGCATCACTCGCGGATTTTCGGTTCCCCAGAAGCGATAATTTTGCTTGTTCACGTACCCGCTGAGGTGAAAATGAGCCTCATCGCTCATTATGATTTTTGCCAACACCACAGACGAATTGTTACGCAAAAAAATAGACACAATTATTCCGCGTTCATGGAGCGATACACTCCCCAAGTATCGCTCCATGGCTTATTCACTTGTATTCTGTATCTGTCTAGTCCACAAATGTCAAAACAGATTTGACATTGGCGGCCATTTGCAAAAATGAGAGCATCTTCCAATAGGGTGATTTCTGTTGCGCCACCCTGTACTAGTAACTATTTTCAGAGATGAGATTTTTACTGTAACTGTAATTTTTCTCAGTAATCAATTAAAATTTACTGGATTTGCAAACTAAATTGATTTAGTATTAACATTTTACTAATCATACAAATTAAATGTCAGTATCAAAAAGATTTACTGATTTTTGCTTTTTTAAATGCACTTTATATCTTTCTGCAGTATTTCAATGTACATATGGATGCTATTAAAAGCACATTTTTGAAATCTTTAAAATAACGTCGGGCAACTAAGTTTCGGCTTTTTTGAAGATAATTTCCGTTTTATTATTATTACTAAGAATTCCCTTATTACTTTAAGTTGCAATGCTAATTAACTTCACACTTTTGGACAAATTCGACTCAATGCATTTCTATAATAATTTTATATAATTATATTATGACATGCCTTAAAATAATCCTTTCAATTTGTGCATTTCTTAAATGAAAAATGTACCGAATACAACATTCGAGTTTTAAAGAAGGATTTATTGTCCAGCAAAGTTTTTCTCGAGATACCAAAAAAAAAGACAAACAAAAAATCCAAGAACGACAGCGCCGCGACTACAACAACAACAATTTGACATGCCCATTGCCTTAGCTCAGCTGTGTGCAAATCATGCAACTTGTTAAAGGACAAAACAGCAACAGGACATAAATAAAAAGCGTTTCTATACGCTGCGCGCTGTCTTAAGCTTCACTTTGTTTGGATTCTTTTTTTTTATTTTGCTTTTATTCTTTATTTTCGCCAACGTTGTTTGGATCCTTTTACCAACGATTGTCGCGACAAATGAAAATCTGCGACATTTACGTTTTTTTTCTAGTTGTTGTTTTTTTTTCTATTCTTTTTTAAAAATTGTGTCTGCTTAAAAGCTGCTGCTGTTGCGGCCGTGGAATTGTCATTCGTGTTTATCTTTTGGTTTTCGTCCTGATGCGATTACGGTTGTCTTTTGTGGCCAGGCAAAGTTTTACGACCACAAGTCGGCGTTGTTGCAGTTTCGCCAAGTTGAATTTATTATATCTCTCAGATTAAAGAAGAAATTATCAAATTAATTGCAGTTTTCGGAAATTTTTAAATCAAATGAAATGTAATAAATCACTCTCCAAAATATATTTTAGGCATTTCTCCTCTCACTTGACAATTTATTAAGGGTCCTAATGGCAGTTTCCCCGCACATTCATTAGGCCTGCCTAATGCCACTGATTACGATTGCAAATTCGAACAAACAAACAATCGAATCAATCAAACGCATACAAAAATATCCTTTTCAAATACAAAATGCAGCTGCCCGGATTAACATTTTTCATTTCATTTTTCACAACCATTTTCATTTCATTTGCAAAAGGTAGGCGCAAAAGAAAGCCATTATACTCCGACAATTTGTCATGTATATGTTAGTACCTACCGAGAGTCACACATCGGTCGCACACACATACAAACATACATATGCCTATTTGGACACTAAAGGAAAAACATTTCAATTTTTATTGTTTAATTGCCAAAGCCAGCAGGAGAACAAAAAAAACTCTGCCGCACCCGATCCAGCATGCCCGAGTTTTGTGTCAGACCGAGTTGTGCTGTGTATTTGTATTGAAATGCAGCGAATCGCATCGGACAAATCCTTAATGTCAATTTGTCTAAGCCGATGCATTTAAATCCTTTGCGTCTGATCACTGACATTGTTCGTCGGCATGTGGCTGTCGTTCCGTTTCTGTTTCGGAGCGTTCCCTAGCCGTACTTATTGACAACTTTCTACGCTTTGCGGCATGTTAAAAATCGGTTTTGTAATTTTTGTTGTTGTTGTTGTTTTTTTTTTAATTGCTGTAAATGTCTTGTTAGGTTCTTTGTTTGGCCTTTGTTAATGGCAGAGAAGCGCTGTGCATGTTTGAGAATTAAAAAAGGCGAACAAAATTGCAAATGTGCGAAACTTAAAGGATCTAATCTCGAACGAGTAAGCTGGATAAAACCTCGAAAAAATACATTTTAGTGTGTGAATTGTTGTTGATATATAAAAGACATATGTATACAAATCTTGTATATATTTACTTATTTATATGAATACATCTAAACCAAAAAAAAAAATTATCTATAAAGTGAAGTCTTTTCAATTAGATGACTCGAGCGGGCGTAAGCGTTTAAATGTTTATCTTTGTCTAATTACAGCAGGACCTGAAAGCTAAAGAAATTGTAAAACATAAACAAAGGAATAAAACTGTGAGATTTTCTAAAGTAAAAGGTGTGGGAAAATTACAAAAGCATATTTTTAACCAACAGAAGTAAACTGAATTGAAAGAACGGGTTAACCCATATCAGCGCAGTAACGCTGCTTTGACACTGACAAAAACAATCAAAACTAATCAAGATTTTTAACTCACCGAGCTGATTGTACAATGTACATATATACATGTGTATATACATGTATATATGTATATAATAAGCAGCAACTGTGATTTGCTGCAACCGGGCAGGCAACCCGCATCGTTCGCGTCGTTACTTTAATTTTAAACCAGCGAGTTTCTTTGCTTGTTATTTAAAATGACAACCGAATTTTCAACTTAACACGCGCGTAAATTTAAATGAAAAAAAAAACGAAAATAATTTTAACAATTTTGCTGTTAAAGTTAAAAATTGTGTGGACAAGAAAAAAAAGTGGGTGCGTTAGCTCGTTAACGACTTAACGCGTCAAATTAACGACAAACTCTGTGATTTGGGAGCAAGCGTTTGCAGCATGTGTAAATGTGTAAATGTTGCCCGCATCATTCGTTTGCCGCGAAAATGTTTCAT
Source organism: Suillia variegata (assembly GCA_949127995.1). NCBI lineage: Eukaryota > Metazoa > Arthropoda > Insecta > Diptera > Heleomyzidae > Suillia > Suillia variegata. The sequence goes on from OX421846.1 coordinate 29,925,850, forward strand.
TTTTTGTTGTTGTTTATTTTCCAATTTCAACTTTTCACTGCTTAAAGTAGCTAAATTTACAAAATGTTGTTAATTGTGCTGCAGTCATAAAAGTGAAGCTGAAGCGTAGAAATTCAACTAAATGAAAGAAATATGTTGGCTTTAGATAATTTAATAGATGATAAATGTTAGATAAAATATTTAAATGGCATATAAATCGTATATGTACAGTCAATCCCGTTTGTTGTTAATATAATTTAACAAATCAAAGCAAATTTTGTCAAAATGTATTTATCGAAAATTTGTTTAGAAAATAAGATTTTGATTATGGATTATTTCTTAGCAAGGAATAAATATAATTTATTTTCAAATTCATTAAGGGGATTCCTTCTATGTACATGCCCCACTTTGGCTAATAGTCGATATATACATACATAATTCATAAATAGTACAGAATGGTTCAGTTAGCAGTATAGTTATAAACCGCATGGCATCACAAAGGGCTTCTAGCCTTAGTGGGTCTCTCTTCAAGAGACAGCCATTACAACCTAACCTAAGGGGATTTCTTTAAATGCGAAAATCCTTTAAAACATCAACATTTTTCGAGTCTCGAAAATAAACTGTAAACAATTTTATGATAGATAGTTTTCTCGTGTTTTGAAAAACTTCGAGAGACATATGTCGCGAAAACAGTCTTGAAGATTTTCTCTTATGTTTCAGTGTCGCTTGTGTGTAAAGAAAATACAAATTATGCCATGAAAAAAGCGAAACTTTTGACTTAAAGTTAAATGTAGTGCAATTATAGAATTATAAAAGTACATTTTTGTTTAATTTTTTGTTAACATATGCCATAAATAAATTTGTTGTGTAATATTTAATCTACGAGAACTTTGCAGAACTCATTTTTACATGAATTTTATGTACTAATATATGCAATGAAAATTATTTAACTTGAGGTAGGAGAAGAAATAATTGTTTTATGGAAATTATATTTATATATATATATATACAAAACATAATGTAAAATTAACACATAAAATTTTTAACATGTAAAAATTAAACCATTTTTGAGAAGAATTTTTTCAGTTGACAGATATAATTTTTGACATATTCTTTCAATATTTAACAATAGAAAGATTGGAACCATTAGTACCTAATGTTAAATTAACACTTTTTTTCTTGTTGCTTCATGAAAAATCTTTTACACGTTGGTTGCACTAAGGATCACTAAAAGTCTATGTATGATCTATCTTTCTTGTTAGATCAGCCAACGGAACCTAACCTAATATACCTTAAAAAGTGTTAATTATAGTATTAAATTCATTAAAATCATGTTAAATTAACATTTTCTTCATGCTTATTATTACCAATGACTGATTTAGTAATAAAATTTATGTTAAATTAACATACACAAAAATATATTAGAAAATAGAAAAATTTAGATGTATATGTAATGTTAAATTGTCATTGTACATTTTATTTTTGAAATTCTCCAGATAAAGTGTTGAAAATATTTTCGTGAAATTGTTCTGTGTATATCATTAATATACACTTATATATGTTAACCTCTACACTATAATAAGAACGCATAAAAGTGAATAAGCCATCTTTCAGCTATACATTAATCACTTGAAAACGACACCTCAAATCTTAGAGTTAATTTCACGATATCCTTGCCATATAAAACTCAACATTTCAAGAACATTTGTACTATTCTATTTCTTCTATTTTAAAAATTTTGACTATCAATTCTAAATACTTATACTCGCAATACTCAAATTCAACGAACTCGAAATAAGACCACCTCAAGCTTATTATATTCCTACCCTTTTGCTTTTCGTTCCGCACTTAATGCGGACGAAACATTTTGGACCGGGATCGCATCAATTTCTCAAAAACAATTTGCACAAATTCGCACTAAATCCGGATGGCTCAAAATCAATTTTCAAGCTATTTGCGAACTAATTGCTATCTGCATTATGCACGGCTCATAGAGATGGATGCCACACAAAACATCGGCGCGCTGTTAAATGCCTTTGCAGAGTTGTATGTAGCAGCAGCAACATCATGGCAATGTTGTATGCGATTTTGTTGTTCTTGTTGTTGTAAATTTACGGAAATTCCAACATTCAGCGCATCAAACTGAATGCCACACATTTCGACGAAACACACACACAAAGGCATATTGGACCTTTTAAGGGAATTTCTTAACAAATGATTTTCAAATACTGAATTAACAATTTCACACCAATATGACGCGGCCATGCAGTTAGTCAGTCTGTCTGTCTGTCGGTCGGTCGGCAGAGCAACATAGTTGCCAGGTAGTATGGCGACAAATGCCATTGTCAAAAATTCAAACGCTGCATTTTAGAGAAAATTTGTGCTAAATCTAGCACCGCCATTGATAAAAGCAGGGTACGAGCATAGTAATATGCTGGAAAATTGTGTTGAATGTATATATATATATATGTGTATATTTTATGTTTTTTTGTCTCTTTATGTTTGACATATTGAATACAACTGCAGGACATCATTGTGTTTAATTGAAGAACACATCCGGTTATAAAACTGCGGCAAAGCGTTTGACGTATGAAGCATGACGAAATGTTACATGTGGTCATATTGTACTAAAAGAGACGCATTTATTTATTGAATAAACGCTTTTCAGAGGAGCATAAAAATTGGAAAATTCATATTTTGTCTACGATCTTCTTGAGGTTTGTACCGCAATATTTCCGATCGTCACAAATTAAAAAAAAAAATGTATTACTTATGTTTATTAATTTCATTTGAACCATAACCAATTGCACTCCAAGCCACACCTTAAAAGCAGTCAAGTTCCTCCTATACCGACACACAGAAATAAATAAATAGCTTTATGTATTCTCAATTTGTAACTACAAAAGAAATAAAAATAACACTCAGTTAAAAGTAGAAAAAAGAAAACGCATCATAAAATCTTGAATCAAAAGCGCGCTCGAAAATTTCCAAACTATCGCGATGCACGTTTTAGACGCACGCGGCGTTATCACTGTCACCAATCAAGCGGATCACCCAAAAAAAAATAACAAAAAAAACGTATTTTTGAAAGCATAAAACAAAAGTCGCACACCTAATACACAAAATATATGACAAACGACGACACGGTCGTCGTGGTATCGTCGTGGTTTAAAGCCCAGTAGCAGCGGTGATGGTGGCATCGCATATGGCCAGCGCACACATGTCGCACGCCTGTCTACTCCTTCTAACCGCCACACCATACCACACCACACACACTCAGACATACAGACCGACACACACACACACACACACACCTGGAGTGGCAATTGGAATTCATAACTCATTCGAAACGGCTGGCAACGCAACGTTAAACTTTTATGACTGATTTGCGTTTCGTGATGAGCATAATTGACTTTTATGATTGTGAAGTTAATTGTCAATCTGTCGGCTATGCCACATAATCCACACCTACGACAGAGAGAGAGACTTGCATTTACTACTGACATCGCGCATGCGGTAGCTTGCTGTGATGTGTGTGTGTGTCGTGTATGTGGCGTGGCGTGGCATGGTGTGTCATGGCGGGCGGAGCTGAGTTGAGCGTCACATTGGCTTACCGCATGCTGTACAAAGCGGCGACCTCAGTCAGTCAGAGCCGTACACTGCAATGCCCGAGTTATGCGCTAATTGCGTTTTACGCATCGGAAATGTAATTTTATGTGTGAAGGTGGCAAAGCTTTGTTCCGAAAAAGACGGTGTTGCCGTTTCAATTAAATATTTGAAGCGATTGCTATATTCAAACTTTTCGTGCTTTTAGAACTCTCAAGTGTCTACCGCTTTTAAACTTTTCAATTAAAGCTTATTAATTTAAGATATTAAAGCGCTGGAAAATATAAAGTTCAAATATAAACTTTAAGCTTTTCAGAGATTATTAACTGTAAAAAAGCTTAATTTTAAATTTATTTATAATGAAGTTTTAGGAACTTAATTTGTTTCAAGATAAAGCTTTTTTAAACATAATACTTTTTAATTATTATAGCTTTAAGCTTGGTATATGTCTTCGTTCATTATTTTGACAAAACTTTAACCTTCGTAAAGTAAACGTTCAACCATAAAGCGTCATTTTGATATCGAGGAACAATAAACCATAAAAACCAATTTTAAAAGCAAAGAAGACTCCACTTATACATATTGAAGACACAACAAAAACAACAACATCAAAAGAGATATACACAAACGCATTCATCACAATTTTTGCTAAATGATGAAAAAACTTATACAAAAAAAGGCACAAAAAATCATAGTAAAAACAATTTACGTAAAGGCTTCGGGAGGCATCATTCTTCAAATGAAATACAAAAAAAAAAAACAAAAAACAACAACAAAAAAAACGGCCACATGTGATTTTCAAACTGTTTGCAACAACTGCAACTATATTATTTTCATGTGGCACGCCAGAAGAAATGCGCGGCGCACAATGGGGCGGAAATTCAGTTTGCGGTTGACAAAATTAAATAATTCGCTTATAGAATAATCGTGAAAAATCAACGAAAGAACACTTGATTAAAAAGTTAAAAGCAAATTAAAAATAATATGTATAAAAGAATTCATTTTGATAACATCCATAGGTGGCCTATGAACTTAAATACTTATACTTGCAGTAGTAGAAGTCGGTGCGGCTACACGTTTCGATACCACATTCTCCTGAAAAGGGGATGAGATTAGTTCTGAAGCCACCATAAAAGGTTAAGGAATTTGAGAAAGTTAAGCAGAGGCTTATACTTAGTACAAAAAATCTTATTTATGGACCGACCTCAACAATTCACGTCAAGCGCCTCTGCTACTCGGGGAACATCTCTAAATCATGATACCAAGCAAGGATAACGTTTCCACAACCTGATATTTCCAATGGAGGATTTGTCTTCTCTTTTGAAGTCGCCCAGCAGCTGTCGATTCTAACACCTTTCGCGCCGAAATCATCATAGTCCATGTGCACTAAATAACCCAGCCAACTTAGGCGCTGTAATTCGAAGTGCTTCACTAAATCAGCGTATATCTCAAAAAGATCGTGGTTCATTTTTACAAAAAAGAAAAAAATTTAGGTTTAAATCTATTTTGTCTAACTTTCAGGTTATGTATATCAAGATTTTTTAAATAATTCTCTTTATTTTTGAGGATCCCAGAACCTCAATTGTTAAACCAAATTCTGGCTGGAGGGCATACCATTACAAAATTTTAAATCAAGATTCTATTAATCCTATTTTTTTTAAGGTCGACAATAAACTTGAATTTTATTTAATCCAATAAACTATTTTTTATAATAGTTAAAAGCTTTAACAAAACAAAATTCCAGGTGAAGAGCTTCGCCTCAATTGGTAACAAACTCAAAAGAAAACTGATTAAAAAATAAGTAATAGTAAAACTCATTTGAAGATTGTTTTCTTTGCAATTCAAGACACAACTTAGCCCGCTGTGCAGCGCTGCTGCCAACAACTGCAAAAACAACAACACATTTATTAACTGCAAACATCGTTGGGGCAAGAAGAAGAAGAAGAAAAAACAAAACCATTTCATTATTCAAAATCAGAAAAAGAGGAAACACTAAAACAATTTTCCAGCCAACCAAATAGTACCACAAAATGAATGTGCGCCAGGGTTTTTTTTTTTACCAATGGATATTTGAATCCCACGTCCGATTCCATTCGCCGCTGCTGCTGTTCGCTGCTCACTGCCTGCTGCTGTCCTAAGGCTCTCGTGGAAAATTGTTTTAGTTTAGACGAGCGTGCATTCATACACACGTACATACATATGCACATTCATATGTGTTTGAGGTTAAGGCTAGCCTGACTGTTGCTGCTGCTGCTGATGATGATAGCCTTACCAGCCCCAAAACATAGCCAACAACAACATTGGCAAAGAATCGGTTTGGCTCGGACGCTTGCTTGGCTTGGCCTGTGAAATAAGCCAACAATTTAGCACTTAATTGTATTTTAATTGGTTCACATGTCTTTTCTTTCTTCGGCGGCCGTCCAACTTCCAACTTGAGAGAAAAGAGTTTCAGCATTGAGAGACCATGAATATTTATGCCCCTGTAATTAGCTCATTATAAATAATGTCGTTTTGCCAACTTTGACATGATGAATATAAACGATGGTTGGTGCAACAACAGCAGCAACAACAGCAGCAACAACAGCAGCAACAGCGGCAGGTTGAAAACTGGCGGTTATTTTTTGAAATATGGTTATGTCTGCTGCCAGTTAATATCGTTAATTGACAGAAGTTCGTAGTTTTACTTTACTTTTACGATAGAAACTGTGATTATATATGACCAAATGAGTCAGGATGAAAGAAATATTATTTCAAATGGTACAATAATAGTTGCCAAATTATACTCTTGATTGGCTTAGTTTGAGATGGCACAAAAACAGAATTAACCGAATTTTCTTTTATTCACAAAAGCTTTCCCTGACATCCAGAAATTCGTCCTGTTAAAATTAATTCGTTGTAGTAAAGTTAGATATTGTTAAGCTAAACCAAAAATCATCTCTTAAATAGTTTTAATGACAATTTTTTTATTAGCGATAATAAAAGTCTTTTAATTTAATCTTTGCCAATATCTCCAAAAATATATTAAAGGTTATTATATTCTACTAAAAATTTTTGACTCTGTGATTCATAATGAAATCAATTAAAGGTTTCCGCACACTGTCATAAATTATTACCTTTACTACTCAAAATATCTTCTACAGTAAAAGTAGAGTATCTAAAACTTTCATTGTCAAAATATACAATTAAATTTTTCATTCGCAATGAAATTTCGCCATATTTCGCGGCGTCTGTGGAAATCCTTAGTCAAATCCTTATTCTACTAAAATATGTTAAAACTATTTCAATCTTGTTTACAATAACAATTCTATCATAGACTCATCATTTACACGGAGAAAAATAAGTTACTTGTCTAAAATAGAAATGCAGCAATTAAGATTTTATTTGTGTCCAATATGTATTTTTACTTCCTTCAATTAAAATTGTGAAATTATATTTAAGCCAAGTATAAATCTTTACTTGACCTAAATACTATTAAGTTAGGTCAAGTTATATACATATTACTTATATCATTTATAAATTGTTTAATATCCAAATGTTCCTTATTTTATATAAATCCTTAAAAGAAAACTTTTATAAAAAAGTATCAAATTCTATATGTCATTTCTTTTGGATAGCCATAACACAAACCTTTCAGAGTGCCTCAAACATAAACTCTTTTTAAAATCGCCTTACAAAAGTCTTTGTGCAGCAATGAAATCGTACAAAGTAAAGATATATACAAAAAGATTAACAAAAACAGAAAAGTAAAACCTCAAATAAAACCAACGATAAATTCAAATTCAAATCGAACCGCCAACAATTGCGCTGACAACATAAAACACAACTTAAAAACGTTCAAAGACTCCTTCACACAACAACAAAAAAAGCATCGTCCACACTGCGACGCAGTAGCACCGGTAGCACTTTTAAATACCCTTAATATCACCCGCCCACCCACAGCTAACGATGACATCGATGGGTTTTGGGTCGTAGCAGTTTTCGAGCTTGATGGAAAGTAATTTTAGAACGTTTGTCCATGGAATTGTGTGTGTGTGTGTGTGTGTGTATGTCTCCATTTGTCTGTGACCAACAGCGCATCTTGACTATCGCTTTAAATCCCACAATCCCACAAAAAGAGCATTAAAACCCAAACTCGCAACTACTGTTTACAAATATTTTGTCTCGCCTGTCGTACGCCCTCTAGTTGCAGCATTTGCTGGTTGAGGTGTATTTGGGGCACACCACATTTTTGACACAAGTGAAGGCATTGGATGCGTAGATAAGTTTACGCATTTCATGTCAAAGAATCAATTAACTGAGATGGAATTAATAAATAAATATATAATAAAAATATTATATATGTGATACCACAGTACATAGTACATACATAGAACGCCCACTTATATATCAAGGCATATAGCACGTCTAGAATTAAAAGTGGGCGTTCTTTTTTTCCCATCATGACCATTTTTATCAATATTGTTAAATACTGAATTTGAACTTGTATTTGCACTTTAACTATTTTTTTTCTGAAAAAAAGTGGTAGTTTAATGGGAGGTGGGCGTGGTTCTTATCCATCGTGGTTCGCCCATCTTGTGTCTGAAGTTTTGTTTTACTTCTAAAGTATTAAAAATCAAATTTCAACTGTATAAAAAGATAAAGAAAAGTAAATAATTGTTCAGACCACTCTGGAAATGGTTAATTAAAGATGGATCTGGACCAATGGAACTTTGCCTGAGTTCAGCTGAGAGCGAGGAAGAACCTTTCAACTGTTTTTGATGTGGATGTAGTCAAAGTATTTTTTTTAACATTTTCTAAATTCATTCTAAATTAATTTGAACTGGATAAAATTATAAATAAAAGTTAATAATTGTTTAGGACTCTCTGGGTATGGTCAGGTAATGATGGATCAGCACCATTGGAACTTTGCCTGACTTCAACCGAGATCGAAGACTAATCTTTTAACTGTTTTTGATGTATGTAGATGTGTTCAAAATAATTGTAGCCATAGTCTAAATTCATTATTCATGAACTTTTTCTTCATTTAAATAAATTTTATTGTCGATCTTCAACTGACCAAATCTGGACGAGCATGGCTAGTACATAACGAGGCAGCATTAATGCGATTTGTCAGTTTATATAGCATTTGTAAAAAAAAAACACATTTCAATGATTTATAAAAACCAGGCAAGTCGTTCTTAGCCAGAATATTTGACAGTAATTAAATGCTCCAAGATTGACTGCTCCAATTTGGAGCCTCAAATTTTACATTTCGACGCGTTGCTGCTCCCATCACTGCTGCTGTACAATGTTAACTGTTTTTGTTGTATTATTTTTTACAATTCCATTTTGATGGATACCTTTTTTTTTGTATATTCTATTAAATTTCAATACTTTTTTGCTGAAATGGAATTGATGAAATTCCGGATTAAATTTCTGTGTTGCCGCGCTTAGCCGTTGTGGTCGGATGGGCGATATACACAATTTTTTTTGTTTGTTTGTTTTGTTGTTGTTTGGTTTATTTTTGTTGGTTCGGAAGCTTTGCTTAGTGAAATGGAAATTTTCACTTTATGGTGGAAATGAAAAAGAAAATGACAACAACAACAACACAACAAAAGCGCCCAACGAACGTCACGTGAACGGGTTATCCGCGCTATGTACATAATTCAATGTATTCTTTTTTTTCTCTCTGCTTCTTCTTCTTTTTGTGTTTTCATCAAAATCGTTTTTTATTTTTTTTTTTTTTGTTCTTTTTAATAGTAATTGATGATTTTTTTATATTTGTATTATTTGTCAATATTGTCACTAGTCAGCAAACTGGTTTGTCAATAGCCGCTGACGTTTTTATTCGTTGTTGTTGTTGTTTTTTTGGTCATTTTTTTTTTTGCTTTTGTAAATTGAATATAGTTCGTTTCAATTTTCGAATCGACTTATTGCAGATTATCTTTTATCATTCGAGTATGAACCCTCGAACCGTACCGTACCGAACCGAACTGAAGATCTCGGGTAACCACCAAAGAAATGTCAGAATCCCTTTATTGACGGCTATTGTTGCTTTAATGAGATTAAGTGCAGCGAATTGTAGAAGAATTCGAATGGGTGTTATTAGTTGTTTTTCGTCGTCGTTGTTGTTCCTGTTGTTGTTGTTGTTGTTGTTGTTGTCCACTCGCCTTGTCTAGTCTGGCATCGCGCATTGAAGGTGGTCGTTTCCGTCTGAGCCAGTACAGTGACAGTGACTTTCAAACGATATACAATTCGTACTGTCGCATACTGATATGATGAATCGAATGGCTACGCTCTGGAAATTTTACAAGCCCGTCAGAAGTTAATCTTCGCATGCGAAGCGACAATTCGCTGCACATCAAAGAGCGGAGTTTTTAATGTAATGAAAATATTTGTTGTTTCTTCTAGGTTTATTGTTGTTAAGTTTCTTTAAGTGTTCTTTATTGTATTCTTCATTTCATTTTTATTTATTGATGATTGATTCGAAATTGATTTTAATTGAACATTGATTTTTTTTTTTAATTAAATAGTTAAAGTTTGCAAAAATATGTCTTTACTTTATTGGAAGATTTACTTGACATAGACTTCTTAAGTTTTCTTTCAGTATTTATGTATTAATGAGAGGTTATCTAACAGGTAACCTAAATGGCAATTCAACTATTAGTCTAATATTAACTTTTTTGTTATAATAAACGAAAATCGAAATTATATTTTTATACTTATTTGTATATAAAATTATATAAAACAAAACCAAAATTCAAGAGGAACTTTTTCAGCACAGTTGTTTCCTATTATACTTAATTGTATATTAGGATATTAAATATATATGTTCACTATCCTTTTGTTACATAAAAAATCATGTTAACGAATTTAAAGACTTTCAAATTGTGTTGTGCTTAAAGATTATTAAAAAAACTTTAATTATTTTTTAAAACTAAAGGCGGTCTTATATTGTTTAGTTTTTTTTTAAATTAATATGTGTAAGATAAACTGTGTCACGAAGAGCGTTAAATGAAGCCAATCAATTTAGGTGAAGTTATCGACAGTGACCCTATAAACTCAGTTATCAAATTTCGAGTTTTGAGGAACATGTGTACCAAATTTTAATGAAATCGGTTTAGCGATTCTCGAATTTAGCCGAAACAACTGACAGATAGACAGACGCTGGATTTTTCTTTTATATATTTACACACTATATAGAAGTAAAAAGTTAGAGTTAATTAAAGAACTTAAATTTTTGACTAATTTTTAACTTTTCCGTTTATTTAAAAAAACCATTAAAAAGTTAATTAACTCTCGTTAAATTTATTTCGTTAATTCAAGTCAGTTTAATATAAAACGAAAAATTTCAAAAGTAAAATCAATAAAAAAAAAGTTAAAAACTAAGTAAGAATTGAATCAATTTTCCAGGTACTAAGTTGTAAAATTCAATATATAAAATTCATATATAAAATTTCAATAAAAGCAAAATTCTAACTACGTTAATAGAAATGCAGCCCTTCAGCCATCAGCCTTCAATTTCTTTAACTAATATTTAATATTAAGGAAGTTTAAGCTTTCTGAAAACCACATCCAATTCCACTTGAACTAACTTAACTTCCAATTATAGTAAAGTGAATACTTCCAAACATTTTATGTATGTACGAGTATTTGCGCACCTTTACCTTTTACAGCAATCAACTACTAAAATACCACATCTATTCCACTTTTTGTTGTTGTTTTTGTTTTTTTTGCTAGATCCTTTGTAAATCCTTTAGACAATCATAGATTTGACTTGAGCCACGCATGTGCCCGAACTGTCGACTTTTTCGTATAAAACAAAAGTGGAATTATTATAAATACGCGCTTAAAAGATTATTTAGGCCACTTTAGTATGTCGGTACTGCTCCGAAACCGACCAAAAAACCAACAAACAAACAGACAAGTAGAAGAGACAATAACAACAACAGCACACCAATATCGTACAACAATAACATTGTAACAGAACTAACTGATGTCAACATTGATAACACTGTCGAAGATTAATCGCAGGGTTGGCATTTTTTGGCATTTTAATAGGTTATCTTCCTGCAGGGGTTAACAACACTGCCACACCAAACATCGAACAACCAGCCAGAGTCTCAGAGTCAGAGTCAGAGCCAGGCCAGTCATCCGACTAACTACAGGCAGGCAAGCCAAGCCGTACAGCGTATACTCACTCGTACGCAGGACACGAGTTCGCCTTGATAAAAATCTCACCAGGCGGTAATAAATGCGAGGGATTGCCCGTTGTTCTCATTTTCGTTCTTGTTCCTCGTTGATGACGATGATGACGATGATGAGGATGAGGATGATGCTGCTGACCTTCGTTTCTTTCGGTTGCGGACTTAGCTGAATTTGGCTTAGTTAGTATTGTTGTTGTGGATATACATATATATTCTTTAGATTGTGGAAGAATACGTTTATTTTTATTTTTGTAGAGAAGTTCATTGCATATCTAGAAGAAAACAACAACATCAAAAAATGTCGCCCTTGTTGTTAGCGGAAAAGGCCAAAATAAAAAAGTGGAAACAATAAATTTAAGCGTTCAAATCGAATTTGACATGTGAAGGCACACAATTGGCTATTTGAGTTGGGCGTAACACATACACTGAGACCATAACACGAATACGAGTATTGATGCAGTAATAAAACGACAAATAAATTTAAATTTTTTGGCAGTGTATACCGACCGACTTCAAGATATCGATTTGAGATTGATAAACATCTTTAGACAAGAACATAACTTAAACGTATCCGCACAAACAAACGCCATGTTCGTTTGGAAGGACATTTAAATTTATTTAGTATGGCAAAACAATTGACAAACGCGTTCGCCAGGATGAACGGAGACAAATGCCATCGATAAGCTTCTATAGTATTATATATATTAAGAATGTTAGGCAAGTTGCGAGTTTAAGCTGAAAGTAGTAAGTGGTAATTGATTGCAAACATAAAGTTGACGATTATAATCAATATTATCATTAGTCAAATGTGATTTAGATGCATTTCTTTTGTTTTGTGCACTGAAAATATTTGTAAACTTTGTCAGCAGAAATGAGTGCTTTAAGCCTATAAGTAAAGGCGGCTCAATTAGCAAATCTTAAATTGTTTAAGTAAATTATGTGAATTTCAGAGAAGTGTTTGGCACATTAGCGTTTTTGTTGGATTCTTGTGTATATTCTGTAAATAAGTTATCGTGCATTTTTTTGAATTCAAATTAATTGACGCAATCCATGATGCGTTTGTCGTGACAAAAACAGAAAGTTAAATCTAAACTTTAAAGATATGGATGCTCCCTTTAAATGAAAGAACTGTCTAGATTATTATTATCTTGGTCAAGTAAAGATTTTTTACTTCGCTTAAATACAATTTCACTGCTGAGCAGTCAATTTACTTGTATCAAGCACAATTTTAATTGAAGGGAGTAAAATAAACATATTGGACACAAATAAAATCTTAATTGCTGCAATCTTTTTTCTCCGTGTTGTATCTTAATTTATTAAAAAGAGTTAAGTTACTAAATTGTACTATTGGTTACCTTGATCCAGCACTTATAAACTTAGAATTCGAAAAATGAAGATATAGAAAAAAAAACGTATACAGATACAATGAATATTAAGAAAAAAATCGGTCTATATCCTTGAATATAATTTCAAAATATTCTCCCTTGTTTGCTTTATAAAATCCTTTGTAAAGTCAAGTAAACTGGTTAAAGCAGTTCGAGATTATTAATCGGTTATTGATAAGAGAGTTGTTGATTAAAATGGTTTTGATTTTAAAATTTTGAATTTTCACTTTTTCAAAAGATTTGAAATAAAACGATTTTGTATATAAACTGTATAATAAATTAAGGACATTTGAAGTTTTAAGAGTAGTTAATACTTTTGAAAGATTTTGTAATCATTTTACAAAAGTAATCATTTTACTTTCAAACTTACTTGGGTAGTCATTATAACCTTAAGTCGGTCTTGGACGCGTAAAAAAGCCAACAAGATCGCCTTTTGCATCTGCTTTTCCCGCACTGACGCCAGTTGGCTTGATCCAGGGTCTCCTCCATCAATTGGTCCTTCCACAGATTTTTGACATTTCATAAACTTGATATACGAATTTTTTAGTTTGCTTAGTATTAGGAGAATACATTTTTTCTGATTTAGCATATAATAAACCAATTTTGTTCAAAACTGAATTAACCTATTTTTGATTAAAATTTCCTCAATAATAAATTTTAATATTTTTACTTGATGTCCTTAAAATTCATATATATATTATTTAAACAAACATTTGCTCTGACAAGACAAAAATCCACATTTGTTCTTGTACGAGTAATAAATGGAAAAGAGATTAACCACAAAGTGTACAACAACTCGAATCTTTGTTTAACTACACCGCAGGACATCAGCGAGCTAAGGGCGAGCCAAAGACCACAAAACATTAAATACTTAAATGAACACACACATACTCGTACATACGAATGCATGTATGTATGTATGTATGTGGTTGCCATGAAGTGCGGTGAGTGGGTGGCACATATCCATTCGAACCATTCGAAAATACAAAACTGAGAAGTGCAACAGTCGGAACGTGTCATTTGACCCGTTTTTTCTATATTCGTTGCCAATTCGTTGGGAGACCATCAAATATTTTTGTTCGTATTAATTTGACAACTTTAATACCCAACATAAAGTGGTGGTGTTTATTTTTCTAAGCGTTTTCACGCTCGGCATATGCTGCATATTTTTCGAATGCACTTTTGTACTCCGCTCGTAAATGAGCTTGTGGCCATAAAATCTGATATGCCAACTTAATTTGTTCCTTTTCATTTACTAAATTAAAAGTTGTTGTTTTTTATTGTTTATAATTTTTATGAATTTATTATTAGATTTGTTTGTTTTTTTTTACGATCCGCACTTAAATCCAAAGTGGGGAAGCGTAGCAAACGAAATCGACCAGCGCGCCCAATATTGATTTTGACACTCAACACCTTCTAAGCGTTTTAATGGACGCGCGCAGAGCTATTTAAAAATTATAAATCACTGAAATCATAAAAAACAAATCTTTGCCGCCCCTCTTGAAAAATAAAAACCAAATAAACGGAATACAAAATCCAAAGTAGAAACCACAAAAAATTGGAAAAAGTCAATGTCCCTACTGGCAGGTTGGTTAGTTGGTTGGTGTACGAGAGTATTTACGACTGAACCCGCTCAATAAAATTGTTGTTGTTGTTTTTTTATGATTTTCCAAGAAGCAATGAAACTGTAAGCGAGCGAGATTTTTAGTTATGTATGTATGTATTTGTGTGCATTGTTTCAAGTGTCAATGTGACGTTTTTATGAAAGTGAAAATAAATATCCTGAAAATAATAATAAAAATGCTTTCAATGGCATGAACCACACATTTACATTTCGAGAGATTTTGTAACGATTCTAATCGGGCTTGTTGCATCTTTGATTGGACGCAAGACATGCGAGAGAATGTCATCTTTGTGACAGACAGACAGACACAACTCACTGGTTTGACGTTTCTTTCTTTTACTGAATGTTGGTAAATTGTGTAGAAAATTCAACTGACAGTTTTTTTTAGTTGTTTGTTGGTTTTACGTTTAACTCTTTCGGGTCCTGTTGGGTCGTATATGGAACAACATTTGAGAACCATTTTCAATAAAATCAATAAAATACTTATAAAGTTATGAGCTTGTCAAAAATTTTTTAGGCAATTAAAAGTAGATCCTCTTCTTTACCTTCATTAATACACTACGTAATCAGCTGTTTTTTTGTCTTTTTGACAGTTAAGTTTTTGTACTAAAATGACATTCAATTGACAGTTCAATTTGTTGTATTAGTTTGAATGCAAATACTTGTATTAATACATCTTGGATATGTTGGTAATAATAATTTCAAAAGAGAATAGTTTTAACTGTCAAAAAATTGACCGTTGAGTTCTTCGAAAATCTCCAAAATAAAATCACGAATCGAAAAAATCCCCCAAAAACCTTTACATGGTCTTAAAGGTTTAATAACGTCCACGTTCTACGAATGCGTTAGAATTAGAACTGTGCGCTTCGGCCTCTAATTTGGCGTCTAAAAAAGGGCTTTGCTCTTCGAATTTTGACAGCTTAATTGGCCGACGTTTAAGTGCACTTCTGGAGTGAAAGATTCTGCTCGCAGCAAGAATGTTGTTCCAACAACATTCATCGTGTCTTTTTTTCGTTTGTTTTTTTTTTCTTCTCTCTTTCGCTGGTGCTCGAAATTGAAACGTTCCAATGGAAAGAGAAGAACTAACGCTTTGAGGGGGGCACCACCATCGTCATCTCGACCGCTGGTTGATTGCGCTAAATGCCCGCAATACCAACTGTCAGCTTCAATTTAGATTTTGAATTTTGAAAAATGAAGCAATTCTCATGTTGGATTCTTTTGTAGTTTCGTCGAATTTTTTCGTCGCTTTGAATTTTTTTCAGAATTTTTTGTTGAATCATAAAAACGTGATGTTACTCTTTGGCGTTGCGGGATGACGCGGCGCAGATTTTTGCTGCCCTCATTGAGAAGAGAAAAAAAAAACAACAACACAAAAAATCGTTGCTCGTGCGGCAAGGAACATGCCAAAAAAAATCATTGTACAAGATTTCAAAAAAATTCAACAAAAAAAGTATCCAGCGAAATGTTTACCGGACATTTTAACAATTAAATTGTACCGACAAATGTTTGCTTTTACACATTTTTTTTGGTTGTTGTTAGCTTTTGTTTTTGTTTTAGCCACTAACACCACACGGACTGACTGACCTTAGCGTGTAACCCATCGCTCCATCTTCGTAGTGAATCGGCGCGTGGGATTCATTCCGTTTCCACTTCGGTCGCTTTCAAATTGAATTCGACATTTGTGCGTTTGTTCCTCAAAACTCAAAAGTTTTGATTAATTGGCTTTCCTCTGCTCTTCTGCGTAATTTTTGTAAACTTTTTTTCTTTTCAGTTAATTTATTTACAAGGCGTTTCCGTTTTGTAGGTGCACATATTTGCGATTTGATTTTTTACCATGTTTTAAATTATCATAGTTTTGCACTTAGTTGTAAATAATAAAAAAATGTTTTGATTTTTTTAGTTTAAAAATTCTTTTCTTACAAATGTAATCACAAATATGTAAAAAAATGGAGCTTATCCAGAAGGCAAATATGATCAAACAATTCTTACAACGAACTTGTGAAGTTTAATTTGGGTTTGCTTATATTGAATAATAAAATGTACTAACCTAAGAATTTATGTATTCAATTGGTTTTTTCAATTGAAATCCATGCCTTTTTTTTTAAAGGTGCTCAAGACCTAAAGGACCACACTAGCATAAACAAATTATATAAGATTAATCCTTAATAGAAGTTGAAAATTTTAGTATTATAATACTATGTCAAAATTTCAATATATTGTATTTGTCCACTGACAGTTCAAGAGCAAGCCGAATGTTAAACCTCCATGGATGCAAAGAATTCTTTATATCCAAAGAATTTTACACGCTCCGAGATATAACAAGCAGTCCGAGGATTAGCCGCCAAGTATCGCCCAAAGACAGTAATCAACTTTTGAGAAGTACACCTGAGGCACTACTTAACGACTATTTCATATACAATATCTATAGTGATGAGCTAAATTTTCTTTGGTACCAATACATTTTCTGACTAGAATATTCCTGTACAATCTATTCGGTATTCGTTCGTAAAAATTATCTTTGTTATGAACAATTTTGGTAACATATCAAGACCTGTCAAGACAATTTTTACATCGTCTATATGAGTCCCAGATATTAATTTTTTGAACTCTAGTCTTGCATAGAAATGTGGCAAACTTTTTAACTTCTCATATTTTTTTAATTTTTTTATTTCACTGATAGAAGAGCATCGATTTGTGCACATGTCGACACAAATTAGTCTTTTGATTACACTATGCGATGATGGGATGATTAACTAATTTCTTACTACGAACTGGCTTCAGTGTACAGTCAGTTAGCCATATGCTTCAGGTCAACAATGCCACCATCGAGTGAAAGCCACTTTCTTCGATAATGAAATGAAGAGAGGTAACAATTATGGAATGTATCTAACCATATTCCAGCTGTGAAGAATTAAACCTTCTATAAATAATGCAAGTATCTCAAATTGAAATAACAGAAAGAAATATATTGATTTTGATGGTGATCTTAGACTAAATAACTTTTGTATCTTGTGGATAACCATTTTACTATTTCTATTTCTATGTACTAATTTTCTTTTTTTTATTATAAAACAGTCAGATTATTTCATTGATTTACACATGGTTCACAAATTCAATATCATTATGTGCGCCTATAACTATGAAATGCACTGTTTAAGCCATTCCAACAGGGCGCGAGTCCAAACTTGTCTGCTGCCCCAAAATAATCAGACGTGTTTTTATTGTGATTTTTTTTTTTTTTAAGTTTGTGTTTGTTTCTCTGCGAGGCGGCACATCAAATTGGCCATATGAGAAATGGGCGTTTTTAATTTTTGAAGCGTTAAACAAGTTAACATTTTTTTTCTTAATTTTTTTGTTTTGCTTTACGTTAGTACATTCATTTCTTTGCGTTTTGTTGTTGTTGTTGTTTTTCGTTTGTTCACATTAAACTCGCGCTTTGCGCTGTCATAACAAACTTCCCACTACCGCATATTTGACTTTTTGACAGCGTTTTGGTTAATGTATGTCGAATGCTCGAACATTTACTGTCACTTAGCGGTAATATTCGAGTTGAGTTTGTTGTAGTTTATTTTATTTTATTTCGAAAAATTTGTTGTTATTTATAGTAAAAGCAGTAAATTTGAATATGCAACGCTGTGCGGTTGGTTAGTTTGCTGTGTTTGGTGTTTCGGTTTGTTGGCTAGAAATTTGCTTGTTTTTCAAATGGTTTTCTAAAGTGATTTTCAACGTTTTCGGTTTGAATATTTGCGCGCGTGGGTTTCGATGTCACCAAGTTCAGCGGTGAATTGGTGGGAATTAATCATTCATGAAATTTGGGTACAAACATTTGCGATAATTGCCAAGTGGCGTATGTATTAACAACGTGTAATTGTTTTAGTGTTGCTTTCGAAAATTTGTAATAGCTTATGTCTCTAAAAGTTTTCAAGATATAGCAGCAAATTGTGTGCATTCGTAAAGTTTGCTCCATTGAAATTCTGTAAAAAAAAATGAATTTAAGAGAAGCCTTTTTGGTTATTCTTGTATTAATAAATTAATTTGTTAGTTAGAGTTAGATTAGAGTTAGAATTGATGTGGTCTGGTATGGGACCATAGCTCTTAGTTCTCAAGGACCAATGTGCTATACCCGGGATAGTGTCGGAATAGATTTATGAAAGAAGTGTTTGGATGGAAAAACTAGAAGATAGATGAATACGCTATTCGCCAAACTACTTAGTTTCACGGATGAATCTCAGAAGATTATGGATACGAAGAGTATGATTATTATTCTTACTCAGCACATCACTAGGGTATAAGTTAGTACGATTTTAAATAATTTCAATTGAGATTTATGCTACGCCAACGATTCGTTTATTTAAATACAAAATTTGATTATAATTATACAAATACAAATTCTTGTTTTCCTTCAATTTTCCTTATCAAATCCTGCGCTATGTGAAAATGCACTTATCAAAGTGTTCCAACCGACTTAGCACTTCCTTTGTAGGTACACACTTTTCCGTCTGTTTATACTCAAAAACTCTCATTTGCACTTCACACCTTGCATTAAGTTCTACTCAAAATAACTCTAAGCAAATATTAAAGGTGTTACGAAGATGTTATCTTGGGATATGAAAACTGGAAATAAAATAAATACATCATTTTTATACGATGCCAAGGGATAGAATAAACATTTAGTTGCTGGATTTTAGTAAAAAAAATAAATAAATAAATCTTTCGGCGTTAAATATAATCACGTACGAAATTGCATTCAAACGTCATGTACACGTACAAATGTACGTACTACGAGTATATGACAGCTACAGACGCCAACGCATAAAGGTATCGCATCACGTTTGGACGAATAACGCGGCGTATATGTGGGAACGTATAGTGACGCCAGTTACATACATATTTTGTTTGGTGGTTTAAATGTACAGGTAAATACTAAACAAAAATAAATAAAATTACAGAAACACATAAAAGACTAATCAAATAAATTATGAAGGCCGCACTTTCGACGTTTTGAGCAAGACACATTTCACAAGGTGGTTCCTTTCGGTCGAACGAAACCAGGCATAAAGTTATGAAAAATTATTTTCATAGCTACTTTTTATTAAAAATAAACCGTTATATTTTAAACTAATGTTCTGTAAAGGAGTATGAACATTTATAATGATTTACGAGGTTTGGTATTTATATCATTTGACATTTTTTTAAATGACCAATCGAGTACTAATTCTTAAATTTTTATATAGAACAGATATTGCAAAAAATCGTTCTTTCGATTTTGATAATTAAATTACCAAAACTTGTATATCAGAATAAGAATAATTGATTTTGCTATACATTTTTAAAACGTTTAGAAAAATTTCTAAGCAGTTCAATAAGAAAACTACGTTTGATTTGAAAAAAAAAAACAAAAAATGTTATTCATTGGTGGAACTCAATTAAGCTCGATAATGCTTGGATATGTCGTATATCTTACATATGAACACCTCGTATATAAGCGGTTTATTTTTCTTATTTTAAAAAAATTTACAATATGCTTGTAAATTTAATAATGAATTAGACAGGTTTGTAGAGTCGTCATCAAAATGAAAATAATTATCAATAAATGATGAAGTTGAACGTCATTTTTGGACAATCGATGTCGTCACAGTATATATATAACATACTTATAGAGTGCTAAATTTTTAATCTCCTGAGCATAATATCATAGCTGAATAATCAGGTAAGAAAAGAAGAGAGATAACTCAAATATTGCGAACTCACCTCTATTTCAGCCTTATTTTTCTGCCTTATTTTGAAGTTTAATTTTTTTCTTTGACACAAAACTTAGTTGTTGTTTTATTTACTCGATAATTTTGTAGCAAATATGTGAACTACACGCTCATTTTGTTTTCAAAAAAAGAAACATTTTCATTTTTGGGAACAAACTACGTTATTGTTTTTATTTATTTAAACTATAATGACTGAACAAAAATTCAATTTTCAAAGAGGGAAAAAATTCGAGGTGGAGAGCGAAACTTTCCAGGTGGAGAGAAACATTTCGAGGTGGAGAGCGACAAATTTCTACCTACCTCACCTTATATATATTACACCAGGCATAATCTTTCTTTTAAAATTTAAGAATATTTGTAAACACTTACAACCACCACAACCTTCGTACGTGATTACAAATATACAAGAAGAAAAACATGCGAACATCTCCAATGCCACATTCGCACACAAATTTACCAGATTGGAAACACCTTTAAAAATCTACTCTCATTTTTATTACATTTTTTGAGGATTTATGAAGGCGGCGAAAGAAAGAAATTAAAACTGAATAATAAAAGGGACATTTGAAATGAAAAGTGCGTCAGCAGCAGCAAAAGGACAAACGCGCAATAAATAAACGTTAAAAATGCGCGCACGCGAAGCAAATAATAACAACAACAAGAATAATAAAAATAATAACAAAAACAATAATAATTTCGATTTAGCAGATGAAGTGAGAAGGCAGAAAAATATGAACAAAAAAAAAACGAAAATACTTAAACTAATAAAAGGAATAAAAGGAGAATAAAGAGAAAAGTAACAGCGACTGTGCGTGCCACATTGTTGCAGTTTTGTTGCCTTTTACGCTCTTACATGCGATAAGCATTTAAAATGTTTATAGTTAAACATTAAAATAAACAATCAACAACAACAAAAAAAAAATTATTTATCTGTGTGAAACGTGCAAATTACGAAGAAAAACATTTTTTTAATGTTGGCAATAAAATAGGACTTTCATGTTGTTGTTGCTTTCGGGTTATTATCAAAAAATGCTGCAGCGCATTTTTTAAGCAGTACTTTAAGCGTGTACGTGTGAAAACACTTATTTACATGCAAACACTGTTTGTTTGTTTGCAATGTTATTGTTGTTCTTGTTGTTGTTGGTGTTGTTGCTGTTGCAGTTTATATTTGAACAAGAATATAATTGCATAGTCCTGGGGTCGTTGTTGTTTTTTTTTTCTTTTTGTGATTCTCGTTAGCTACGATCTACAAATATTTTGCTTATTGCTGGACTTTATCCATTCGTTCGTTCGTTTGACCATACGGTTTTGGTTCGCTTTTTGGTCTACCACGTTGTGCATACAAAGCAGCCAGCCAGGCAGGCAGCTGGGCAGGCAGAGAGGCTGGCAAACAGGCAGAGCAAAGTCCTGGCTAAAGGACAAGCGCCGGAACAAACAGCGTAAACTGCGAAAATATTCGATGGCACAGACGAATGAGTGCAACAAAGCTAAAAGGACAATGCAAGAGATCAGTGGAGCGCAGTGTGACCGTTTTTTACAAAGCGGATTCTTTTATCAATTACAAAAAAAGTTTTTGTATATGTAAAAATTTTTACTTAAATAAAATAAGAAATTATTCTGAGTTCTAGGGTTAATTTAACATCCAAATTTTTTTAAAATTATTTTTCTAACTTTGATTGCTTATTTTCAAACTTGCCGCTGGCAAAACGATTTAAATAAAATCAAATGGAAAAAAGTTCCAAAACTCTTGAAAATTGAATCATTTAAAGTTTGATATTTTGACTTGACTTAAAATTTTTGAAGCTACTCAACAAGTTAATTTTTTTTAAAACTTAACTAATCACTTTTTGAATTGTTCGAGTTCGGTAAAGCCTTAAAAAAAATTCGAAATTTTTAAAAAAAAAAATGGTCACACTGAATTTCCAACGACCTGAAAGTAACATAAGAAAATAATAACACAACAGGACATTGGCCAGCAGAAGCGTGAACCGTAATCGAGGTCCTGCATTTTTTGTGCCAGGCAAGCAGCTAAGCAGCAATTTTGCTGCACTTTACACGAACGTGCTGTGCCTTGCGAGAAGGCAACGACAACGGCAACGGCACGCCCACTGTTAGAAGCAAGTGCAACAAATTGCAAATCACTTGCAGGTGCAATTCACACTTAGCCAGCACTTTTGCCTATAAGTATCATCTGAGCGCGATGGGTGACTGGAGCCACTACGCGCCGGTCTGCATAAACGTTTAACCTTTTCGAATTGACCGACCGATCGACTGTATGTATGAGTATATCTATGCGGGAGGGCGCACCTTACTGCTCCGTAATGACGCATGCCAATTTACGCTTAAATCGTAAAATCAAATCGGTGAAAAATAAAAAATTTCAAATTATCTTTTAGGTCGACAATTTGCTTGTATCTTCTTATCAGCTACAACAAATCGCTGTGATACTCAAAAGCAAACGACAACAAAAAAAAAAAACACAACGCAACGCTCAAGTTGAACTCATGCAAAATACTGGCTGCCTGTGAATGCTTGCCGTGCTGTATGTATATATGTACGAGTATGTATAGTATGCGCCTTTGATATGTCAGCACAACTGTCAGTTTCGTCTCTGTTGGTCGGCTGCCTCGATGCGGGATAATTGTGCGCCAAGTAAGGCCACTCGAAAGCAAAAGAGAATAAAGCGAAAAAAAAAACAAAACAAAAATATAAATAAATAAATAAATAAAATAAGATAAAATTAAATGGAAAATAAAATTAAATATGGCTGCGCGTACGCAAAAATTGCTGCGCACATGCGCAGAGCACTCGAAATGATTTTTCATATCTGACATTCGGATCGGATTGTTGGATTTGACTTGAAATTGTCAACTGTCGGAGGCAGCAGCAGCAGCAACAGCAGCAGCAACAGCAGCAGCTGCAATGCAATTATACTTGACAATTGACCATGACAATTTATTAGGAAATTTCTGTTTCGCATTTTGCGTTTTTGCGTTTCTCGTGTATGGCAGCGCTTGCAGATAGGCTGCTACAGATTAGAAGACATGTTCGCCAATGCAAAACAAGTTGTTTAAATAGTTCTCTTACTTGAAAATAATTTCAGTTTTTTATTACAAATATTTGAAAAGCATTTGCTGAAGGTATTTCCAAAATCTGTTACGAGTAATGTTTAATAGGATTTGGAATTTTTGTTATGACAAAAATATTTGGCATTGCTTAATTGAAAAAGATACAATCTTGGCGTAATCATACATTAGAGACATTTCAACTTAAAATTATCATTCACAAATTAATGTAGTAAGTTAAGACAGTTGGTAATAAAAAATTAGGTCCCAATCTAGCAATTGTCATCAACAATTGGATATAGTTTGAACTGTTGTAATTACAGTATTATTTATATCTACATATATAAATACGAATGTTGCTTTCTTACTAACCTTCTCTGTACCATATGCGAGTCTAAACCTTTCATCCGATTACGATGTAAATGGAGGAAGTTGCTGAGCTCAAGACAAGGCTGGTTTTGGGATAAAACAATTTGTCACGCCCACATATAACTACCACAATTTTTAGAACTAAGTAAAAATATTCGATTATATCGTTAATATCGAACACTCCAAAAAAATTGAAATTTGGTATCAGAGTTTGTATAAGCACTTTCGACCACTTCTTCAAAAATGGGCTTGATTGAATCAATTTAACGCCTACCTTATGAAAAACGTCGGACTAGTTTAACGCCCAGCCTAACACCATAGTTCAGGAACTTGATGCAGATTAAACTAAACATATATGTATATAGAGAACATAGATATATATGAGTATATATTAAGAAAATTATTTTAAATTATTTTGAAAATACAATTGAATAAACTTGTTTTATTTTTCTACAATTGTTTGGATTAAAATTTATGATAGGAACATTGTTGTCTACGATATTTCTTTGTATACCAAAATCACCCAAACAAAGTTGTGGCGACTATATTTTTATGTATACAAAAGTTATAAGTATGAACCACCCTAATGTTTTAAACCCGATGGTTTTCAAAATTTAATCAGTTGTTTTCAAGGATAACAGAAAATTAAAAGTTTTAATTACACAATTTTAACCCAATATCTTTGATGGTCCTCAGAATATCGTGTTGACAAAAAATAAGTATTTTTTGCAATAGCTCAGTTATAGGCTAAAATTTCAGCTCAATATCTTTACTAGTTCTCACGGTATCGTACTAACAAAAAGTTATGACAGACAACCAGCCAGACAGACAAACGGGCAGACGTACTAAGTAGAGTAAAATGATACCTCCTTGACCACACAATGCGCTGTAATCGCAAAAAAAATTATGGCGTTTTATGGTCCATTCATATCTAGGTAGACATGTCTAATTTCAGCGCTATACAGCCATTTGATGCCGTCCGAAAATCTCCTAGACTCTATTTTTTTGATGAGCCATCTTTTGAGGTTTGGGAACAGATAATAGCCCGAGGGAGTGTCATCAAACGAATAAGGTGGATGGGAAATCAATTGGTGCCCTTAATCTTTTGTCAAAGAGTTAACTTTTCACTCCACCTAGTACATCGTAGTACATACAGTACATACATATAAATGTCTATATCTATCTTGAGCATATATCAACGTTACAAAAATTTTCAAAAGTTTTTCAATAACAAATTTTATTGTGGACTAAGTCAGGCTATGGGAATTTAAAATTCCGAATTTAAAGCAAATATATAAATATCCAAATCCAATCAAATACTAATCGACAAAAGGTCAGCTAATCAAACTAAGTATGAATTGTTCTACTAATTTATAATAACTGAATTTAACCTTATAACTAAACCGTAACGAATTCAAATTCTTCAACAATTTAAAAACGACCGCAGACATAGCAAATGCCACTTTTTGTCATCATCGCGCTTTAACAAAACAACAACAAGAATAACAACAAAAACCACGGCAATTTGTCAAGTGCATTGCTGCTAAGCCACCAGCAAACGAACCGATCTACGAGTACTATGAATAAAAAATACGTTTAAACTGACTGCAGAGGCACGATCACTTGCAGACACCCGCGCTTACCGACATACCAACACAACGACAGAGCTCGTAACTCACGTTTTTGCTGTCACTGCGCGTCGCCGCTGCCGCCGTCGAGAGTGTTACCAAACGTCATGCTTAAGTCAGTTGACTTGGCACCGCTGGATATTGGCTCGACTGTGGCCAAATCGTTGTACGCTTTTGATTTGTGTGTGTAAGAATTCATTTTTCGTTTTTTGTGTTTGTGGTGGCAGCACAGCCAAAATCACAGTTTTGGTATTAGCTTCATTAATATTGTGCGCCTGCGCACTGCCACACCCAATTGTTCATAATTTGGAGATATGTAAAAAAAAGAAGAAAAAAAAATACTAAAAATAAAGAACGATGAATCGAGCGTATTCAAATGATGAATTTGTGGTTTGGCTAAACGCTTAACCGCACATTTCGGTCAGACCGACCGACCGACCGATCGTCCGACCGACCGACCGACCGACCGACCGCCAGACAAACAAACAAAAGAGTTGCCCTTTGGGCAACACAATTGATGATGATCGCCGATGGGCCGGTTAAGTTTTTGCCCGCGATATGAACGCACGCTCATTATAATAAGAATTTAATTTGAATGTTAAATGTTGATTCTTGCTCTGCACGTATTTAACTGCGATTGATTGCCCAATTTGGGGTTAGCTTAAGAATTAAGAACAACAACAACAACTACGACAACAATATCAAAAGATTTACACCAAAAAAATTGCGTTGATGATTGCGCACAACTCGTCGAAGGGAAAGTCTTTGTCAGTCATTCAGTTAAAGTAGTCGGTACGTCAGTCGAGCCAAACGAAAGTCAGTAGTCTGGGTCAGCACCTCGATACAGAGGCGTATGAAATCTTCATTGTTCTCTCTGCTGAATATTGTCGATCGTTATTAGCTTATGTGTGGTTTGGTTTGGTTCTGTAGCAATGCTGGTCTACTGCTGTGCTGCAAGACGCAAACGCCGGCACGACACACAGCTTTATTCTATGCTGGAACTGTGTGTTTGGCCTTTAAACAAATACTTTGAAAATAAAGAAAACAAACAAATAACAGAAATCACCACGAAGTTTTAAACTTTAGCTTAAAGTGCTGCGATGTGGCAACACAAATTTATTTGTATTTTATTTTATTAATGCGAACAATTGGCAATTTATTCTGTCGATATAACAACTGCTCAGCATATTATAAATATTATATATTTGGATTTTATTTTTCATATACTCATTAGTACTTGGTTGACATTTATTGGATTTATAGAGCATTAGCTACTTAAGCTTAGTATAATTATTTAAGCTATCAAAATATCGGTCGAAAAATATAAGTACTAACTTGTTAAAAAAAATACATTCGGTAATATAAGATTGCAGAAAAATTAAATTTTTTAATATAAACTAGACGTTAGTTAGAGTTTTAGAGTTGATGTGGGCCGGTATTGGAGCACAGCTCTCAGTTGTCAAGACCCATTCTGCTGTACCCAGGATAGTGTCGGAATAAAAATGTAGAGATATAGGAATGATGTGCTTGGAACTAGACGTACTATGACTAATATTACTGAGGCCTGTTTGTGAGAGCAAATGCACCTATGATCTCTTGAAGTATAGCGTTCATTAGCTATGTTTTAAAAAATAGTGATGTGATCTTGTTTCACTATTTTAATTCCAAATATATTTCTATATGTTTAAATCGGTTTAAATCTGAATTTACCTACACACATTCAAATGCCATTTATTCCATGGAATCAGATAAGATCATATCTGATTTTAGGTTTGATAAGATCTAATAAGGTCCAGGAGCAGAGAGGGAATATTTCTTTATTACAAATAAGTAATTGTTTATGTCAAACATACTCATTTAATTAATATTATAATTGTATCAAACAATAATATATTCTAGGCATACTAAGTTACTTGTCTATTGTCTATAATATTGTTTGGGAGAAAAATTCAAAATATACCTTCGTTCAATTTATTATTTCAAAAAAAATTTTTGTTTGTGTGAGAAAAGAATTTATTTCAAACGCATTTATTTATTTGAATGATATTAAAATTGTTTGGGTGTAACAACATTTTCGATTAAGAAAATTATTTTTATTTAGTTTGAAGTTTATTTGTCCCAAATACAATTTTACTGTACTAAAGTGCAATATAATTGGAGTAACAATTATGTACTCGTAATATTTGTGATAAACAAACATTTTCTTGTGAAATTTTTTTTAAAATATTTCAAATGTAATTTTAGTTAAACTAAATAAAATATGTTTAGTACAAAAAAAAATGTACTAGAATCTATTTTGTCTTGGTATTCTTTGAAATTGCAAGTCATAATACATTTACTTAAGTATTATATTTTATACATATTAGTTATATTTAAATTTCCATTTGTTGACCTTCGAAAGATTTTAAAACGCTGCTTTGTGGGTGATTCCACATTTTAATACAACCTTTTTAACGTAGTTGTTCGAATGTTATTGCTCGTCTCTTTAACTATGAAGTAAATCTTTAAAATACTTAATTTTGGCCTAAATCTGCGCGAGAATTATGACGCGACGCGGCTAACGACTCAACTGACAGTCGAACAAACAAACAAACAAATAAACTGTTAGGCGCACAGTCAGCAAAAAAATACTTCAACAAAAAAAAAAGTTGTACAGCGTACAGCACAACAACGACACGCACATAATTATTGTTACACAATCAGCGCAGCGCGTCCAAAGCGACGAACAATGGAAAGGAGCGCGCGCGCTCACGCTTCCAACAGCGCGTCGTTCAGCGGGGCGGACATTCGCTGGCTGACTGGCTGACCGACCGACCGGCCGGCAGGCAGACAGAACAACAGAACGACAGTTAGGCGCGCTTGCGCACATGGTGCTGTGCGCTGGTTTGCCTCCTGCGGTGCGTGGGTTGATGTAACCCACAAAATCGCAAAGCGATGCGATCAGGCAGGCTGGCAGGCAGTCAAATAGTCAGACGGACGGACGGACATAAATGTTATAAAATTTCAAATTTTCTGTATTGCTTATTTTGTTTGTATGTGCGCATGCGCAGCTGTCAAGAATTGTTAAGGCATTTGCTTTTCGTAGTTTGCTTACCTTTTTTTTTTGCTTTTCTATTGGTGTGGAGGGGGGGGGGGGAAACAACAACATGCAGCAACGCGACGTGTCTCAACTTTGATCCGTGCTGTTAATAAAAAGCCACTCAACAAAAACAACAACAATAACAAGTAGAAAAAGAAGAAAAAAAATAAGAAAACACAATCGATGACTTTGCAACAAACGAAAGCGAAACGTCGTGAGCAGTTAAGCTTTTGTTTGGAAACAAGTTTGGTATTCCTATTTATAGAGTCCGATATTGGGAATTGTTTTTTTTTTTTCTTCTTAAGTGTATATAAAAGAAGAGTTAAAATTCTGTGGCAGTTTTAAGCTGCCATACATATGAAAAGCTTCTGGAGTTGACGACAGGAATACATTTTTTTTGACTATGTTATAATGCAGACATGTTATAATTTTCTTTACTTATATTTGAAAATACTGGAAACTCTAATGAAAGTTAAAAAAACACACTTTTTTTTAATAAATCAAAAGAAACCGTTCTTCTTCACAGATCACGCCCGTCTTTGCCCCTCTTCAAATTCAATTGTCCAAATTTTCTGATCATTCAAATAATTTCAATCTCCATTGATTTGTTTTGTCGTTGAATTATTGTTTTCATTGCAATATAGTTTAACAAATAAATCCAGCACATTCATCAATGTTTTTCAACCAAGTCCATACTGTGCATTAAGCATAGAGTTTAAAGTTTTGTGTAGATTGGTATTGAAACCAGATCACTCAGTTCAATTGAACCATTATTCTTTACCCAGGATAGAGTTGGAATAAAAGAGTAGAGAAACAGAAAATATATATTTTGATGAAAAAGGCAATTCATACTCTATTAAGTCAATAAATTATATCTAGTTTATCCAGTAAATCCCTTACGTGTAGATTGAATAATTTGTTCTATTCAGTCCAAATCAGAATAGTCCAGCCTTGACTATTTTTTTCTTAAGGGATTCCAATCTTTCTTTCTATCTTTCTTTGTACCCTAAACTAATTCATCAGTTTGTGATGCAATTTTAGAGAGTAAAAAATGTTTTGGTCAAACAAAAATCTGCCAAGCCCACCTAATAAACCCACAATTTGTAAAAATAAGATATATTATTCGAATATTTCGTTAATATTACCTAAAAATCTCACATTGGACATTTGAGTTTATATGGTCTCTGTCGATAACTTTATCAAAAATGGGCGTGGTTAGATTAATTTAATGCCAACCGCTGGTACTCAGAGACTTACCTGAAAATTACACTAACTAAATATCATTAACATATTTCTATTGAAAATAAAACCCGGGCAACGCCGAGTACTTTAAGCTGATATATTAAAAAAATTACATATTATGAATCACATTACTTAAAAAAAAATACAATGTGTACACATTTTTTTAAAGCATATTGCAATGTATCCGCTCTCGTAACACAATCTTAAATACAACACGTTCCATTTCCAAATTTTAAATACGCCAAATATTTCGACGCCACACTTGATTAACCAAACAGCGAAAAGCTTTGGCAGCTTAATCAAGTTGTCACTTGAGCTAAACAAGCATTTCGGTAATTTAGCTATTATATCAAATTCATTAGAAATGTAAACCGTGCATAGTGCATGTGCATAAATTATGCTGCTGCGATAAAAGAAAAACCGAACAACAACAAAAAGACAACAACAAAAAAAGACTTGTCACTTCGGCCACTTCGTTTTTATGTGCGCATGCGCGCATTCGCATGAGCGACACAACAACGCGCTCTGGCAGGCTATCTGAGCTCTATCGCGGAGCTCCCATAATTAAACGCTTTTTTATTTGAGCCCACAAACGCGCGCTGTAAGCCGACTGCCTGCATTTCTGTCTACCCGTGGTGGTAGAGGAGGCAGTTGTTGCTGCGTGGCGCCTTGCTGCACATTGTAGCTGCAACACCTCACATACTCGTATGCGTTGCTGCCGCCGCCGCTCAATTGATATTGTCAAAGCTAAATGCAACGCTTAGTCAAGTGGCCAGTGCAATCAATATCAGTGACCATAAATTCAAAGTCCAACAACCGCAACAAAATGCCTGATTTAGAGACAAATGTCTTGGGTCTCGCAATGAACTCATTTGCATTCATAAATCTGTCAACAACGAGCGAGCGACCGAACAAACGATCGAATGGAATGGCCAGTGAGCTGGTAGGCAGTAATGCGGTGCGGCACACAGTACTTTAACACCGACACTAAATAAAAATTTATCCATAGTCAAAATTCAAAGTCGGAGGAAAATTTCTTTCAGCATGAGGCAACATTTAAAAGTAAACAACTTTCATATGATACCTAAATTCTGGAAAATCAATTTTAAAACTCTTCTTAAGGTGGTTCTTATAATTTAACTCCAGCAAGAGGTAACAATTTAATTTATTTTTATCGTCATATCTTTCATTTCAAATGTACTGTGCGTAGCCGCTAGTGTAAATTCGGACGCGACCACTCTGCCGATGAAGTCCAACGCTGACGCTGGTGAAGGCATTTTTGAATTTGTATGCGAGATGTAGAGCGTTGGCGCTCAAACACCAATAATTTTGATTTAAAATGTTAACCCACAAAAGTGGCAACTGTGCCACACGGGGTCAACACAATCGTTGCTGCCGCACTGGCCGCTTACGCTGTGTGCACATAAATCGTATACGACGCGCTCAAACGTTTTATGCTGGTGCCGCCGACGTCGTACAACTCAGCCTCGGCACTGTTTGCGGTATTCGCATTCGCATTGGGAAATTTTTAATTTCGCACGCAAACTTTAACCGGTCGCAAATGAAAACGAAAGTGTGTGTACTTTTTTGATGTTGCCACATAACATAAAATAACATCGACAGCTGGCTGGTGGCTGGTGGCTGCTGTTGCTGTTGCCGCAGTGCACAACATGCAAAATCACACTCAGTCGATTGGTGCTGCATTTCGAGAATTTTAATTAGAATCAATAAAAAGACATTGTGAATTGGAATGGACCCGGCGGTATCCAATGCGGATCATGCAAGGCATACGAACATGCGTCGACTACTTAAGCAGAATAGCTTTTCAAAGTTGATTTCATTGTAATCCTTACATGGAATATAAAAATTTCTTCCTTTTTTATGGATTCTTGTAGCACAGAATTTTATAATGTTGAATTTCGATATACTCATTATATACTATTTAATAATAACTTTGATTTTGGAATTTTGACTCTGCCAGAATTTCGACCTTAATCCAATATATTATAAATCAATCATCTTAAAAAAAATCATTGATTTATGGTGGTTAACTTAAGAATATCTTGACCAACATAAATTTACTGACTTAAAAGTAACGAATTTTCCGAATCTAGGTGGTCTTTCCTTACCACATATATAGCTTATATACATATACATTTAGCTCTAAGACTGACCAAGTCAATACCCATTTAGATCTCGTTCCATTTCATGAAGCTTCTCGCATATCAGCTGAAACTTCCATTTCCTTGGATAAGAAATTGAAACCTCGAGTTCCTACGCTAATCTTACCCACATGTACATCCACGATTACAGCATCACATTCACTGCAACAATAACAATAACAACAACATCAACAACAACATTAAAACACAATCTCAAGAGAGGGAAAACGTCCTTCGCCAATTTATGCAAATTCACGCGCCACCACACCAACAACTTCACTAATACGACGCGATCAATCAAATCAAATCCCGCAACTTCAAACGATTAAAATCGCGTTCAAAATGCAAATAAACCGCGCGTAGAGTTGCTCACTTTGCAGCAGCAGCAGTTATCGATACCAGCCAGGAAACCGCAGCCTATTGAAACAAACGAAAAAAAAAAACTAGGAATTACAACACGGAAAGAAACACCAAAAGCAACGCCAAGCTATGCCAGTCAACCGGTCCGAACCAAGATCGGAGCTTACAATATGAACCTCATTAGGTCGCAATTCTGTCGCGTCTTGTCTATCGCTTACGCACAGTACATTGAAGTCCATTGCAAATTGGAAAATATATTGAAAAAGTTCTGCTGGCAAGGTTAAACCGGGTTCTAGAGTCAAATATGGTCTTGTCAAAATTATTCGATCATAGTCCAAAGAATTATTTTATGTATTTATATCGAACCGATTGGGTCCATATTGTTTTATATAAGGTACCAAAAAATTCGCAAATATCTTTGCAAATCAAGTACGGTGATTCGCTATCTTTGATCTCGTGCACTGCATATGGACTGCATACGTCTGGTCTAAGCCTAAGCGACGTCTACCGCCAATATCTGTCATAGCAAAACGCTGATTGACAGCGTGGAAAGAGCATAGAACATAGTGGCTGCGCCGTCCCTCGACTGCACAGTTGTATGTTTTTGTTGTTGTTAATACGTACGTATATACACACACACACACACACAGTTGAGTGATGTGTTGTTACCATTTGCAAAGTCGAATGTCTATGAGAAAAGTTGGCTGGCTGCTTTGTGTGTAGGCGGACAACAGGCAGGATTGCCTTTTGCTATTTGTGGCGCTGGGCGCGGGCTGACTGACTGCCTGGCAGCCAGGCTGACTGACTGACTGACTGCATTGCACGCATGCGTTATGAGTTTGCAAATTGAAAACGAAATGAAATCATTTGCAAGTGGGCATATCGCGTTTCAAAGTCAGCGGTCGGTCTGCTCGTTGGTTGCACAATTCGCAATCTCCCAATCCCAAATTTTGCAATTGCAACATTTTTCAATTTCCCCCTATGCAACAGCAACAGCAGCGCCGACGATGACGATGGCGGCGGCGGCGGTGGCGTTTCATTTTCATTGCAATACTTAATGCTGAATTGGCGCATTGTTAATAAAACTAATGTTGGCAATTTATTTGAAATTTCGATTTTAATTTGCGCTGCAGCAATTGCAACCAAGCGCCGCCGATGCCGCCGCCGCCGTCGTTGTTTTGGGTGCAACCGATATCCACGGTTATTATGAGGCAATGGTCTTTTGGCCGTCGCTTGCTCGATTGTTGTTGGCCACATTTTCTGCAATTGTTTGGGTTTTGGGTGTTCGGAATGGAATCATGCTGAGATGCTTTTCGCTTTGGTATTTTAACGGTTTTGTTGTTGGGCAATTGTGTTGGAATATGTGATCTTTAATTAACGCCACATTGTCGCGCAAATGAATAGCAAAATTTTTTTTTTCTGTCTGTTATTGCATGTGCGACGTTAATTGACAGTTGCTGCCAAATGTTAATAAACGTGACAGCAATATGTTCGCTAGCAATTAATTATGTCACAATCTTAGCCGATGTGGAATTAGAGACCACTCTGAAATGTTGTTACATGACTTGTGACTCAGATTTAATAACTTTATTAAATAGAATATTCAAATATTATTTAAACTTTATCCAAGCTCCAAGATATCAAGTTAAGTACTGTCAACAATTTATCAAATTTTATTTGTGTAGTGATTTTTGTTGTTGTTGTTATTATTAAAAATTTTGTCTTCCCAACCAATCGACCGACTCTTAAGATTATTTCCGGGTTTCTGTTTCGAACAGCAAATACGGATCGCACTTGCATCCCACTTACGCAATCAACATTCGCACTTATCGTTGCAACAACATCAACATCAACATCAGCATCAACAGCGTCAACAAAACGATCAATCGAACTAACAAACAAACAACAAAAACAACTGCAACAACAGCTAACAACACCCAGCCGTATTGCAAGTGTTCAGCAACAGAAACCAGACTAAAACTAATCTGCCATCACTGGAAACGTCTAAACTAAATCAAATAATAAGAAAAAGAAAACACAGTTACGCGACTGCTGCTGCTGTTGCTATTACTGACAAACTGACTGCCACTGTCCAACAGCAGTAGCAGCAGCAGCAGCAGTAAACAGCAACATCGTAGCAGCACTAAGTCAATTTAGTCTGAGGAAGCTTGTTGCACATCGACATCATGAAATACTTTGTAACAACTTTCGACATTCCATCAATGCGTCTTGCAGTATGTCTGTCTGTCTGTCTGTCTGTCTGTCTGTCTGTCTGTAGCTATAGCTGAATAGTAGCAACAAGATCAGCCAACTGCAGCCGCTATAACCGCTTTAGACAAACGAACGACGAAGACGACGACAACCAACCAACGTGTCCAATTAACGAAGTCTGCAACATAAAAGATGATCTCAATCATTTACGCAAACAAATCTTTTAATAATCTCAAAAAAAAAATGAAGAAGGCAACTGTTAAGCCAGCAGTAGCAACAACCAACAAAATATGTACAGTTGGGGCAACCAGAAATATGGCGGCGGTTTAAATATAAAAAAACAAACGGCGGCTATACGATCCATTGGAAGTTTAGGAACGTGTTTGGCCAAAGCTTGGCAGTTGTTCAGTGCAGTGTGAAGCTTTTACTAAATTGGGTTGAATGTGGCATCAAGAGAGTTCAAAATTTTAAACAATTCGGTGAGTAGGAACTTCATCTCGAGTTTTTACAAGTCAATATTTTTTTAAAGCATTTTATATATACAAAAAAGTTTGTTTAACCTGAAAAACGAACAGACAAAATATTTTTTGAAATTCAAATTATTTTCGACTGCCCTAATTTTCACCACCGAAACTTAACGCTTTCAATTAAACAGCGTTATACAGCTAAGCGACGGACAATACAGCCAAAGAATGACCGTGATTTTTAACAACATTGAGAAATCCAAGCTGTGTCCTCCAGCAATTTGGCGCGCTTGGACAATTTTTCGGCCAAAAATTTACGAGTATATACAAAACTGGAGCTGCTGATTGTCGACTGCCCACATGCATACGCTGGAATTGTTATTGTTAATGTAGTTTTTTTTTGTTGTTGTTTTTAATGATAGCATTACATGCAACTTGCTTATTATTTGCACAATTCGAGCGTGGCCCTGCTGCAAGTGCTGCATAATATACGAAATTCATAATAATTGCTTCATTTGCTTTTGTTGTTGCCCCTTACTGCCACCGTGATGACAAGTTGCAAGCGTGCTGATTTATAATGTTTTTGTTGTTGTTATTTTTGTTATTTTTGTTTATTTTTTCTTTCTTTCGTTGTCTCTCAGAATAATATTTTCCGTATTTCTTTTTGGCGAAATTGCTACCAAAATTTTATTTTGTTGTTGTTGTTGTTGGTGTTGTGCTGTTGATTGTACATTTGTTGCAGCAACAGCAGCAGATGTTGCGAATGCATTGCGGCTATATAAATTAATGTATTTTTCATTTCAGTAATTTACTGTCTATTAAAAAAAAAACTAAAAAAAAATTGCAATGAATCGCAAAATTCGGCGAATGTTGCATGACCGCCAAAATGCAGCGGCAGCAAATCCCACACACATTTCGCAAATTGAAAAATTACGAAAAGCGCAAAGAGAGGAGCTGAAAAATAACGATTACGAATAGTGATGGCAGAACGTGAATAATCGGTTTTTGTTGTGGTTTTTTATACTATACAAAGTAATCATTAATAAGAAAATTTTTTGAAAAATGAGGTTATTTTATAATAACTTAAGTGGGCGGAGATTTTGTCCAATCATGGCAGGACATGAAAACTGACTTAAATATTTTAAACTTAGTTCCAACTATGCCAATTTGAAATAAAAAACTAATTTTATCAACTTCCAGAGCGATGAAAACTTACTCCAATATTTCTATCTTTGGTCCAAACATGCCCATTTGAAATAAGAACTAACTTTATGGACTTCCAAAGCAATGACAACTTATTTAAATAATTGTACCTTTGGTCCAACCACGCCCATTTGAGATAAAAACTAAATTTATTGACTTCCAGATCAATGAAAAGTAACTAAAATATCTCTACTTTTGGTCCAACCACGCCCATTTGAGGTAAAAACTAAATTTATGGACTTCCAAAGCAATGACAACTTATTTAAATATATATATATTGTACCTTTGGTCCAACCACGCCCATTTGAGATAAAAACAAAGATATGTTGCAATTACAAAGTAATCAGTATCGAAGCAATTACTCAACTTCCTTTTTCCCCAAAACCGTATACCCACATTATCCTAGACTTCGACATCACTACTAAACGTTACTTTCTTCATTAATTTTTATTGCATTTCTCTCTCTCTGGACTGACATTCTTGTCGTCTGCAGCCTTTATCAAATCACATCTGCTTGTTGGCAATTCCCGCGACATAAAACCACCATAAAAATAATTTTAATTCGTGGATGATGACTTCCTCTTCCCAATTATTCATGAAAGTTTAAAGTATGTCAATTTATTTCGCGGTACTCATGCTGAACATTTTCGCAGGCATACCAACCAACCAACCAACCGGCAGACATCACACAGACAGCGGACTCTGATATAATGTATAACTACTCGTACTATACATACATACATATATGTATGAGAAAAGCAAGAAAAATAAGTTGCTCTTGGCTTGAGTAAACATAGTCTTGCAAATGCATATCCAATGCTTCGAGCAATGCATACGAAAGTCTCAGCATGGTTTCCGATTTTCGGGGGTTTCTTCTTTTGGGGCCTTACGAAAACGAAACGGCACGCATTCACAATCATAATAATAGTGTCCCGGCACAAGAGGAAGACGACTAAGAAGCGACCGTCTGTCTGCATATGTCAGTTGTGGTTTTTTTTTTTTTTTTTGGTTTGGTAAATTTTTCTCTTTTTTGGTTTCCGCGGTTATTGTTTTTTTTTTTTAGTTTAGTTTATTTGATTGTTGGGGTATTGTGTCAGTGGCCCACAATTGGGCCAAACCAATGGGTTCGCTATTCGGTTCGGAGATTGTTGTCCACTTAATAGCATACACGCAATTTTTATATATATTTTTTTTTAATTTCGAACTAGTTTCTTTTTGTGTTATTGTGTGTAGCTGCCTCAATGCTTTAAAAGAAAGGCGCCCGACAAAAGAATAGATCCACCGCAAGTGGTGCCTCATTTAGGTTTTATTGTTTTGCCGTCGATTAGTGTAAAATTCCGCAGCGTTTGTAATTACGCTGCTGTTCAGAAGCGTGAAATTATTTTTTTCTTTCTTTTTTTCAATACGTATGTGTGTGTTTTGTTTTTGCTATGATAACGGTTCATCGCACCTAATCGACATCCATTAGTATGTGGAGCGGGAAAGTGTTTCTATTCAGCATGATATGCGCGGCGTCAACGGAAATTACTGCGTCTTGTTTAAACGGTGAGGATATTGCTGCTCATTAAGAAGTGGCCAAGATGTGAGACCTGAGAGTTGTAGTCACAAAACCGCACTTCTGTCCAAAGCTGTAGATTGGAGTATTGTATTAAAGAGGACAAATAACGCCTTTCTACAAATATTCTAAAGCTGGATTTTAATTTGGATAAAGCTTTTTTGTACCTCATCTTTTGCATATGTGAAATTAAGGTATCACTCCTCTTTATGTTATTCAAACTGACTGTTAAGAACTTTGTGAATACAAGTCCCATATAGCTTTTCATTCTGGTTGGTGCCTCATTTCCTGCGACTTTACTTCGCATATCTAATTCGTAAATGTGTTCTCTTCTTTTCTACTGTTGACCCAAGCTAATCAAAGGCCCATGAAAATTGACCAAAAGTAAACGTGACACTCGACAAAGACTTTAATTTTGTTAATGAAATTTCCAAATAAGGAACATGGCCGCGCTTTGACTCTTTCACTCGACGACGACGAAGACGACGTCCTGGACGTCCCGGCGACAACAACAACGACCGACGACAACAATCCAATTTCAACAATGTGTCGCTGATGAGCAAACAAGACTGTTGGCAATACACCGGTCACCGGCGTGTGTCTGTGTGTGTATGAGTGTGTGTGAGTGTGTGAATTAAAAAAGAATGGTGTCATTCTAAGTGCGGAGGCTGTGGATGAACGGCGCTGTACAATCAGTGTACACAAAAAATAACAAACTGCAACGACAATGGCAAGAACATCGAGAGCTCGAGAGCAGCAGCAGCGACAACAACATAAAAACAACACTTGATCTGCGCGAACAACAACTACCAAGTGAATATACGCTAAATCCGGCGCTGTTGTTGAGCCGCCCCAATAACGACAACAACTTCCAACTTTAAATCCCGAAAAACCAAAACGACCAATCGTTCGAATTTGCTTTTTCGACTCTGCAGCTTCTCCTCTCCTTTCCTTCCCTGCTCTTGCTCCTCCTTCTCTACTGATTCCGACGACTCCTCTGTTAATTCAATCATCACCTGTCGCGATTGCTCGTGTTTGGGAACATGTGTTTGCATTTCTCCATCTGGCATCCGCCGATGGACTGGACATGGTCTTTGCTTACTTGCTTTAGCAGTTAGTTCGGTCTGTGTTGTATTGGTGAACTGCTACAAATGATATGAAGAACTTCGTCTCGTCTCGTCTCGCCTTGTACCACTGCAAGATTGAAGTGTTCCAACGCTGGATATACGCTACCGCGGCTGATTCTTCGTTGATTAGGAAGCAAATAATAACGACAGTAAAAATGCTGAAAAAATCTCATCAAAAGAAAGAAAAAAAAAGAAAAATAACATAACGCGATAATAAACAAAAACTTGTTGTTGTTGTTGTTTTTAATATTGCTACTGCTTTTTTTTGTTGCTACTGTACTCGATATGGTAGTAAAGGGTGCAAGGGCACACTACAGTCGGCAACGATTTGGAATGACACAACAATTAGATGTGATCGATTTAATTATTCCAGGCATTGTATAAGTTTAATACAAAATAATAGTTTAAGGATTGGAAAGTATTAGTTCTTGGCTGGGCAGTCACAAAAAAAATGGTAAACTGTTTCCTTTTTGTCTGTAAGTTTACAGCTGTGGCAGTTTGTGTTGTGTGGTATTCCCATTTCAGCTGCCTGCTCTCCGGTCGCCCAGAAGCCGATGATTACCCCCGTAAGTCTAGAGACATCCCTTGATATGTAATAAGTCAGAAAATTCGGTTTACCTGACCCAAAATTTAGGTTAGTATGGCAGCATTTGCCTCACATAGGTCAATGTAGGGCCATAGAGATCACCAAAGTCTGGATATAATTAGGCAACTAAAACGAAATATGTCAATAAATTTATTATACAAGGTGGCGCAAAAGAAGTCATCCGATGTTGTTTGGCTCTTATTTTTTTTTCTAAATAAAAAACTTCGATTCTGTTTTTTGATTATGTTTATTTAGACCTTTAGAATTAATTGTGTTAAGTCGAAAAGATGATATCGGATAAATGGGCGCCGTCACAATTGATTGTAATACGGGCTCGTTTTATGGCATTTTCCATCACTTCGGCGAGAGTTTCGGGCCATAAATTCTCGCATTCGTGTCGGATATTTTCCTTGAGGGCTTCCAAGGTCTCAGGCTTGTTGATGTAAACACGAGACTTCAAAAAACCCCATAAAAAGAAGTCCGGGGCAGTTAAATCGGGCGATCTGGCGGGCCAGTGCAAATCGCCAAAACGCGAAATTAAGCGACCCGGAAACGCGGCCTTCAGAATGTCGGTTGTGGCTCGTGCAGTGTGTGCTGTTGCTCCGTCCTGTTGGAACCACATGTCCACCAGTCCTAATTCGTCCAGTTCGGGCAGAAAAAACTCGGTCAACATTGCCCTATAGCGCGCACCGTCCACTGTTGTCGTTTGACCCGCGGCGTTCGGCCCGATGACTCCTCCAGCGTGAACAGCGCACCACGCAGTCACTTTGAGCGGGTGTAATGGTTTCTCGTGCATCCCTCGCGGATTTTCGGTTCCCCAGAAGCGATAATTTTGCTTGTTCACGTACCCGCTGAGGTGAAAATGAGCCTCATCGCTCATTATGATTTTTGCCAACACCACAGACGAATTGTTACGCAAAAATTCCGCGTTCTTGGGGAGTGTATCGCTCTATGGCTTATTCACTTGTATTCTGTATCTGTCTAGTCCACAAATGTCAAAACAGATT
Source organism: Suillia variegata (assembly GCA_949127995.1). Classification (NCBI taxonomy): domain Eukaryota; kingdom Metazoa; phylum Arthropoda; class Insecta; order Diptera; family Heleomyzidae; genus Suillia; species Suillia variegata. The sequence continues at coordinate 29,966,447 of OX421846.1, forward strand.
TGACATTGGCGGCCATTTGCAAAAATGAGAGCATCTTCCAATAGGGTGATTTCTTTTGCGCCACCTTGTATATATATACAAAATATTTTTTATTTGGAATATCTGGTCAACGATTTTTTTAAAGCTAAGGTAATATGATCAATAATGGCTAAATTTCTCGTTGCTCTTGTAGCGCTCGGAAAGAGTTCATCAGAGCCCAAACAAAATTGTTACTAATTGTGTTGCAGTGTCAGTGTAACAGCAACTGCACTTGCACGTCATCACCATCGTCGTTGTCGCTAACACCAATTCTAATCAAGCCTCCGTTTCGTATAACCTTAACGCTGCTCTTAATTTGTACAACGTGCAGCAAAAGAATATTTCTTCTCCTTTTGTTTTTTTTTTTTATTTTTTCTCTTCTTCAATTTGTTGTTTGGTGGTGCTTATTGCTTGTGTCAATATTTATGCTAACGCTTTTATTTTGTCCAGCGGCAAGACGACGACAAAATCTTGGCCGCAGCGGCGTTCCATCGCATTGGCCTGACTCACAGCGACGGCGGCGTTACGGTGCAATTTCGTAAATGTCATCATTGACACGTTGGACGACAGACCGATGCGCCGCCAGTGCCGTTGTCGGACCCAGATGACAGTCGTCGTCGTCGCAGTCGTCGTCGTCATCGTCGTGAGTTGTCATTTTGAGTTCGAGCGACATTTGAGCCACGACGCCGCATCCGACGCTGTGATATTTTTTGTTGTTCTTTAAGTTTTAACACAAACAACAACATTTTTAAGCTAAGGCATCCGTAAGGAATTTCATGCGTTCCTAATTTCGAGCACAAACAGCGGCACAAACGAGCGCTTCGGACCGATTGTAGAGCCAAGCAATTAACAACATTTTTTTTCAAAAATTTGTTCTTTTATTAACAGAAAATATATAATGTAATACCCGTCTGTGGCTTTTATAAAAGTTTCGCTTGATATAAGGTGGGCGTATTTCGATTGTCGTGTTGTTTTTATTTGCTTAATATGTTGCTGCTGCTACTCTTTCGCTTCTGTTGTTGTCATATGTATTTCGAATTTTGTGGCAGACAGTTGTTGCGATAACAGTTTTTGCTGTTTGCTCGAAAAGTTCATTTGCTGCTTCTTCGGTTTCTTCTGCTTCGTCTTCTGGTAGCTTATAGCGAAACACACCGCACAACACCGCACAACAAAAACCAAGTTTTAAATGTTTCGCCAGACAAAAAGTACATTTGTCATTCCGACGCAGCTGTTATCTGCGAAATGCCAAAATTATCGCGAATACAAATTTTAAATTGCCCTGTCGATGGCTTTATTCTGCGCTCTGCTGTTGTTGTTGTTGTTTATGCGCGAAATTAAGATCTCATTAAGTGGTTGTAGCGGAAGGCACAAATTATTTTGTGCATCATCTACCAGATACAGATACAGAACACACACAAGCACGACTGGAGCATTGACTCGAGCGACACAGACGAGGAGTCCACATATCTTTTGTGTCTCTATTTAAATTATTTTAATAAGTTCCTGCAGCCGCATTCGAACTCGTTTGTTCCTTGGCCAGAGCTGGGGAAACCAAGAATATGCAAATGATCGCTGATATAATACGAGTAGATCTAAATATAATCGTTATTTAATCAAATTTATTCAAATCTGATTATATATGAATTCATTTAGAATCAAATGTGATTTTAAATATCAAAAAAAAAAACTGATTTCATCTGAACATTAGAAATTCTAGATGTGATTTAAACTGAATAGGTCGATCTGATCTGATCAGATCAGATCAGCTCAAGTTTTTTTTAAATTGTATCTTTATACATCATATTTCTGGTTTCCCTACGTGCCTCGTTAAACAATTTAATGGGAAAATATGCAACGATAACGCCGCAGGAAAATCACACTTTAAATAATATAATTTCTAATTTGCCATTGCGACCTTTCCCTCTCCCCTTTTGCTGCCGCCGCTGCTGCCGTGTGGACAGTGCGCACAGAATTGCTTAAGTGTTAATTAGCGAAATATGCGCCGATTAAAACACATCACTGCAATCCGTGGTGCACACAGCTGCAGCGGCATTTAAAACTGCGCATGCGCAGCACATTCTCATTTCAATTAAGCGCGGCGACGGCGGCAGCGGCGCGGCATTCTTATCGCGGAATTCCGCGTAGCTTCTTTGGCTTGTGAGAACGCACACGCATGATTTTTTGTTGTTGTTGTTTTTTTTTTACTCCTGGTCACTGCATTATGCGAAAAGCATCTTAATCCCACCAGTGCCCAATGCGCTGCGCTATGTTAAACGTTAAAGCGCTGTCAATGGCAGCGATAAGAAGCGCGCACGGTGCACCCCAAAATGTGCCAAATGCAAAATGTGCGTTCGCCTGCCGAACTGAACTGAACTGGCGGCCACAATCGGTCGCCGCGATCACTCAAGAACATCGCTGCGCAGCGCCGAATGCAATTTCGGTGCGATAAGAAATCGGAGTCGCCTGTGCCTTGCTTTGCTGTGCTGTGCTATGTGGACTTTGGTGATACTTGGCGGTGGCGTGCAAGCGTGTGTGCGTGCTACTGCCGATAATGGAGCTGTCAATGCGCGAATTTAAATTGCTTCGACTAAAAGCGAAGAGTTCAAGTTTTGAACGATGACTGCGGCCTTATCGCTTTAAATGCAATTATTGTCAGTGGAATTGTGGTCGGACAATTTGGCAATTAAGTCCGCTTAAAAAAATACACCAACAACAACAACAACAACAATTTTGCAAATTTTTACTCAAACTCAAAACAATCTTAGTCCAGTATTTAATTATATTAGTTAATATCGAGCTGACCTCAGACTCTATAGAGAAAATCTGATTATAAAAAGCAATTTTCTTCAAACTATAATTAAATTTTTTTTAACTTTTTAACAGCTGTTGGATGCATTACCTATCCTTTAATTATTTTGCACTTGTCTAGACGAATCAACTGTCAAAACGTGTAGGCACAAAAAAAAATGTTATCTTTTTTCAATTCAGAATCAATCGAAGAATAGTTACGATGAACATCAAAGGCAACCATTGCTGTTTAATTCATGGCACCAACATCACACGCCTCCCCAGACACCGCAACTAATACCAAAATTGCACAAAGCCGAGAGGGAACGCCGGCGCACACTGGGATGTTTGCTTTGGCAATTCATACGAGTACAGAGAAACTTGAGAATTAATGATGTGCAATTTAAAAATTTTTATTTCGAACTCGAGATTTAAGATTTTCTAATAGACGAGTTCATATGTCATAGATCCAATGTAGTATTAATAGGCAATCTGGACTTTTATAGCTGGAGTTGTCCTTTCTTATAGGTCGGATTCCAATAATTTTGAGTTATTTGTTTCTTATGGATAAATAGCATTAAATCCAACTGACAGCCCAATGTGCAAAGCGGCAACATGAAAACAACACAACATGACTTAAACAGCAACAGTTGACTACAATTTGGCAGACAAAAGTAAAGACAAAACCAACAACAGATCCGAACAGCAACACACATGTGACTGGCTGTCGGAAGTTCTTCTAAAAAACAAAAGGAAACAAACAAACAAAGAGACACTAGTAGCAAAAAAACCAAAAGAACAAAAGAGAAAAAAAAAAAAAAAGAGAGAAGAAGCAGAAACATCACTCAAAGACACCGACCACCGATGCCAATTGTCCGTGATCATAAAACTCCGAACTTAATGAACGTGGTTTGGTGTTGCAGAGTATTGTCAAAGCGCATTGTTGCTGCCAACACCACCAAGTGGTGACGACGACGACGAGTTCAGGTATACTCGTACACATCGCTTACGATTACAAGTGAATTTCGGGCTGCTATCACTTGACGGCAGGCAGTCATCGGCCGAGACATCTTCGCAGTCATTAGTTGACTGCGGCGCCGCGGCGTTGTTTGAAAAGCATTTGAGCGATACACACACACACTCGAATGCAACATCTGACGCCAATCTTAAGATTACGGATGTGGTTCTGAAGTACATAATTTAATGCTCTATTAAGGGCTACTCTTACAACAAAATACAATCGACATCAAACATGATAACGCCTCTTATTTTCAGTTGGCCGTAAAGTGTTTTGTTGGACTTGTGTCGGTTGTTGCTACTGCTATGCAAACAGCAAAAACCAGAAAATGGTTTTTGGTTGCTCAAAGCGAAGGAGTCGAAAGTGTCGAAAGGCACAGAAGCCACTACGAGGCGGGTTTGTTTTCATTTATCGGTGGAAAATTTTATAATATATATATGTATGTATGTATGTAAAGATAGAAGGATTCCTTTTCCAAACAATTTCTTTTATTTTTCTATAAATTTTCAAGTATTTTCGGAAGGCATTTGATAGCGCCCAGAATGCGTTTTATTGTAACAAAAACAAAAACAAAAAGGAAAACCAAAAAAAAATATCACCACTTTAATTATGGGAATTTCCTTTTTAATGCGCTTCCTGCTGGTTGTTGTTCTATATTTTTTTTGTTACCCACTCTCTCCCTCTGCCCTTTGTTTACCTGCTTACCTTGTGTCATGGTTTACTTTTAACAAATTCAAATTGAGTGTTAATTACATTTTTTTTTGTTTGTGCCCAGGCAGCGGCTTTTGACCGCAGTTGCTGTAATTTAAATTTTTTTTCCACTCATGCAGAACTTTGTCGCTATTCCGGAATAGTTGGAGCACAATTACAGCGAAGAACAACAATTCTGCATATAAAGTGCGAAATTATTTTTGTGTGAAGATATTTTTCGTTTTTTTTTTGTTATGTGTATCCTTACTAGTATAAATAAGTAAGTGGATTAGGAAGCGTCGGTAAGAACAAAGGAAGGATTTAAGTACATTATAGTACAGGGTTTATTTTTAACTAGTCTTTATCAAATATATATATACATATTCTATATGGCACTAACTTATCTGCTCAATGTGAATAAATTCTCTATTCAAAAGAAGACAGACTATCGGAAATTTTTTGTGTTTGAATATGTTTATGTTCGTAAACTAACAGACATATGAAACTATCAAATCAATGCAGTGGCGGTTTAAAAAATACAAACGCGTTTCTAAATACAAATCAATAAATTATTTGCAAAGTTAAACCCTGTGATCATGTAATAGTTTTTTTCTTCAAAAGAATGTTAAATTTGTACATAGTCTTCGAAAATTGTATTCGCTTTGTTCACAAAATATATATTTTTGAAAATATTTTAATGCCGCCACTGACTTTTTGAATGCCCAGCTGACAGTTAAGGTACGTTCGGCTATCGGTTTTCTCGCTCATTAACCATAGGTGGGCATCGTTAATTCTGAATCCAACTTTCTTAATCAGTGAAAACTTAACCAAAAATTCAACTTCGTTAAGTTAATTTCGTTAATTTCATTGAAAAGTTAACGCCGTTAAAAATTTAACTCATAAGTTAAAATTTCTATAGAAAAAACCATAAAAACATTTTTTTTTTTTTTCAAAACCTAACTCGAAGTAAAGGAAGCAAATTAACGCGAGTTATTTAACTTTTTAGATGTTCTCGAAATGAACGGAATTAACTTTCGGATTAGTTCGTGTCCAGCTCTGTATATATCTGTATTGTAATATTTTGACAATGTACTTAAGAACAGTAGCTATATAGAAGTATTACATATATGAGTAAACAGAAGTTAAAAGAGATGATCTCTGTTAAAGTTTTCACCGCATGGTTGACTTTATCACCTTTCAAATGGCACCGCTTTTGCTTAAGTGTTGCAAAAACATTATCAATTCTCTAGGTTAGGTTACATTGGCTAATTCACAAGCAAGAGATCATACATATCTCTAATATTTGGACAAAACTATTCTCCTAAAGAATCTTTTCGTTTCGTTTTAATTCTGGCTTAAAAAATAACTTAAAATTTCTAGTAACTTTAGAGAAATTTTATCAAAAATCGTTTTTTTGATCAAAAACTTACTAAATTATTCTGCTGTCAAACTGTTGTTGTCTTACTAATGGTTAACTTTTTTTTTTTTTGGACTACCAAATAAACCAACCTACAAACAAACAAACCAACAAACAGACTTGCTTTACGAAAGTTAATTAATGAGATCGAATCTACGAGAAAGCGCGCGTTTTAATATATTTCGAACAAATGAACAGTTTCGCCTGCCTACTTTACCTTGGCCATGCCCGTGGTCATTGCAAACGGAAGTGACTTTCATTTATATGTAGTAAGCATGTTGCCATGGCGGTGCACGGAACCGTTAAGTGTGCTGCGGCTCTATTTTAAGTTGGGCTCTCTCGGCTGCCTTTTGTTTGTATTTGGCTGATTCTCAACTGATATCAAACGACGCATATATAAAATTATCACATTTTTTTCTGTTGTTGTTGTTGTTGTTCACTTCTGTTGCTGTTTGCCATTTAAAGCAATAATTGCCAGTGTTGGCGCTACACGGCTACTGCCAATGTAGCTTCCGTTGTTTGGTCTTTTTGAAGACGTCGTCGACGTCGTCGTCATATGTTGTGACTGCTTGAGAAATACTCTTGAGCAGAAGAAAGAAGACGCGCTTCCCATTCACATGATCTACGCGCAATTATAAACGCATTATCTGACTAGGTAGCGATCGTCATGCTGCACAGTACTTTTTTGTGGCAGGCAACAAAAATTATTGAAATACTTATGAAATTGTTTTTTTAACAAAATTGTGTTTACTTAATAAATATTATAAGATTTAATTGAAAACTTACTGAACAAATTCATTTTGAGCATTTTTATAAATTTAAAAATTTGTCAAATATAAAAATTTTATTTAAAAACCACGAATTTCAAAAATATTGAAAACTTATAGTGAACATGTTTTTAATATTAGTTACTTAAAAATCCCTTTTAACTTGGACTTTGTGCTACTCTTAAGTACTGTATTCCATTTGTACTATCTTCCGTCCGCCAGTCCATGACTGAAAAAAGCCCAGAAGGTAGGAGTGGGTGCTGATTACCAGCTATTACCGCTGAAAGCGATGTTACCCTTTTGACTTTTATTTTATTTTACGATATTTGTTTGGTTTTTGATAGTCTGCGCTCTTGATGAACTCTTGATGATTTCCATTAACATAATTGTGTGCCACAGAAAGGTGCAAAGCGAATGGTGACTTTGCACATGACGCCAAAGAACATGCCATGCCATGGCCATGTCCAGGAAGCACCACTCTTAATGTAGTTTAAATCGAAATTTAAAAATAACAATTTTTAATGTTTTTATGCACAATTTATGTTTATCTCTTCTTTTTTTTCCATTTCTTTAATTTTTTTGTTTTGTTGGTGTCGATTCGCTTGCGTCTGTCGTGCATGAAATTGCAACTTTTGCGCCGCAGCACTATCGTATTTCAATATAGTATATATTTATATACTCGTACGATGCTCATGCTCACATGTCCTGTTGAACGTCTGCATGCAGCGAGTGTTGGTCACACTTTCAGCTTCCTTGGTGTGCCTTGCTTGGTCTGCTAGTGTATCGTTGTGCAGCGTGTGATGTTTGTGCGATGTCCACGGTCAATTGGAGAAAGCGCATCTTGCCTTGTTTGCGGCAAAAATATCGAATTTCCTTAGGGTGTGCCGAGTGAGTTTGCCAAGTGTGTGTGAGTGTGTGTCGGTGACAAATTGTGACTCGACAATCTGTTGTACAAATATTGGGCCATGATTTTAAGTTGACACTCAAACACAGGATGTTTACACATACATAACATAAATTGAGAAAACGCGCTGATTGACGAACCAAGACGTTGGTGCAATTTTGAAGGAAAGCAAGGAAAACGCTCCCGTACTATTTTCACGATCCGCTGTTGACATAGGAAAATTTTCAGTAAACTTGAAATTTTATATTAAATATTTTTTTTTTTATATATCCCAAGAATATATAATAACAAGGAAATTTGTAGTGCTCCGAATCTTTTGAAATATTGGACAAACTCTTCAAATATCTAAAAAGTATTTTATATCAAAATTTCGCCGAAAAACAAACGCTCATTGCATCAGAGCCCATCCTTTAAAAAAATGTCCTATCTCGAAGATAATCTCCTCATCGAAATGTGATGCGAATGACAGCAATTCCAGCTATCTGCCAATAGCTAAAAATCACAGGTGCGCTTGTTTTCATTTCCCACGCATACGCTTACACACTGACAAGCCAACTGAACGGATGAGCACGAAAGATTCAATATTTAAGCCGGTACAAATTGAAAAGTAAATCTTTCTGAAAAATTACACAATATGCCAAACTGATGGATTACCTTCAATCAGAGATCGTACTGGCACATTTTCGAAAAACAAAAACAAAAAAAAAGTAAAAGGAAAAGGAAAACACTAAAACCAAAAATAAAAATAAAACGATATCATATATTGTTGTTGCGAAATTACAAGCCAGGATTTGCAGGTATACCAAAACGAACGAACAGGCTCATCTGCTCATTTGTTTCTAATGAAGCGGATGCACACAGCACACAGCGTCTACGAGTGGAACAATGCCACTGCATGCCGGAAGATGACCCCTTGCTATATAGCAGCTAACTGGATATAACGCTGCCACCACAATAGAGAATTGCAGAAATTAAATCCTGTCAGCCTGTGCTGTGCTGCTCTGCGCTGTCCTGGCCAAATACGAATAGAAAATTGCATGTTTGCATGCAGCAGAATGTGCACCGGAAGTGATTTGTTACTTACGGTATTATTATATTTTTTTTTTTGTATTTTTTTTTTATGGTTTTTACTATTTAAGAAATGGAAATTGTTGTGCAAGGACTCGCGCTGGTACCGTGTGCCGCTTTTGTTACTTTTTTGTTTTGTTATTTTAGTTGTTTTATTTTTATGAATTAAGTTCCCTGCTATAACTTTGGCAATTGTTTCTAGCCACGGCACAGTAGTACATAAGAGTGTTTTAGTTAATGGCAATTTTTTTTTTTCGAATTTTATGATTATGATTTTTTAATTACTTTTTTCAACTGGAAAACTTTTTATATAACGTTTTTTATAACTTGGAATAAATTTTGTAAAAAACAACTCGCTCTTTAAAGTTCAAATATATTATACTTGATTCTTCAATTTTTGAGAAAAGTTTCGATGCAAGAAGAGATTGACATCAATATATGGGATGGGCATCGGCTTCACAATAGGCCGATGTTGATCTAAAATTTGTACTCACCACTCAGTGGTATAAATTGATATATGAAATCAATGAAAAATATAACAAAGTGTTTCTTGGTAGAATAAAACACCGTAAATTTTAGATAAGCAACAATTTTTTAAAATAATATAAAAAAAATCGGTTATTATTTTTACCTATACAAGCCGATGCCGAACTAGACAGACGGTCGGTCACTCCATCAACACTTCGCTGTGGCATCTTAATTTAAAATGAACATATCTAATTCAGGTTCATCTATTTGGTTTGGTGAATAATCATTAGATATATAAAATTATATATATAAAATTATATATATATATATATATGTTATAGATACCGGCAAATATTACTTGAATTTCAGAGCAGTATCCGACTCTACAAAATGGTTACACATAAGTTAAAATCAATTTGTATCGAAACAAAGCAACACTAGCAAGTACACTAAAAAGTGAGTACTCGAGTACTGAGTATAACGCGTTCATTGAATGCATTAGGTTAGGTTAGGTTGTTATAGCTGTCTCTTTAAAAGAGACACACTTAGGCTAGGAACTCTTTGTGATCCCAAGATGTATATGAATTTTACTACTGACTGAACCATCCTGTACTTTTCATGAAATGAAGAATGTTATTTATATTAGATTTCGATATTTCTACTAGGAATACTTAGAAATGCTCCATTTAATAAATTAATATAAAATAACACTCATGAGTCAAATTTTTGATATAAAGCCAACATTTTAAAATGATCTCTATTTATTCATAGTTGACATTGCGCGGACAAACCGACCGACAGAAAGATATGAACCAAGATCACACGCTTTCTGCAATGCGTTGACAGATTCCCTACTATCTTAAAATACTTCCAACTATATTTTATTTTTAAGGAAGGACATAGGAACCCATATTCAATTCAAAGATATATCCAGCAACTTTATAAGCAAATAAGATTAAGTTACTTAGATAAATCATTCACCTACGAATCAGCATACTAAGCAATCGCAAGATTGATTGAATAAATATTTTAACAAAACGAATGGAGTATTCGCTTTATTGAGAGTCGAATAAATTTTGTATTCCTTTGTATATCACGAGAGTTGTGCAATATCCAAATTTAATTATGTCCAGTGCAGTGTAGTCCTCTAAGAATGAAGAATGAATGCATCCATGTAGGTTTCTACTATACCTACATAAGTATATATGAGTATATCGATATGAAAGATCTCAAAGTTGTCTTTTGAGCTATGTGAATCACTGTGCACCAGCGCCTGACAATTGTCATTTTATTTGTTCTGTTTGTTTGTTAACTTGGCAAAAACAAAAAAAAATAAGAGCGAAACAACATAAAAACCAAAAAACAACAAAAAGAATCACAACTGTCATAAAAATTTCATGCCTGAACTGTTTGCAAATTGATTTTCATTTAATGCTCGTTTAGGTTTTGCCAGCGGCATTGAGTGGTGCAAGGCCAGACAAGTTGAGGTGCTCAGCTCGGCTCTGCTCGGCTCTGCTCCGTTTGCAGTTGTTGGTTGGTTTATGTTTTGTTTTATTTTAGTTTTTGACGTTGTTGCTGCAGGTGCTTAAAGTTTTAGATCCCAAAAACGAACGAACGACAATGTGACATGGTTCAGTGGATACGTAACTAAGTGGCATATATCACGCGCACGACTAACAATTTTATTACTGCAGCGCAAATGCCGCTTGCCACCGATATTGTCGCTGTACTTGCTGCGACTACGACGGCGACGGCTGTTCCTGCTGCTGCTGCTACTTCTACTGCCACTGCTGCAACATGATAATGCGCCAAGCACACCAACGACTAACAAGTGTTCTCGTCTAACTGTTTTTGGTTTCCAAATTAAAAGTTTTGCGCTTTTGTTTTTTTTGTTTTTGTTTTTATGGGCAACATTGTCACACCAGTGTCGCATGTTGCTGATGCTATTGTTGTTGTTGTTGTTATTATTGTTGCTGTGGCAAGTACGTTAAACCCGAATTTTCTATTTGGCCGGTGTGAATGAGCAGCAAGCAGACTTCTGTTTAGGTTTGGTCATGGTCTGGCGAATTGCGTGTAACATTCACAAACAGTTATATGTTGTTGTTGTTGTCGCTTCTTCACCTTCTGCTTTGTTGTTTGTTGTTAAGACCAACAAATGTCACACCATGTGTCTCGTCTATCCGACTTTGCCTAATTTTCTATGCGACCAAATTTCGTTCTTTTAGTTTTTTTTTCGTTCCTATTTTTTTTTAATTTGCCATTCAAAACAAAAACAACAAAAATAATAACAATGATTTTATTAATTAAAGCATTGTTATGTTAGGTACTACCCGGGAACGAGTCTGAGTTTCGGGTTAATTGTGCATGTCCACAAGTAATATTAAAAGTAGATTTTCCCTAATGCGAGTCTCTGGAATAATTTATTTTAATTTGGTAGCGAAATGTCATTAGCTTTTTAAGATGTTATGTAGTTTAGTATATGTTGTTGTTGTTATTTTTATATAATTTATAAGTGCATAAAGTTTAAGAAGTTGAATTATTTAATTTTTTAAAACTTGTATCTTGACTGTATCGTAAGATATGTATATATTGTATATATCATTTGGAAATCATATATCGATACCTTTATATATGTTAAGTATAACAAATTGTGACAAAATTTAAAAATTTAAAGAACTTTTTTTTGAGGTTTACACGTGTTGTAGATCTTGTGAAGTATAAACAAACTGGATCTTCACAGTTTTAAATGGATCCTCAAAATCTGGACTCAGATATAATCGCTTAAAAAGCCATCCAAAATTAAAGAAATGTTAAAAAATTATCCTTACTCTAACTTCGCTGCTAAAGTTTTATTAACAATTTATATATCGTTCTAAATAATGTCCAAAGTCTTCTCTTCAATGACATTAAAAATTTGTTTATCGAATATATATAAATAAGTTACGGTTAAGGTTGAAGTATACTAAAAATAGGTTTTGGGCACTAAATCCAAATTTTTAAGGGTCACTACAAAATTCAGAGTATGCAGTTCTATTCTATTTGACTAGATTTACAACTTGAATTATGTCTTGTCTTACTTTATATAAATAGCGTAAATTTCTGAAACAATGAACCGAATTCGTCCGCTCGGTTACGCCCTCTCACCTACGCTTACTCGCCTACTTTACATATAGCGCTGTATCAGCTTTAGAGCCAAATTTGGTATATAGATTCTGGAATTAAAAATTTACTGTTTCAATTAAAGTGGGTGGAATTGCACAACTACCACGTTCACTATGCGTATGGGAAGGCTATATCAGGAGCTCCAAGTATTAATGGCACTAATCAATTTCCAAATCGACCAATTATAATTGGTTTCGGTTAGGTTAGGTTGAACTGGCTGGCCAAAGCCACGCATAGACCTATTAGGTCCTTAGTTTAACTTGGTATAACTATAAACAAAATTATTACAAATTTGATCATCACTAATTATTGCTACAGGGTGTCCTGATTCAGCTCGAATTAAAATTCTTAAAGATATTTCTACTAATCTCGTAATGCAGATAAAGCCGCGGGTAGAAGTTATTTTAATGTACAATGGAACTTTAAATACTATACTTTACTTTTTTTTGAATCTTTTCATACTCTATTTTACTCTTTTTTAACTTTTTGTATCTATAGTCTATATTAAAAACCAACACGAGTAGAGTCAAAGTCAAAACATTTCCGACCCGAACTTATGGCTTAAATTTTCGCAAACAAAAAACCAAAACTAAAACTAACAAATTTATGCGAACCAACAAAAAAATATCATCCTCTGAGATCCGATTCGATCTGTGAAATGAAATCGATTTATTTTTTTAAATTACTTTATTTAATGCGCGCTATTCTATACATATACATATGCATATAGCATAGAATACTATTAGCAATAAATTCAAATGTGGCGGTAAATAGAAATTTATCTCCTTTTTTTTCTCTCACACACTACGTTAATTGCATTTCGTTTATCGTTTTGGTCCGGCTGTAAAATAAAATTTAATTAAATAAATATATTTACATACATATGTATGACGTTCTACTGCAAGGCCGCTCGCTCGCTCGTCTCGTCTCGTGTCATTCTTCAAAACAGTTTTCAACTATAGTAAGAAAAACTTCTTTCGGTTTAAAACGTTTTTCGTGTTTAACCGAAAAATAAAACTAACAACAACAAAAAAAAGTAAACTAATTTAACCACACGAAACTACTTGAGTCATTTAATAAATTTATAAATCTGGCAGCATTTCTTATGGCGAGCGTTGTTTTGAATGACATTTGTACGCTGGCAGTCAACCGCCGCCGCAAAACCATAATTAAGTCATCAACAGAAGCAATTAATGCATTAATGAGGCGCATTGAGCAGCATCAAAAAAACAACAACAACTACAACAATAAGAATAAAAACCAACACTAAGATATTAACAGGAGCGACCGCGACCGGAAGCAGCAGACATATACGAATTCTTAATCAAGTGAAACTATTTTTTTAAGTGTGTCGGTATGTATGTATGTGAAGTTATTGCTGCGTGTTTTGTTTTATTGAAGCATTGATGAAACCGCAAAACGGTAATTTAATTTTATTGAAAGGAGCACCGCTGCACGATTTAATTCTAGTAAAGTTTTAAGAAAACTTTTTATAATAAAATGTATTTTTAATTGGTTCAAAATTTAAATTAAAAGTTGACTGAACAATTTTATTTGAAATTTTTAAAAAGTTCCATTGTATAGCTATGTACATATGTATATGATTTGTATTGGAAAAAAGCTTTAAGCTCTTTAGAAAAATATTTGAGTTAAAAAATTTAAGAAGACAAGAAACTTTGAAAAGCTGATAGCTTGAAGAAATCATTATTTGGAAATTGATTTTTTCTACAGTTTTCAAAGTACAAAAACTGGTGGCAACTAAACATCTTTTTACAAAATTTGAAGCTTAAAAAGCTCAAAAGTTCCGAAAGCTTCGAATAATATTAAAAACTAAAAAGTTTTAAGCATTACAACTGTAAAAAATTTCAAAATGCTTTAAGCTTTACAGTCTAAAAAAGTCTAAACGTCTAAACCTCTAGACGTCTTACATACTTGCATATGTATGGTACATATGTAAGTGTTTTTTTACGAAACTTGAAGCTTTAAGAGCTCCAAAGATATCAAAGCTCCGAACAACTTTAAAAGCTACAAAGTTTCAAGTAGTACAACTGTAAAAAAAATGCAAAACTGCTTTAAGCGTTTCAGTCTTAAAAAGTTTAAACCTCTAGACGTCTTACTTACTTACATATGTACATACATATGTAAGTATCTTAAAAGTTTTAATCATGTCTGACATAATCGTGCCAGTGTTTTTTTTTTCTTAATGACTATACATAACTGTGTATATTCTATTTCGTATTTAAACGAACGGCGGCGTCGATACTATAAAAGAGATACACCAACAAAACATTTAATTATCGCAATCAGTGTGCGCACATTCTAAACACATGCAATAAAAATGTTTATTGTTGCAGAAAGACACATACATACATACATGGGACATTAGGCTGGTTTTTAAAAACTATATTGCTTTTATTTTTAATTGAACACATAAATGTGTAAACTTTCTTAATGCAACTTTTTAAACCACAACAAAATATTTATATATTTTATGATTTAGTATTAGCGTATATGAAGTTAAAATATGTATGAATTAAACAACTCTTTTGTAGACAAATACAAAAATTTTAAATCATGCAAATACGCTTTCTTCTTAGTGGATTAAAAAATATATAAAACTTCAGTCGATTAATACTCTAAGCAACCTCTAACAAAATATGATATTAAAAACCAGTCTCATATGAGATACTTACGCAGAGATACCACATTAAGTCATATTAAGGATTTTACTTATACAGTATGCAGATATGTGTACATATAAAATAAAATCCACAAAAAAAAGAAAAACAACCACACATT
Organism: Suillia variegata; assembly: GCA_949127995.1. Classification (NCBI taxonomy): domain Eukaryota; kingdom Metazoa; phylum Arthropoda; class Insecta; order Diptera; family Heleomyzidae; genus Suillia; species Suillia variegata. Next base: position 29,981,545 of record OX421846.1, read on the forward strand.
AAACCCAAAACGACCAATCACATCAAAAAGTGTCGATGGAAAGCTCCACTCATCACGCGCTCTTAATTTTCGTTATTAAATTCCTGCAGCAAAACAAAAAAAATATATTGTGCGATCGCACATCGTCATTAACAGCAACAACATTAGCAATCGCAACAGCATCATCATCATCGTCATCATCCGCATAGCTTAAACGACACTCAAATGTGGCCAGCAACATCTGCAGCCGAGAAGCTTACTCATCTATGTACAAAAAAAAAAAAAAACATTCAACATTGCTTATTGCTTAGAATAATGATGGAAATTAAATTGCTATAAAATGTTGTTCGCGTTGTTCATTCCTCTGCTGTACTCTCGTATTGCCGTATGCGATGATGATGCTGAGTGTCATAAAAGCGCAAGAAACCGAAAATTAATATCCCCAAAGGGTTAATATATATTATATACGCCTATGCGAGTGTGTGAGTTTTTTTTTTCGCCCGTTGTAGTTGTTGTCGTTGTTGTTAATATTGTGCGCCATAAGTGCCCAAGTGCGAAGTCGGTGTTATTATTATTATTTTCGTAATATTAAAACGTCATAAAAGCGCCGTTTTTATGACGTATAAAGTCCGCGAAATGAAATTTTCGTTATTGAATCTTTTGAATTGCAAAGTTCCATTTTCTTTCTTATTGCTTTCTTTTTTTTTGCTCTCCACTTTTCCATGTATTTTCTTTTATGTTCGTCTATGATAGTCGGTAATAAAATTTGGTAATTGTGTATTTATGCTCAGATTTGCCAAAGATTCTTTTTGTCTTTATTAGCCATAATGGTAAATTATGCGGTGAATCATAAAAGCCCGATATATATCCGATAGTACGCAGTTATTCAGACGGAACATGTTGTAAAGTTAAAACTGTTATAATTTCTCGTGTAGACATGTGAATCACATGGTAAGAAAAGCAAGGCGGTGCATCTTAAGCTGTTTATTAAATGGCGGAGATTTTGCCACCCAGCCTTATGCGAATAAGTACACAGGGGGAAATGTTTTATATACAATATTAGGAAAGAGTTTTATAGTAGACATCTGCACAAATTCTTGTAAGACTAGTTGGAAGATATTTACTTTCAAATCGATTTAATTAATACTTTTACTAATTAATTGTCAACGTCATCTCTTAAAATAGTCCAAAAGGATCTCAACCTGGTATCGCTACGGACTTAATAGGTCTATGCGTGGCTTCGGTCAGCCAGTTTAAACTAACCTAACTTAAGATTCAATTGATGTAAAAGTGAGAACACTGAAGTTAAAAAAAAACACATTTAGAAACATATGAAATAAATAATAAATAAGTTTTTGTTTCGTCTATTAGACATTTTAAAGTTTTCCGCCTTGGTCCATTATTAAAGAAAAATTATCAGAATTATCTTTTGCTCAGTTGGAAATAGTCAATGAATGAATGTTGAAAAGAAAGCATATGTCAACTTAGAGAGTCTAATAAATGCTTCCAAACATTCGTTGTGATATTCTTTTGGAAGAAGAATCAAATGATCTTTGCAGATTTATATGGTGTCTCATCGCCAATTAGCCAACTGAGTTCAATGTATATACATATCTATCCTCTGCCGAGTTTATAAAATTTTCTCCCAGCCTACTTTTAATCGTCACTCACTTGTTTATGGCCTTCTCGAAATAAGCAACAAAAATATTCAGCGTAAAAACTCAAACAAAGTAAAGAGTGTTGCAGAAGTTATTTTATGTTGTTACTTTCGAAATATTTGCTAAATATTGACTGAGTAGTCGATGGTCGCACAAAACAAAAAAAATGTTTTATAATTTTATATGCCTTTTGAGAAGTTCTGTATATAATCCAATCTGTATAAAGCCAATCTAATAAACATCGCCATGAGCCACCGGCCGTCTTCCTCTATTACTTCTGTCTTTTATCTATTATTATACTTTTATCTGAAGCTTCTTCATGTAGCTGGTCTAACATACATATAACAAAAGAGCAATGTTATCTGTTAGGCGAACTATATATATGTCCAACCCATTTCGACTTTGTGAGTATTATATATTCATTAATATATAACTGATATACAAACTTATAGTTTATTCAATTATTTAATTCAAATATTTTTTTATAAAATGTGAATTCTCTAAAAAGTTGAAGGAATAATATATTCCTTTTAAATACCTTTTAAAAGGCACCTCATATATAACAATCCTACAAACAAATTTCAAGTATTTGCAAATTTATAGACTAATTCACAAATTACATGCTGTAATCAGTTTAAACAAATGTTCACTTTTTTTCCAGTGCACATTGCTTTGTACTTCTTTTTTAATTATATTCTTTGATTCTATAGTATCAACTTTCAGCCGCCATTATGACCGCCATGTTTGTTATTATTTATTGCATTAATTTTTGTTGTTGCCAATTGCCCTCATGCAATCGCGCGGCAAATTAAAAAACATTAAACTACTTTACCTTATACAATTCCAGAAAAGGTAGGTACTACTTACTTTTGTTGTTGCTGTTGTTGTTGTTGTTTTTTCAATATACTTTTTTGCATTGTTCCTCCACCTCTTGGCATTGTCATGCAATGTGTCAAGCTATTTAATGCTTTGAACTTGACACGATACGCTTCGCACAAGAGATACGCGAATGGTTGGCTGGGTTAGTTGGATGGATGGATGAAAGGCTGGTCGCTTCAGTGTGGCATGTGGAGCTCAATTGCAATAACACACACACACACACGCACACATACATACACAAAAGGGAATTCTGATATTTTAAGTCGGAAATGAATTTTCGCAATAAAGTACGACAGACAGCAAAGAGCGTCTTATTGCATGCGGGAATAAATTTATCCATCATGCAACAAACAACACACGGCGAATTGAGTTGCAGAAAACACGCCCCTAACAGCATTACAAAAAAAAAAGAAGAAATGTGTAAAAAAAAAAGAACAGAGTAAAAAAAGGAGGCAGCACCGCACCGAATTCATAAATAGGGAGTCTCATATTACCGCCTGAAAACGGTAGAATAAAAAATAAAAAACTAAACCGTTCTTATTTATGAAACGACGCCATGCGACTTTTTGCTTCGCATGAATGAAGGGTATTAAAAACAAAACATACAAGACAACAACAACAACGACAACTCGGTTCAATAAAAAACTTCAACTTATATCTTGTGTCATAATTTACCCTTATTAGTTGCTGCAATTACTTAGGCAGCGTGGAAAAAGAGGGACGCTACCTTAGGCGCAAAGGTTTCAATTGATATATCAACGTGTGTGTTTGTGTGTGTGTGTATAGGCCAGGCACAATGACAAAAATTCCGCAGCAGCACCGGAAAAAAGGGGTTCAAAAGGGTTTTACTGTATTGCATTGTATTGTATTGTTGGCAACATTATTTACGACAAATGAGCGCGACTTTTTTTTTTTTTTTTTTATATAGCCGACGGTAATTCGGTGTAAGAGATATTTTTTTATGTATTTTTGCTATATTTAATTTAATTATGTCAAGCATTTTTGTATTTGTAAATAATTATTGAATTGAAAAATGTGTTGCCTTTTTGGTAGAATGCTTCCAAATCTAACTTCAAGTAAAGCGAACTTTAATATTAAAATTTTTAAATAAATTTTACTTGTATATAAAAATTGCTTTTCAAATTGATTGACTCAATTCAATTGAAATTAATATGCTCAACATATGGACCAGAACTAGTTCTTGCCATAACTAAATGAAAATGTTAATACCTAAAATGTAAAGTAATCTCTAGGGTTATTAAATCCAATTTACACAAGATGTATGCCACTTGTTCTTGCACAGCAGAAGAACTTTGCATCATTACTTACATAATCGTCCGAATTCATTGACACCCTTTTTTTCTCAAATACATATTAAACGCACATGTCGCTTGATTCGACCTATCATCTGGGCTCACCTTATTAACTTCATCATCATCGTCAGCGCGAGCATCATCAACACCAAATCAAGGAAATCACAATTTTCGCATATGCACCGTGGATAATTCAAATTAACTGTGGAACTTCATATTTATTATAGTCATACTATACATATATGTAGTAAGGCCAACTGTCGCTGATCATCGTCGTGATTTCGAGGTGATTTGCCCCTTTTTGCGCGCCAGATGACAGACGTCAAATTAATGCCATCGAAATTCGTCTAATATTCAGTGTGGCCAATTGCAATTCGATGCGCCGCACTTTTACCCTGATAAATCGATAAACAACAACAAAAAAAATTATGCCGACTGGCTGCTGCTGCTGCCGCTGCTGCAAATGTGTTTTGAGCAATTCGAGCCCCGTGCGTAAATACCTTAGCCATGCGTAATTAGAATGATTTAGGCCGCATCATTTCGGGATTTCTTACGTTTACATTGTGCGACAGAGCGAACGAGCGACCGAACGCTGGAAAAAAGTTGTGATTTGAGTTTCCCCTCTTTACTGTGTTAGAAGTTAAATAATTCTGGAATATAACAACAACAAAAACAAAACACACGCATGCTACCCGTGTCTGATGATTCTTCAGGGTGTTCGATACGTTCCGCGCTGTGTGTAACGAATCTAATGCCATCCAGGCGTCTGGCGGCTGAGCTGCGATTTAAAAAACTCGACGGAGGCAAAAAATAAGCCAAGATGCGTTTGTTGCGTCACAAAAGCAACGTGATCGGCGACTTTGACGCGAATTAAATTGATACCTTTAAAGGCACAGAATGCAAAAGGGTTTTCGGTCTACATATAAATAAAAAAATATCAGGCAATGTTAGAATTCTACACAGACTTATGGGAGAACATCGATAGAATTTGAAATCATTCGAAATTTTGTATATATGCCGAGAAATCGTTGGATCGGATACATTTCGATTTTTTCAAAATTATTAAAAATAATCCTCGATTAATCGTAATTTTTGATTAATCGTTATTTTCGATTATTAACACGATTTAATTGTAAACTTAATCTCAAACCTTAAGTGAGAATCATTGCCTCTTTAATAATTTGGCTTCTATACATTCTTGAAACCAGTCTAGTATAGCTGAAAAAGTAAGACTTTTCAAAGTTCTCATAATGATTTTCTTTGTTTCAAATAATGTTTATAAAAATTCTTTACTAACTTGGCCTATGTATTAGCCAAGTGCCATTTTGAATTCTCTCATATCTTATTTGCAAGTTAAAACTATTAATTTCATATTATTATAGTATTAAATATGTTGGGTTAACATATAATTTTTGATATTTCCTTCACAAATTTTCAAGAATATAATCCTTTTTCAATCTAATTTTTTTTCTTTTTACTCAAAATGAACCGAAACCTTTCATACATAACTTATTCCTCTTTCCAGCATTTCATCAAATTTTTTGGTATCCGATGTTGGGCACACGCGGCAGTGGGTTTGATTTTCTTCGATTTCACGGTCAGACAAAGGTATTTTTATTTTTTTGGTGTGTTCCCTTTAACATGGCAGCTCAGCTTCGACCAATGCCTCTTAAAGGGGGCGGGGGGGATTAGCGTATTTAAAGCTAAAATGTTGATGCTTAGCGTGTTTACAAAGCCGCAACACTGTGCATAATCGCAGTGTACAGTGCAGTGCATCTGACTGACTTTGGTTGTAAGCAATATTTCACACCCTTGGTGGGCATGATTAATCTGCGTGCACGTCTGCATACATACAACATCCAAAAAACCAAAAAAAATCGAAATTCGGGTAATGCCAATAAGCGAACGCGCAGCGCGGCAACGTACCGCGCAGCAGCACTTTACATTTTAAATCCTATTAATTGCGAATTTATATCACGTTGTAAAATTAAAATAGTATTTAAAAAAATTTAAAAAAATCCGCAAAAACACAGTGGCGACAGTTGGCAACACTGGTGGTGTGGTCTCTACTACTTTTGATTCGACCGGTTAAAGGCGCGTAATTAAAGTTCGATGCCTAATTGCGTTAATGTTGCGAATTTATTAATCGTTTTTGATTTGTTGCTGCTATCACTTTGTTGTTGTTGTTGCTTTTGTATTTTCATACGGTTAACAAAAATATATTTGCATCATGCGTGGAAATGTTGTGCGGCTATAAATTTGTGCGCACATTTTAATAAGCAGATTTGTGCCATTAATTAATTGCATCAAGCCGATATGGTCGCGCGATTCGCTTTATGATGCACTTAATATCAATTTTTTTTTGTACAGTTGTTTTTTGTTGTTGTTGCTGTTGTTGTCGCTTTTAATGCACATTTGGCAAATGTATTAAATACATTTTATGGTACTTTGCATCGCGGGTTAATTAAATGTGCTCATAATTTCAATAATGCGCGTTTGTGGTTTTCAAATATTACTATTATTATTAATATTAACATTAATACTTACGTATATTATGATGGCATTATGTTGATATGTATGTATGTATGCGAAACATAATCTGTGCGCTTAAAAGTTTCATTAAGCGTTTAGGTAGATAGCTACTTAGTCACTAAAACAATTAAATTAAGCACTTGCATGGATTTTTTTTAATATTTATTTCGAGTATTAGCATATGTATAAGTATGTATGTCGGTTTGTTTAGATTAAACTAAAGTGTTCATACTACGCAAATATAACTACTAATGACTAATTAACATATATTTGTAGTTAATTTTTTTATAGATTGTGGTTATTTTAAATTGAATTTGATTTCTGATAATGTTCAATTGAATTTTGAAGTCGATGTCATATCTAGCAGATCGATTTCTACCTTTCTTTTCATCTGACATGATCTGCGGATCTTTTCGGATGATTATTATATTTTAATATATACTTTAAAAATCGGAACATATAGTTATTTCTTGTCTGATCAAAATTATTGAATTTCTCTCACAGTATAAATATTTTCTGTCACACAGTAAACCACAAAAGTCAGACGTTCTCTGCCCTCTCAATTACCAATGAATTTGAATGTTCCATAGAAAATCAGCTGATCGGAAAGCGTTGAAATAAGTGCTTAATTTTGAATATGATAGATATTTAAACTTTATTTTTGAAATTTAGCATTTATCGCTTTAGAAACCAACTGAATAACGTTTTCAATTTATAATTTTTGCACTTTTCTCAGCATGATATATTAAAAAGTATTTGTACATTAAGTAAGTTCAAAATTTTAACAAGAAAAGATATCACCATAAGCTTCATTTGCGGTTGGTTCCATTATCCAACCATTTATACACACGTTTTTCAAACACAACAAAAAAAACTATTCTATATTTATATTGATCGTTATCATTCGCGATTATGGAATGATAACTGATTTGTACTTAAATGTACTAAATTTTTATTATCATTTTGGTTTTATATTGCATATGACAACGTTCAAGGTTACGGCAATTAAAACGTTGACAATTATGGCTAACAAATCAAAGACAATAAAATTAGTAAATAAATTCACAAATTTAGTAGATTAAAATTTAGAATTTTTTGTTTGTTAATATTTTGAAATAAGACGTTTTTTCTTTACTCGAAATGTTGACTGCTTGAAAAGCATTTTAGATTTTCCACAACATAAAATAACAAACTTATATACATATGTAGTTTGACTCATTATATAAGAGATCGCCATCACAAAAGGCCGATGCTGATTAAAAATCGATTCTAAAAAGTAAACAAAAAAATGTATTTCAAGATAGAAAAACATGGTTAATTAATAGGTAAAAATTTGCTGATATTTTGGCCGATGGTCAAAGGCCAAATATGCGCCGATAAGTATTGAGCCTCACCGCTAGAGGAGGCCTACTTTGCAGATATGGAGAAAGAACTTGGAGCATCGCTGGGTCAAGTGTATCGAGCTAAAAGGATATAATATAGCAACTTTTCAAGAATTTACGGTTTTCTTTTGTAGGCTAAGAGAACAAAATACATACGAAGGACATATTTTGTTATCTAACTTAAGTCAGTAATTTAACTAATAAATTTTAATGTTATTCTTGTTTCAAGTAAGTGGAATATATTCATTTTTAAAAATCAATTTAAAAAAAATAACATGGGAAAATTGCACAAACAATAAAAAAATGTCTAAAGATATTTGCACAAAAACAAAATTGCATAACCTGAAACTGCACACAACAAATCCGAACGAAATTCAACGAATTCACAGCAGTTTTTTTTTTATTCAAACTATAAAAAAATACCAAACAGTTTCGCAATTATTGTATCTCTGAGTTACATGTATTTATTGTCATATTGAAATATTGTAGGTTGCTTTTCGGTATTGTATTGAGATTACTTCTATCTCAGGTAGTTTTCAAAAACGATTCTTCTTTCAAAAAAAAAAAATGTAACAAGAAATTCTGCAAAGTGCATTTTTAACGCACAACTTTGACAATCAGACATTCGGAAGATACTTAGGCAGCGATGCGAACAAAACAAAAACAACAATGCAAAAGGGAACAAAAACGAAAAAAAAACAAATGACACAAATGATGAGGCACAAAACCAGCCAGAAACAATGAAGGAAAAAAATTCTCAAAACAAAAAAAAAAGGAATCAATTTTAATGACTGCTGAGTAAAATGACACAACAAACGCGTTGTTGTTGCAGAACACAATGCAGCATGTTGCAGTTGCATGCGTTGCAGGAGATTCAACAGAAATGCCAACGTCTTGCGACAATATTTTGCTGCTACTAAATGACCTTCAAACAACAGCGGCAAAAGATGGTTTTTAGTTATAAGAAAAATCACGCAATTGTATGAAATAAAAGAGATCATGAAATTAATAAGGAATATCGAACATGTCGATGCAACCATAACCACCAACATGTTGCAAGCACTTCGTTTGCTGTTCTCGCTTTAATACTTCATTTTTCGAAATTAAGTTTCCCCTTTGTAATGTGAAAATTCGAAATGTTCACTCGTTTGAGTTGCATTCAAACAGTTTTTAGATTTATTGCAGCCGCTTGTTGGCCCGTAATGGTTGCGAGTGTTTTTTGTTGTTGTTTTATTTTTGGTTAAATGGTTTTCATCTTAAAACTTGTTTTATTTACATTTTCTAACGCTTGCGTAGTAAAGCCGAATAAGAATGAACAAAAAAAATATACAACAAAGTTATTTGCCACTTGCACGTGCTTTTAGCGGGAGCAGCTGGACTAGCATGTGCGTCTAAGATGCAACATGTTGCAAATAGTGGTTAATCCGGGAGTAGTAAGAGAGGAAATTTTTCATTACTTTTAATTGAAGTGAGTAAATTATTGAAAAGATGCTCAAAATTTAAAACTAAGATAGGAAAATAAATTCTGCATAAGTCATACAAAGATACAAACAATATTCTATCGATATCGCTGAGGGTTGCTCTTGATAATTTTAATGTATCAAGTTATTTTTTTTAAATTTAACAAATAAAATTATTATTAAAACATTAATTTAACTACAATATTTTTGAAACATATTTCTTAGATACATATTTATTAAACGACTCTAACGGCTATCAAACCAGTCGCACACCACTCTCAAACAACAAAAGTCTGCACAATCAAACCGCAAATCTTTCTCTCACAAAATATCTGCACAAATTCTGCCACATTTCTTCTTCATCCAACATGCCCGAAGTTGCAACAACTTGACCGAACATTTCAGCCTGTATTCGTATTTCAATAATTTTTCTCTTTCCGCCAACCAAAAACCCATCATCCAACCACTAACGGCTAACGCATCTGCATCTCCTATCGTTGCTGCAAAGCACCAGCGCACCAGCAAGCAACAATGACATCTAACTCCGACAGACCGAATAAAAAGAGATCGAACTCGTTCCATCGTTGTTGTTCGCGCCATCAAGCAAATTTTTTTTTTCGTTTTGTTGGTTTTGTACTCGTTAGTTGGTTCGTATGACCGTTCGCCATCGACTTCGTGCGTTCGGTTTGTTGATTCTTCGACTTTTTCCGCAGTTGTTATAGTTGTTGTTGTTGTTTCGTGTCTCGCCGTCGTAGTTTTTAAATGTTTTGCCGATGCAGCCAGTTGCTTCAGTACAGAATTTGTCTCCGAGTGTATTGGTCGTGTTAGAGCGGTAATCGTGAATATTCGACAAACAAACGAATTCGTGTTTAAATTCAACGAAAAGATTTCTTCTTTTTTTGTTGGTTTGAAAATCGTTTTTTGCACGAGTGCAGCAAGCACAAAACGTACGTACGTAAACAAGAAATATAAAATACATACAAGCGAAAGGAAAGTGTCTGTCTGCCTGTCTTTTGCTGTATTATTTCGATATAAAAAATTAGGAAAAGAAAGCGTTTTAACGGCGGCAAAACGCAACAGCAACAACAAAGTGACGTAAAAGTTATTGGAAAAAAAATTCATAAAATTAATAATAAACAAAAGTGTCTGTCTGTCGTCTACCACAAGCGCAAAAGTGCATTTAAAATTTCAAATTTTGTGCAAATTAATATCAAAAAGTCATATTCTTAAAAAAATATCAAAATAATATATATTCATATATACATACATATATCAAAATGAAAATCAACAAAATGCTGTCGACAAAACTTAATAACACTGCGCTGCTAGCATTTACCGCCACAACGCTTTTTGGATTAATCAGCGCGCAAGCGGTCGCTTCGAAGGATCTCTTTAGATGCCGCCAAATCTGCTATCAAAAGGTGAGATTTCTTTCTGCTCAAAAATACAAGAACAAAAATAGTTAATTTAAAAGGAATAAAACTATACGAACTTGATGAATTGGTAAATCTTCCCATTTGGGCTTCTAATTCTTTTTATTGAGTTGCCATATGTATGTACTTCAGAGTTTTGAGTCTAAACTTACCTTAGAAGATTATAACAAAGCAGCGATTACATGCTTAGCTCAATCTTGAGATTTATAAAGCAAATTTACAGCGAACCGTATCCTCCTTCGAGCCAGTATCCTTCGGCATGGCATTACATTTTAATGCTTTGGGTTAGGTTCATTTAATATTTGATTTTTAAGCTTGTCGAGGTCATAACAACGCGACTCAAAATTTATGAAATATATAAACAATAAACTGAGAAACATTCAACGACGATCAGACTTGATCAATAAATTTCAACATAATTTCGAAACATTAAAATTCCTTTTATTGCTTATTGTATCTACTTTTGAAGAAGAAAATATGCCGCCACCAACAAACAACATTTGCACGTTTGCAAATGTGCTTGAAAGTTCAAGTCACACGCTCTCTGCAGTTACGAAATTGAATGCCTGCTCCTCGCGCGCCAACATAAAAATTCGTAGATTCATCAGAAAAGAAAAACAAAAGAAGCTAAATACGATATTTTAGCTACATTGACACGTACGAAATACAACACGGCACATTTATGTATATTTTATGGCAGTTTCACGTGCTCCCTGATGGGTAATTAAAACCTTAATTCAAAATAAAAAAAAATAAGTAAATTGCGGTGTCACAATATCGGTCGAGCACGACAGACGCCGCCCGTCCGTCATTCTAAACGTTTGTCAAATGCGGCTGTAAAATTTGTTGTTGTTTTTGCAAAATCATAAAAAAATCGTCTCGTTTGAAATAAAATATTGCAAAAATATTTGTTATTACTTTTTTATGATTATTATTTTTTTTTAATTTAACATTACATTAAAACGCTATATAAACAAGTAACCTTAAACGCTGCTGGCAAAGTAATTGCTCAACTATTGTGTTATGTTTTTTTTCAAAAGCTTTTTATTTTTCGTTTTACAAAGCAAATACACGAGAGCGAGCATATTTAAGCGCAAAATCGTATTTCAAATTCTCGTTAAAATGCAAACATAAACTTGCAACAGCTTCTAATGTAACCGAAGTACGACGAGTACGTAAACTTTTGTTGCAAACATCACAAAGAACTGTTAAAATTGCATTACGCAAAAGCGAATTGCGGCGGCGTATGTCGCGGCGACAATTGACACAATAACAACAAGTATAACAACTACAACAGCAACAACAACAAACAAGAACGCATTCATGACAGTTTGGTGCTAAAGCTAAAATGTTGATAAGCTCTGAAAATAAACATAAAATAAACATACATACGAATACATACGAATACATATAATGAAAGTCATAAACCAGCGCATGCTAAAGAGGTCGCCTTAGCTGGCGATTGCAACTGCCGCTCGCGCCGCCAACACCATCACCAACAGTCATAAAACTTTATGACTCTTGACTTGTGTCGCCGACCCACAGATATACATATATTTCAATATATATACATATATATATATAGTTGCTGCATACAATATCAGTCATCTGCGCCCAAATACTAATAAGCAGCTAGTTAGTTGAGTTCTAATCTGGAAAGCAGTAAAATTCTATTTTTCGTGGAAAGCGCGATTTTTATTGAAAACCTCAAGATTATGTTGTCGCATAGCTTTTGCTTTTTGTTTCGTACTATAGTTAATTGTTTTGCTTTTTGTTTGTCCATCTCGACATCAGACAGCAGTTAAAACTAATTTTGCTAGATTTTAGTTAATGTTAACAAAAAAGTTCAGTTCGTGATTTTTTAGATACATTTTGCACTGGAAAAAAAATCATGAAAACATAGAAAAATGTATGAGAAAACATTTTTATTTTAAATAAATATGTAAATGGCATTGACTGCAGATAAGAATGACATATCCAGATGTTTTTTTTGCTAAGTTCGTTTGAATTTTGAAAAAATATGTTTACTAGGTTACCGATAACGTTGGTTCTTCAAATATTGACCTTAGCTAGTTTCGTCGACCTAGTTTTACTTTTTATCTTTTAAATATTAGTGGTTCCTATTAAAAGTGTGAAATTTTGTATCCAAAAGAATAGTTAAATATCGCATATATATGTTGTTAAAAAAATGACAGTAACTGATTTTCAAAATTTGCTTTGATAAGTGCTTTTGGAATCTTTTAACTTTGTCGTTAGCGAAAAATCTAAAAGTTACTTCTTATATGGACTATATAAAATAAAAATCTAAAAGATACATTTTATGAAACAAGAAATAATATAAATCCTCTACATATTCCATATGAAAAGTATCTTTTAGATTTTTCTCTTTAAATTCCATATAAAAAGTACAATATATTGACAATTTTTTCTTTATATAGAAAGTATGTCTTAGATTTGTTTCTATTTATTCCTTATATTTAAGATATTTTTCTATAAATTTCAATTATAAAGTTTTCAAATATATATTCCATATTAAAAGTATCTTTAAAATGTTGTCTATATACTCCATATAAAAAGTATCTGTTAGATTTTTCCCTATTTATTCCTAGAAATAGTATATTTAAGATTTTTTTCTATATATTGTATTTCATTAGGAAAGTATCTCTTAAAATTTTCTATATATATTCTATGTGAAAAGTATCTTTTAGATTTTTTCTTATAGTCTATTCTATTCTAAGTATAAAATTAATTTCTAATTAAAATGTTTAGTTTCAAGTAAAATTTCGATTTCATTCAAGAATAATTTATTAAATACAATTTAGTCATATTAAAATAGTTAATTTTTTCGGTGTAAAGCGAAAAGCAATTAAATCAAATATTTCATAATTACTGTTTCTATATCAAAAACAATTATCTGCACTTTTCAAATGCATTCCAGTATAGTAAATATCGAAATTTACAACAAATTTTCGTTGTTTTGCTGTTGGCCACATTTCGACGTGTTTTATCTTCAAATCTTTAAATTTTGTGATTAATTTTTCTATATCTCTCTTCATTTTTTTTTTACTTTTTTTATAATTTGTTTGCACTGCTGCCAGCGATATTGACGCGTTCGCTTGACATGCAGCACAACGTTCGTACTTTCGTATTTACTTAGGCGTATTTGCTGTTCGATAGTGTCCGTCCAAATGTCGATCGGTCGGTCGTACGTTCTCTCGTATATTTGTTTGCTTCCGCTGCTGTACAAGTAGTAAATACTGCTTGTGCCGCTACTCCTGCTCCTAGTAATATTTTTGACGTTTTTCATACGCGTCTGAATCGAAATATTACAAACAAACATACGAAAAAAAAAATGAAAAAAAAAACTCATTGAATTCCGACAACGTTAACGATAGCCACTAGAATCAGTCAGATTGTCTGCATTATCATCAAAATATTGTATCGGCTGCCGCTACTCGAACGGCAGCGATTTCGTTGCTTGTTCGTTGAAATTAAGTTAGGTTTTATTTTTTTCTCCATTTCTTTTTAGTTGTTGTTGTTGCTGTTGTTGATTTTAATTTTATAAAATTTCTATACAGCATGATGCTTTTTCGTTTTTTTTTCTTTTTTTTTTTGTATACAAAAACGCTGCTGCGCCTCACCGTGCTGTGCTCTGCTGTGTGCTTGTGGTGCTTGCTCATTTATTGTTGATAAAAAAAAATATTAATGTCGATGGTGTACAAAACAAAAACAACAACAACAAAAAATATAATTTTAACTCATCATAATTTTAGTGTTTGCTTTGTTCTTCAACACACACGAACACACACAGACAGACAGACACAAAGATGCAGCATGAAAGATGCTTATCCACGAAAAAAGCGTTTGAGCACAGTTCAAGTGAGTTTCATTATGGTTAGGTAAGTGCAGCATGCGTACTTCGCTTTAGTCTTGTGTAAAGTTGTACTTTGAAAATCGGTTTTTGGGTTGTTGTTTTTTTTTGCCGATGCAGGCGCATTTAAGAGCGGCAAATATCAGGTTCGAAATCGGTCGACGATGACGCTGCAAATCATAATTTCTTTTAAATTTCGAAAAATGTAATTTTAAATTTGGTAAAGAGATACAACAAAAAACTGAAACCTTAGTTAAACATGTATTTTCTCTACGTTTATTATTGCTTGATTTGATAAACTGTTAATGCAGCATTTAAGTCCGGCTACCAAACTTTTAAAATTTATATAAAAATAATTTTTAAAATGTACCTATAAATGATTCCCATAATTTTTAAAAATGCTTTTATTGACATAAAAAAGAAGACATCTCTCAAATCATTTCTTGTTTTGCTTTAAGTTTGTCTTTCATTCACTTGAAATCTCCACGTCTGACCTCTACCGGTTGATAAAAAAAAAATCATAACTATTAAAGCCCGCTCTTTGAACTCATGTCGACACACGCGCTGATTGACATTTCCTCGGCAAAAGTTTTGCCGTTTTAATTTGATTGCAAATTAAATATCTAAGAACAGCTAAATGAGTGTATAACGCCCTCAGTTGAAGTTGGTATGCTACGTGCCGCCATATGCTGCAAAATTTTTCAAACAAGACTTGCATATGTAATGAGTTTTTATTTCCCCGACCAGGCAAACGTTCTAGGTGGCAAGCTGACAGAGCTGGCAGAGCAGGCAGGCAGGCAGACAAACCGGCAGCCAGCGTCAAGCGGAGCTGTATGTGTGGCTCAGCCACAAAGAATACCAATTTGATGAAATTAACTTTATTTAAAATGCTCTAAAGCAAATCACACAAAAACACAACAACAAAAGATACCTCATACACACACAACGTACGAATATAGGAAAAATATGCAAATGAAACGTAATCGCACGTGCATAAATATGCAAAGTTCATTAAAATGCAAAAAAGAAGAAGAAACACTGCAAAAACGAAGACTTAAGTAAAAATTAAATTTTGTATTTATTAAAAAGCGCAGCTGGAGTCCAAGATATATTACATTCATACCTATGTATATATGTGAATATGTGAGTTTGAGTATGTGTGTGTGCTTTGTGCGTTTGTACGCTTAATTCCTGTGATTTACTTGTCGCACGCAATGAAATGAAATTTTAATTTAAAAACTCGTTTTTAATTTTGCAAAATCTTTTGCCATACATTTTTTATTTTTTTTTTGATAGACAAAAACCATTTCGAGCATCCAATCAGCTCAGCAGTTCGCCTAAACGCATGCAGTCGAAATGCTGCAGCAGTACGCGCCCTCAAGTTTGACTTCAACCTGCAGAGCTGCTGTCGTTTTCGCTGCCACTGCCACTGCCGCTGCTTAAATTAAAAAACGATCATTGTGTGGTGCTGCATAGAGGCACAGCACGATCCTTTTGCAAATATTGCCGCTGGCCGCTGATCGCTGTACGCCACCAACTCTATCAGGCAGCACAAAAGTATACAGCGTAAAATAAGAAGAAGAAGAAGAGAAGAAAAAAGCAACGCGCTGCTACAAAAAAAAAAAAAAAAACTGACTGCAAATTAAATGTAATGTGCGTGTTGTGTGCGCATCCACCAGGCCCCAAACCGGCAGCAGCAGCAGCAAACTAGAACAACAGTGCGCAAAAGACTAGCAGCACTACAACAACAACAAGAAACAGCAAAGAAAAAATACAACAACAAAATAAACAGCAAAACGCAATTTTCCTCTCCACTGATGATCGCAATTTTTGCTGTTTTCGTTATTGTTGTAGTTGTTGTTATAGTTGTTGTTGCTGCCGTTGTTATTATTTCTGTTTGCTACATGTTTATCGCTTTAGTTTTGTTGTTGTTGTTTCTTTATAATTTTATTTATTTTTTTCAATTTTCATTTTATTTTACTTGGTTTTTTTTTATTGTATCTTTTGCTAAAATTTGCATTTTTCATTTGGTGCGTTGTTGTTGCGTTGTTGCTGCGTTCCTTTTGCGCCGCTTGCTTGTTGCTTAAGTGCACTGGACTAAGTTCCGCGCACGCTGCACTGCAAGAAATCGCTTCGTTTGTTCAATCTATCAAGCTAAAATATTTTAAGGCAAACATTGATTTGTATTTTTCTTTGATTTCATGAAAAGATTTTTTTTGGAATTTTTTTGTTTATATATGAACAAAAAATTGTTTACCATAAAAAGTGAACTTCTTTACTATTTAATATTTATAGCATATTTATGTGTTAAAAAAAAAGCGGAAAAGTTGTTAAAATCACATTTTAAAAAATTCGAATAAAAATAGTTTTTAAGTGCACCTTTAATTTTTCCTACCGCATCTCTATGCGAGGCATATACCTACACTATGTAACAACTGAAACCAAGAAACACAACACAACAACAACTAAAAATGGCTTAATTGATTTGTCAGTTTGTGTTTTGCGTGCGCTTTGCAAGTATTTGCGGTTTTTGTTGCCATTTTAGATTACTTCTTGGGCTACAATTCATACGAATTACATACGCCAAGAAAGAGGAAATTAAAGCGAAAATTAAAAACATGTGGGGCTGTCTGTCTGTCTATCTGCCGGTCTGCTGTAATTGCCAACGAGATTAATTCGTTCATGCATCTTTAGTATGATTTGCTTGGTGCCTTTGTGTTGTTGTTGCTATTTTGAAACCGTTCCAAAGCGTCCCTTTCAGCCCCTTTTGCGCAAAAATTTGCTGCTTGATCTCATTTTAATTATTTTATTAATACGCTCTAGTTTCGTTTTCGGTTTCGTTTCTTTTTAAATTTATTTTGATTTCTTTTTTTCGTATAAAATTTTTTTCGAAATTATCTTGAGCCAAAATTACGCAAAAATGCTCAAAGATATGCGTAACTGCTGCTGCGCAGTAAAGGAAACGCTGCCGCGCACAAAAAGAAAAAGCAGCATTTTTTTTCCGTTTGCCTTGCAGCAGTGTGGCACGCGATTTTCGGTATCAGAGCAAAAATTTTCGCTTTGATGAAAATACAAATTCATTTTTATTCTTGCGCTTCTCATTTTGTTTTTGTTTTTGCTTTTTGTATTACTTTCTTGTAGCGAGCAGCAGCAAGCAGCATCAGCAGCAGCAAAACTGCTCGTGGGCGTAAAATTAATGAAGCGCTCGAAAATATTTCGTTTTACGATTTTCACAGTTGTTTGCTTTAAATTGTGTTGTTTTTATTTTTAAGTTTTTTTTTTTCTTTTCACAAGCAAGATACCAGCAACAACAACACCTACAACAACAACGCTCGCTGAAAATGCGCATTTAATGAGTTATTGGCAAAAGTATTTTGAGGTCAGTTGAAGATTTTTGTTGTTGTTGACGTGCGCATTTAGTCGGCGTCTTCTCACTTCATTTAGTTTTTTAGGGGTGCCTTGTGGGGTGCTTCGAGGTGCTGTGTCGGTCATAAATACACACACACAGACACAGACACACACATAAGTCAGCAGCAATAAATAAACTGTTTCTTTATTAGTTTTATAATTTGTTAATAAAAGACGTTCGTAATTTTCGCCTGCTAATTGATGGCAATAAATTTGTAGAGTTTTCAACGAAATGTCTAAGGCTAAGTAGCATATGTTGTTTAGTGTAAATAAAGGATTTTAATGATTGCCACTTTATTTATTTTATCGTCGGCACACTGAGACAAAAAGTTCAATCACACACACATAGAATTTTCACAACAATATTTTCAACACTTTGCATGTTGAATAACATTTTCTATGAATATTTAACATTGCGTCTACGTGTTAAAATAACATGAGAAAGTAAGGTTAATTTAACATGATGCAGTGTTAATTTACTATGAATTGTAATGTTAATTTCAGTCATTTAATAAAATTGGTATAAAGAAAATATTAACTTAACACAGTATCATGTTAAGTTAAACTTTCTTAATACTTATTTTAATAAATGACAGATTTTAACATTACAATTCATGTTAAATTTACACTTCATAATGTTAAATTAACATGACACTATCATGTTATTTTTATATATTCACGCAGTATTTTAACGAGTCAAAGATTTTGCATAATTCAAAACGAGAAAACGTGTAAAATTAACATTAGGTCCTATCATCTTAACATTTTCTACTATTAAATAACAGAATATGTCAAATATTGTTCCTCAACACTAAATAAAATTAAGAACACTTAAAAAGTTTTTTGTTGAAGAATGTTTACCTGAAAGCGTGTTAATTTAATATTCATTTTATGTTAATTTTTTTCAAATAATTTAAAATCTTAAAACTAAAAATAAAGTTAATTATTTACAGTATACTAAACATTTAAAAAAATATAAACATTTAAAAATTCATAAAGTAGAAATATTGTTTTTATCTTTCACAAGTTGACTCAATCTAAACTATCTTTTGTTCTAGCCCAGTAGAACCTACTTCAACTGACCATATTCGCTTCAACAATTGAATATTTTGACTAGAAAATGTTTCCTTTCAACACCGAAAACGAAATGAAACGACTACCTGATTCCGATAGAATCTATTATAATCATGATTAATAAAATTCCTATTATCAGTTTGTTTATAGCCTTAGAATAATTTTAATCTTCGGGAATAAAATTTTATTATGCCAACAACGTTTGTTACCAAAACCAAAGACGAAAACTCCCTGTCGTGTGTCTGTATGCCGCAATGTATGCTATAGAATTGCTGTGTTGTGTTGTTTTTTTTTTAGACATTTAGTTTTTGTTATCATTTGACAACGATCAATAAGCGTTTGTGAAATACAAACGTACGTTGTAACCTAAACAAATATTATTAAAATTATGGTAAGCATGTCATAAACGCTCAAAAGATATCAATGCTTGGTTTTTTATTCAGCTTTTTTTTTTTTGATTACTTTTTGACTATGAAATAAAACTACATAGTTAGTAGAATAGTAGAAGTAGTCGAAGAAGAAAAAGGTTATTGGTATCATGCCTACCAAAGTAGTCAATACGTTCGGTTGTTCGTTGGTTGTTTGGTTTGTTTGCTTGGCTGTCAGTCTGTCGGTCGGTCTGTCTGTCTGTCTATCCGTATCTTAATATTTTGGTTGTAATAATATAAATACAAAATTATGCTCACACCGTACGTGCTTTGAATTTTATTATATTTATTTTTTTTATACATATTTCACATAATGCTCATATTGACTGCAACAACAAAATCAACACAATAGAAGCACCAAAAACAACAACAACAACATCGAAAACGTGCATTCACAATGTAATTATTGGGTTTAACGATCTTCTCCACGCCCTGCATATGAATTTATATTTATTTTTTGTTTTTGTTTTTTTTTTTACTTTTGACTTTTCTGTGACTCTGTTGCCCTTATTTGACGCATGTGTATAAAAGAGAAAGAAGCACACATGCATACAAAAGCCAAAAGCGACACGCTAACTTTTGCAAAAAAAAAAAAAAAAACGCGCGCGCTCTTCGCTTTTGTTTAGTGTGGAACCCGTCATTACCGCCGCTGTTGGATTTTCACCCATTTCCGCTAACAACGGAAGTCGAATGACTTTCAAACTACAACACTTGATTTCTCATTTTCCTTTTTTATTTATATTTTTATTTTAGCGCATTGTTGTAATCAGGGCGCGGATTTTAATGCGCACATAATTAATACTTTTTGGTTGAGTAGTAAAACATAACGATCTTAAATATGTTAATAAGAGATATACAAATTTTCACATACGGAACTAAATTTTCTTGAGCATTTGAAAGTTAACTTTAGTCTTACACAAAAAAAAACTAATCCGAACCTTGAATGTGAAACAATTATAGGTTTGTATATCTGCGCCGCGTGTACGCCATATCGCATGGCTTTTGTGATATTTTGTTTATAGCAAACAAATCCGGTTGCAAAGCCCTCAATTTTAAAGCCACAATTGAAAATTGTTTTGCAGCGTCTGCTGCATGCAGCCCAATCTTTTGCACATGGCGCACAAATAAGCGGCTTAACGCAACTTTTTCACACAGCCACACAGTCTGAGCGGAAGATTAGACTAAAATCAACCCCTCGACATCGTTTCGAACTATAGTACAATCGAAATATAGTATGCATGGAATTTATCAAAACGCTGCTTGATGCGAGAGCGAGACTTTTTTTTTCAAAAACTCAACTCAAAAGGACATTTTCCCAAAAATGCAGTCGAGAGTCTCGACGCTTTAACCCTAGAACGAGCGCAAATGACGCAGTTTAATTTTGTTTTCATCATTTGTGTAAATTAATGCAAATTCCTTGCGCTCGGGACAGCATTCATTTCGGCGATAAGCAGCGATTTGCTAGCTGAATTGGAATTTTTAATGTGGGGTGACTTTTTTTGTATTTGAATTTTATATATATCAACTTCAACTTGAAGTCAAAACCTAAACCCGACCAAAACCGAGAACAGGTTTTTGGATTGATGAAAATGAATCGCTAACGTATTGAAATTGTGAAAATACGTCGCATTCTTCAGGCGGCAATTTAATTTTTTGGATTCGTGTGGAAGACAAAAACAACAACAACAATAATAACAACAACAAAAAACAGGCACAACGAATGCAATTCGCTGTGCTGAAGATACTTACTACGTTCTTTGGGGAGAGACAACCAAACAACCAAACAACCAACCAACCAACAGACAGACAGACAGACAGACAGACACAACAGAAATGTAATTTTGAAGGTGAAGTTTTAAAAGTTAAATTAAAAATGTCTTCTTCACGTTTATGAGTCGAAGTTCCTAAAATGCGTGAAGATTTAAGCCAAATTAATAAGAGAACAAAGGGAAACAAATCGACAAGAGGAAGTCGTATAGCGCAAGGCTGACAAATAGTTGAAATTATAATTAAACTTTAATGCTTGAGTTTAAAGTTAACAAAATCTTTGGAAAAAAAATTACAAGAAAAAAAACGTATTCCGTTAAATTTAACAAACCGTTTATTTAAACCGAAAAGTTTTGCTCGCGCTAACGTATTCAACGTAAAGTTTGCCTGAAGCAACGTGCAACACAAAATTAAATGCATTTAACTAAAAGTAACTTGACAAATTTGTTCAGTTACGATTGGTTAACTTTTCAGCAAACATTTAAGCGTGCAGTGAACAATCTATTAGTTTGACAAATATGCTGGCTTTTAGCAAAATTGCAAACGCTTCATGATGCCACTACTCTAAAGCCAACAAACTTATATAGTTTTTGTTTATATATTATTATTTCTATTTTAATATTTCTATTTATGAAAAAGAATAATAATTATTGCAGCGGAAACAATTTAAAAAAAAAAAAATAAAGCAAATCCCAAAATTATGTGCGCATGCAAAAAGCTCGTTCAGGCATGCCGAACTTATAGACTGGAAAATTCAAGCGTCGCACAGCGCACAACGACCGAAAAACAACAAGAAAAACTAACAACACCCACACAAATCAAAAAAAAAAAATTCGCAACTGCAGCAGCCCTTCATGTGTGTGTGCTGCGCGTGTATGGCGGTAAAGTTACACCAAACCCTTGCCAAACGCTCAGCCATAAGCTTTCAAGCTTAAATTGGCGTAAGGATATATAAATCCAGCATGACAATGAAATATACGCTGTCAATGTCGCGTCGCGTCGCGCCAAAGCGTTGAATTTTATATTTTTTTTGTTTATATTTTGTTGTTGTTTTTGTTCGCCTCATGTGATGGAAATGCTGCGCGCCATCGGAAGAGCAATCTAAAAAATACAATCTATGAAAAAGAATTTAGCGAAACAAATCTGCACGCTGCCGCGTGTTTGTGACGGTTTTCCAAGTGAATACTTACTTAACCGTTAACTGCCCTGCAGGGAAACCGCGTTCTAGTAACAAAATGTTCTAGTTCTGCACCAGTCCTATTCTAGTGAAAATTTAACTAGTCGTATAAGTACTATACTAGTAAAAGAGGAACCAAATTGTGCTAATATTAAATAAAATACTTTTTGAATGATTTTATCAAAAAAAAATTTGACAATCGAACTCAACTCCTAGTTCGCTTGTCAAAACTCGCGTCACAGCGTCTTATTATTATTTTTTTTTAGTTTTTAGTGACTTTAGTGTAATTAAGAAAAAAATTGTATGTATTTGAATTGAATTAAATAAATAATTTTGAAAAATTCTTTTTTTTTTCTAAAATACACTAAAGTCACTATTAAGAAAAAAAAAACGAACAAGTGGCTGTAACTAAATCGGTTCCCAGTTTGCTTGTCTATAAGTTAATTTCGGCGTAAATGTTTTGATAATCCTTGTATCGCCATATGATTTTTTAGTGATGTGCAATTATCGATAAAATATAATTTATCGAGAAACAAAAAATGTTAACTTGTAAACAGTGAAAGTTTTGTGATTGTTGTGAAATATATTTAAAATATAAAAATTAATAGCAAAGAGGCTAAATAAAATAAAAAACGGAACTTTATATAGCAAATATAACGAGTGAACTTGTCAGCAAAATAAATGAGGAAGTGATTCGTCAATTTTCGCCAGAGAAAAAGTGCTAGAAGAAAATAATGGACCGCCTTGTGCGGCTGCAGCAAATTGATCTTCAAAAAGTTTATTAAGAGCATCCCGCAAATCTTTTGAGGAAATACAAGTAAACACTATATGCGTGGTGCAATATGATATGCACACGCGTCTGGCCCAGTTGCTGGTCATCGCTACCGCAGTTTCACTAAGCCAACATTTCCATGCTGCAGCAAATCGTCACCGTGGGATCGCTAAGGCAGCAGTTAGGAATATTATAATGTAATAAATTAAGGTTACATTTTAAGTTAGCTTAAGTTATACTGCCACTTCAATTTTGGCGTTACTTGAATGCAGTTAACTTGTTTCATTTACAGACATAAGGAAAAGGGCCAAGTGGCTGGCACCAACTTTAATTTTTTTGATCCTCCCATTGGGAGTGATCTTAACTTACATGTTACTTGCTTTGAACACGGGAAAAACAAACACTTTTGGGTAGTTACATAATATTGATCTGTTTCTTTTTTCAATGAATATAATTTGCATTAACAACCGAAAGATTTGCAGATTTACAAAAAAGAAAAATGTTACTTACACAAAAATATGACTCTTCTAATTATGTTATTTTCGAAGAAGTATCTAGCATATAAGTATGTATATATCCGTATTTTTTTTTAACTACACTTGTAATTGCCAAATTAGTAATTAAGTTCAAACGGAATTAAAATTGTTTTTGAATAATGTACGAATTTAAAATGTTTATGTTTAAATAATGATATATATTTCAATAAAACTATTTTAAATCATTCTGCAGTAATTATTGTTCAATTTATTAACCAGGGATTTTTTGCAAATTTTAAACTAAAGTTACAAACTAATGATTTTTATACCAATTTTGAACTAGAGACTTTATGTCTAGTTACCAACTAGTGGTTTTTGTGCCAATTTTGAACTAGTTACTTATGGTCCACTAACGTTCTAGTTCGAATCTAGTTAAATTTTCTCTAGTTCATAACTAGAGAAAAAGGGATGCAGAGCGGGCTAATTGCCACCGCGTAGGACATCGCAATGTTAAATTCGCCAGTTGTTTCCATGGGAAAGAGATACACCGCGTACCAGTGGTGGTGAAAAAGGAACTAGTTTTTCGCTAGTTCAGAACTAGTATTTTCCCCTGCAGGGTGGTATCTTATCACAACGGTAACTAAATAAAAAATTGATAACAAAACCAACGGCAATTATTTCTAAACAACAAAATGTATATTAAGAAAATGAAAAACTTCAGAATTGATATAAACCTTAATTTGGTTTTTAAATCGAAATTGACGATTTTTAACGCTTAAGAAAACTTAAAGAAAAAGCTTTTAAAAGTGCCAACTTCCGTTGATTTCTTTCTAATATAAAAAACCCGGTTACTTATTCAAATTATTCGAGTAATTTTAAAGCCTAAATGTCATGTGATAAGCACAATAAAAATACGCACACACACACACACCGACACACATTTTGTAGCGACTCTTGCAAAATGTAAACACATGAAAAAGGATATTTCACGCCATATGTAAATCCTTTTGTCTGTAAAACTGCTGGCGCTAGCGTTGGTGGCAATGGATGCTCCTGCTGCTGCTGCTGATGCTGATGTTGATGATGATGATGATGGCGTTGCGTTGCGATGCGATACGATACGATACGATACGATGCGATGCGCCACTGATGTTTCACAAGCTGTCACACACGGCTTGAACTTGCTCGCTCTGTGCTGCTGCAATACACACACAACCAACTGAACAGACTGACTCGCCCGCGTCACCGTCGCTCTTTTGCATCTACTCGTACTCGTGCATATTCCAAAATCCATTGTCCTTGCGCTGCGTTAAAGCATATGAAAATCCACAATAATACGAGTACGCACAGCAAACATAAAATGCGAAAATGCCAAACATTTGAATGCGGCATTAAAATATGTCAGTCAGCAACAACAACAAAAACAACAACAAGAACAACATCACCATCCCTCCGACACAATTTAAGTGCCACCTTCTTTACTGCGTTGGCATTTGAGAATAGCAGCACTCGACGAGGCTGATGGTGGGCGGTGGTAATGCTGATGGTGTTGTTTTTATTGTTGTTGTTGGTGGCAGTCAAGTGAAGTTGGCATAAACCAAAACAACTTTTTGGTATTTTAAGCGAGAGGAAAGCGCAATTTAAATAGGATTAAAATCGCATTTGTAACACACGAAAAATACAAATGCCCGCCCGCCCGTCCGACCGCGCGCTCGCTCGCTCGCCTTGCCGCCTTTGCCGACAACGCCACATGCTGCGGTTGTGCGGAGATGCGTACTTACACTGTAGCGCAAATTTTGAAGGACGCACACACACTGAAACAGGGCAAACTCGATAAAAAAAAACCGGAGAGAGAAAGCATTCCAAGAGTTGAAATAGATTTAAAAAGTTAAATGAAAAACTTCCAAAAAAATTTTAATCTAAAAATGGAATTTGAAGAATTCTTGTCAGTTGACTTAAGTTACTTTATCGAATAACCACACTTAAATTTATATCTTCTTCAATTTCGCAGATGTAAACTATTTGAATTATTTCAAACAAATTTAATTCAAATTATTTCGCATTTGCAATAAATTGCAACTTTGTTGCACAATTTCGAAAAATGTCACATAAGTCACCTTGTCAAGGTATTTGTTTGGCAACAAGCACACACACACACACACGTACGCACGCACACCTACAAATATACAATGCGCTGGAAACGAGGGCGGTTTCTAGTTTAAGTAGCTTCATTTGACACACTTACAGCGCGCGCAGCATTTGCGCCATAAGGTAAGACAGGAGAAGCGCAGCGCAGCGCAGGTGGCAAAGCCAAGCACGAAGAAGAAACAAGTCTCGAAAAAGAAAATTAAAATTTTGTGCATTGTATATATATAGTATATGTGTGTTTGTCTGTACAGCAATGTTGTTGCAATAAATTTCGAAATGTTTTACCCTTTGCCTTTGCCCCTTTGCCTTCGCCCACCTCACCAACGTTTTACCGCACCACTCCACTTAAATGCAGCACAAAAACTAATTTGCCTTTTGTTTTCTTATTTGTTTGTGTCTGTGTCTGTGTGTTTGTGTGTGTGGTTTTGTGGGGTGGTTTGAAAAGGGTTAAAACGTTGTTATTGTTGTAAAAAAGGCAAAAATGTAGCACAAAGTGTAATTAGGTTAAATAACGAAATAAAAATTGACAAAATAAATTAAACGAACTTGTGTGCACAGCATTGAAACAGAATTTGTAGAATTTTTGTTTTCGTTCTTTATTTACTAATGTATAATGTTTAAGCTAATTTACATAGCTTTATAGTACAGCTGGTTACCCAAGACGATGACATACTTGTACATAGAATATCTTCCGCTGCAACATGCCAATAAAATCAATCAAAGGCAATCAATAATTGCTGGAGAATCAAAGAGACGACTCTGCAATTAATTTAAATTGCTTGTTTAATAAATTCCAGCACAAATATCGGAATTTATGTGGTTCTCTGTATGTGTGTGTGTGCGTGTTTGTGTGCATGTGCATGTGCACTGTCTTAATTGCAACAAAACCGAGCATTGGTGGCATTGAAAATAAACTATGCATATGTGAATTGTTTATATGGGTTTTACATTATATTTATATGCAGATATGTCAAGAAATTGTTATTGTTACTTTTGAAATTAATTAGTAAGTTGCAGTCTTTTGACTCGGAAAACTATTTGTGATCGTTTATAAATACAAATATGTATTTTTTATTCATATTGTATATCATGTGACCAGATTCAATAGTACTTTTATATACCAATTTCTTAGCAATGAACAATTGTCTTCTGTCATATAAATTCGATTTGACCGCACCTAAACGATCGAAGTTATGTCATATGACCAGACTTAAGTTCATCGTCTTCATAAATTTTTTAACTTAAAAATATGTTTTGTAAAATATTCCAAATAGATGTCAGTTGAAAGCGTTACTAAGTACGCTAACAACTTAGCCATAAAATTCCAATTACATACAGAAAAAAACTATTTAAAATTAACATGAAATTGACACTTTTTAAGGTTAATATTTCTAATGAACATGTTAAAAATAACATTTAAATGTCAGTCAAAAATTTTGACATATTTTGATATTGTTTAACAATGAAAAATGTTAAGTCAATAGACACCAATGTTAATTTTTCACTTTTGATCGTGTTGAATTTTATAAAATCTTTGACACGTTGCCTTAAAAAGTGTTAATTTGATAATTGCTCATGTTAAATTAATACTTTCTCCATGCAAATTTTGTATAATTACCTAATCTAACATAACTAATCATATATAATTGATAACATGAATCAATATTAACATGATAAAATGTAATATTAACATGATACAAATAACATTGTCATGTTATTTTAAGACTAATCAATGTTACATTTTTATTGAAAATATTATTTTCGAAATTAAACATGTAAAATATTGAAAATATTTTCGTGGAAATTATCTGTGTGTAGGTGAAAACCAACTGAATAGACAGACTAGCGCGCTAAACCAACTCTTTAAGTTTCACTCTGTGAAATGTTTTAATCAACTGAATTGATTAACGACAAAATTTATTAATCACAAAAATGCTTTGTTCAACGATGTCGTTTTCGCTACTTGTTTCGATGCAAGTCATAAATTTACGACGCTTACTATATATCGCATACAGCATACAGCAGCCACATGTATCCGAAAGATTTCACATTTTCGTATTTTTTTATTTAGCTTAATTGAGGCTTTCGCTGCGATTGCGGTTTTGGACGCCGAACGACCCGATCCGAGACTGACCAGACAGACCTACTGTAAATACACAAAAAAAAGACAACACAACAAAACAAAACAAAAAAGCATTTAAACTACTTGTACGCTCGTACGAACGACAACAACAATAACAACAATAACAACAAAAAAACGTGCTCAAGTAATTTAGATAAGCAGAAACGAGTTTGGCCTGAGAGACGAGACGAGACGACTTACAAAAATTATGATTAATTTATTTATTTAAAAAAAAGTTCAAAAACGCGCGCGACTCCCCGGTTGTATACGGAAATTTTGAGACAATAAATTAGCTGTCAATAAGTTTACTTTGGGAAGCATTTAAACGGTAACAGCCGCGGGTACTTTTTAAAGCGTTTGTTTTTTTTTTTGCATTTCTTTGATAAACAAAAAAGTTTAAAAGGTTAATTTGCTTAAAGACAACAAATGTGGCAACAATTTAGTTCTTAAATTAATCTAAGATAAAAAGACAATGCGAAGATTTTTTAAATTCTTAAATTTGTTTATTTAAAACAATCTTTAACTTAAATTCTTAACTGTAATGTCCCGGAGGCATATACTCGTAAATACATATATGTATATATAGTTCTCGCATTGGTCCGTCTGAGCGCTGCTTTAGGCACATTCAGTAGCAAACGTCACAAATTTAAGCAAATAATTTTCCCATGAATTTCTGGCGCTGTCGTACCGCAAATGACATTTTAGCGTGTAGAATTGCGCATCAGTGCTCGCCATTAACTTTTTTATATCGTGCGAAAGAAGAAGGACCTACCGCACTTATTCTTACTTTTGAATGAGTGAATGTGAATGAATAAATGAAATCTACGAAAGATGTCCTTTTCTTGTACTTATTTTACTGCTTTTTAGATATTATGCCATTCAGCGTGACTGCCTGTCCTGGGCCGGGTCTGCCTACAACCACTTTGTCATCATTACACAAAGGAAGAAATGTAAAAATGTCCTTGCGACAACATATTTTCCGCTCAATTGAATTTTATACACAAACACACACATACACACACACACTCGCACATTTAAATACATACTAACGCAAGTGCATAGAAAAATGGCACACACAGACCTACACACAGACATTCCTCGCTTGAAACGCATAAAAAGGACATTTTTATGTGTTGTCATGCAGCTACAAAAAAAAAACATTTGTTCAGAAATGACAAAAGGATATTAAACTATTTTACCTTATTTTTATTATTTTCTATTTTCTTTTTTTTTATTTTCTTTGCATTTTTCTTGACCTCATAAATTTACTCGACATATCATTGTCGCTGTGCTTGTATGCGTGCGTTTCACACATACCTATACACATACTCGTATAACAAATGCCCAAAGTGGCTAACAAAAAATGTTTTTTTTACTCATTTCGTTAGCGTTTTGTGTGCAATTCTATAAAGTCGACATGAATTTATGGTTGCAAATAAAATTTTACTAAAAGTCCGTAGAATTGCATTAATTAATTGCTTTATAAGTGCAGCGAGAGTTGGCAGCTTTTAGGCAATATCTGCTCAAACTTAAACGTTTTCTACTTAAATCTTAACATTTTTTAATGGCTTGTTGACAAACTTACTAACTAACTAACTAACTAACTAACTAACTAAAACAATCCATTTGAAGTTCGATATTTCAGTTTATATTCTCCAATTGATTGTGAAAATTTAAAATGAATGAAATCGGACAAAAACCACGCCTATTATACCTGATGGTTGGTTGGTTTGCAGTGGTAACATAAGTCTAATTAGCGCTTATGCGCCTTTTTAATTCCACATCCTCAGTTAGTTTTAGTGTAATGGTTGTTAGATCTTTGGATTAACACATGTCAGCATAATAGTCAACGACAACGTGAATCTCTGCCGCCAAACCAGTCGTCATATCATGTGGCCGGTAGTTTACCATGATTGTCCAGAGTATCTCTAAATCAACTTGGCTAAATTAATTTTATTTGATTTAGGAAGTTTATTAGATTATTAACGTCGATTCCTGACAGCTCTTCAAGTCCAACGAAGATTCCTATTACACATACCGAACAAATACATTTAATAGAAACATTTACAAAAAACATGCTACAAAAGGCACACAGGAAAAATTATTACAACTTTTAAAAGGGGCAGCATGCTTAAGCCCTAACCTAACCTAACCA
Source organism: Suillia variegata (assembly GCA_949127995.1). Lineage (NCBI taxonomy): Eukaryota > Metazoa > Arthropoda > Insecta > Diptera > Heleomyzidae > Suillia > Suillia variegata. The sequence continues at coordinate 30,011,579 of OX421846.1, forward strand.
ATAACAATATAAAAAATTTTTTGTTACATTTTTATTGTCGGTCCAAATTGGAACTATTGAACCAAGTCTAATAAAAAAAAATAGACTAACTATTGGCAGAAATAATAAAAACGTTTGTTTTATGCCAATAAATTAAAGTTTTTGCTGCAACAAATACGCGATAAACTATAAAGATCAACCGAAATATCTAACGACTTTTACTGCATATCCTTCTCATTTTACTTTTTACTATATAGTACAAAAGCGAGGAAAAATCCTTTTCATTGCATTTTAGCAGAATGCAATAAAATTCAACTTTTTTCTTTACTCTCTGCACACAGCGCAGCATAAAAATGCCTAAGTGAAAAACAAAAACAAAAAAATAGTAGATTGCCTTTTATTTTCACTTTTATTTTTATATTATTTCATTTCATTTCTTTTTATTTTTTCGGATTCCTTTTAAAAATATCCTTGAATGAAAGCAAACGTTCTTTGTATGCGTTTTTTGTATGAACGAGCGTTGTTCTGCTCTGTTCTGTTCTTGCCAACCTTAGCCCCGGCTCGAGTTAAGGTGGAAAAGAAAGAAAAACGCAAAGTTTTCGATTTTTCAAACACGACAAAAGCATGAATGATGCAAAGCGGCGGCGCAGCTTGATGCTTGTTTGCTTGCAGCATGTGCTGTGCTGCCTACAGCAAATGCAGCTACTGCTACTTGGCTTTTTGTTACCGAGTTTTCTTTTGTAATCTTAGCCATAATGTATTAAGGTTGAGTCCGATCCGAGAGACTAAAGGCACATTTTCCGTATAGACGATTTTATTATCTATTACCCGAACCATTATTGTTATTATTTTTATGATTTTTGTTTATTGTGTGCCTAATCAATGCACACGAAACGCAGGCAGCCGACGGTGACACAGCGGAAGCTGTGAACATATTTCTTTTGGCTGCCTACTAATATACAGTCCAAAGAAATAATATAAGTGCACCGAATTTATAAATAGTGGAAAAGAAAATCTCTCAAAAAATCGTTTTGCGTCATAGAGCAGAGTTTAAAAAAAAAACGACATTTATAATATTTTTAAATTATGTTTAATTACTTAACTAAGACTGTGTGAAACTAGTTGTTGTACGTGCACTGTAGCTGCATCTTTAAGATGAACCCAATATCTCGGTCTATCAGTGCAGCCGAATTGTCGTTTCATTCGTTTTATTAAAAGTGCTACTACCCTGCGGTAGGTCATCAACCAGTTGAGTAATGCATATACCCCAGCATTTTCATTTTGATTTCCTTTGCTTTTGTATTCGACTACTGCTGACGACGGACGACACATTTCCAAATGAGATTTATACTTTGAATACCGCCGTGAACTGAACCCGGGACAGCATTCGGTGTCAGGGCGATGTGAATGTCCCCGCGGGCGCACGAATGTCATCTTCTTCATCTGTTCGTAAGTGATCTTTTCGTTTTGTTGTTGTTTTGTATTTTTGTATTTTTTATTGTCGATGTTGTTGGCAATGCTCTTGCAAAATAGGAAAAGTAACACTTCCTACTTGGCGACTTGAATGCGAGCAGCAGCTGTGCAATTGTTTAGGACTGGTTTTTGTTCGTATGGCGGTTTTATATTTTTTTTTCTCTTTTGTAACAGGAAAAAAAATTGAATATGTTGTGTAATTGAATTTATGCAAATTTTTCTTCATTTTTCTGAAGCGTCATTGGAGGAATTAGAATTTTTAATGTTACTCAGTGCAGCTACTTTGGTTTCGGCTGTCAGCGATGTTATCAGGCAAATTTGAAATTTGTCTTTATGCATGTAAATTGGAAAATGAGAAAAAGGTACTTTATTATAATGACAAAAGGTGCTGCCAGGGGAAAAATATGGAAATCAACAAACTTAAACCTAATAAAAATAGAACACGCAGAAAAAAATAATGTAAAATTAACATAGAATTAACTATATATCCGGTTAATATTTGTTAACGCTTAAGAATAAGCTAGAAATTACAGTAGTCAGGCGAAGATTTTCACATATTTTGTAAATATTTGATAATAGATAATGTTGATATAAAAGTACCCATTATTAATTTAACACTTTTTGTCATGTTGATTTTTGAAAAATCTGTTATATCTTACATTAAAAAGTATTAATTTAGCACTACATAAATGTTAAAACTCCCCGAGAGCTTAGAGAGACAAAATAAATGCATTTAAAAGTTTACTGAAAAGTATAAATTTTTCAAAACTTGAAAGCTTTTAAGGCTTTGGTGTCTTGCCGTAGTACGGAACTTATCTCCAAATTAGTGACATCGCAGAACTTTCATATAAAAGTTGTTAATTAACTGGCAAGATTTATTTAAATATAGCTTTAGTTTTCTTTTCTTTTCACATTCTCGTATTGCTAGTCTATATTTGTCCGTCGTTAATTAGTTTCCCTAACAGAATATGCTAAAATTCAAAAAAATGTCGGCATTTATAAATCATTTCAGCACAATGTCTTAAATTTATATGCTAAGCTTATGTCTGTCTGTCTGTCTTTTGTCGTAATAAATCAATTTGCTAAAAACATAAACTACAAATATACATAAAACAACAAAAGCTCGGAATTTGTCTGCTCCGACTGACAATGAGAAAACTAACAAAGCAACAAACACAAGAACAGCAGAAAAATTGAAAATGTTAATAAAGATGTCGCTACAAGCGGATATTATATAGAGATGTAGTAAATGAGTGTGGGACAGTTTCCCACCTCGTACGAGGTGTACGAGCGTACGTGTATATGTGTATATGTGTGTCAGTCAGTCAGTCAGCGTTGAGCAAAACAAGTCGACTGACTGACTGATCCTAGGCGAATTAAGTTGTTTTACATTTCGACGTGTAGCAGAAGCAGCAGCGGCAGTAGTGGCAGTAGCGGCAAAAGAAAGCACAAAAGTCAATGGCTGCCATAAATCTAGACTGGAAAACCTTGCCGTCGATTCGCCCTTTACGACTGCCAGTAGTTGGCTATAAATCATTTTGCTTTTTTCGAATCACAAAACAACAACACTACCGAAATGTATGAAAAAAGAAAAACAGAATTCAAAAAAAAAAAATTTAATAGAGGTTAAGCGCGTCAATAAAAATGAAAATTACAACAAGAACAAACACAGAAAAATCTTTAGGTGGGTCGTTTCCACATACAAACACAGAATTTTTCCTATATTCAAATTAATTTCTTCTTCTTAGGTTTTTTTTTCGTTTTTTTTTTGTTTTTGCTATTTTAAGCATAAACGCGCCATTGGAATTTTGTGTGTGTGTGTGTGTGCGTGTGTGTTTTTGTTTTATTGCACATTTAGTGTGGTGATTATTTTGCTTTTTAATTGGATTAGAGCGGGCGCGCACAACAACAACAACAGCAACACCAACAACAACTTTTCACATTCTTAATGACATCGTAATGCTTATGCTCGTACGTAACCTACGCTCCAAATGGCTTAAATGCCAATTTGTTGCCTGGCAAAAGATTACGACGTGTTGTGGACGACATATTGATGGGCGCTGGCTGACAATGCTCGTTCGGCTGTTGCTGCGAGAACTCGCACTCGCCCGGTGCAAAAGTTCAAACGGATTGTGTGGCGATAAATTTGTGTGCTATTATGTTTACTTTGAGTTTGTTTGACGGAATGTTTGTTGGGCAATTTTATGTTTGCTTTTATTTTATTTAATTTAATAGTTTTATTAGAGTTGAAAAAAATTGGTAAATGAATAAAATATGGAAATTATTTTCACAAACAAATATTTTCAACAAATTTTATGTTAATTAAAATTGTCGATGTTGAAGTTTTAATATTGTACAATATATTATGATATTGCTTTGTTAATGCAGTGTTAATTTAACTTAATGCAATGTTAATTTTACATGACACAATGTAAATTTAAAATGAATTGTAATGTTAAATTCTTTTCTAGAGCCTAAAACTGTTTTTCACTTTTCTACAACATTTAAATTTGTGTTTGTCAGAACCCACCTCATATATTTATGCTTTTCTAAAGCTTTAAGCTTTCTTAAATTTTAGACAATTAATGAAGCTTTCAGTTGACCGACAGCCTATCGAAACCTTTTAAAACTAACTGATTTTAACGAAAAATAAGTTTTATTAGTTCTTATCTTTTCAAGGCTTTAATATATAAACGATTCGTGTATATATGAATAATTTTTAACTGAATTTTACAAGACTATAAATAAAATAGTGTACAAAACTTATAAGATTTTGAAGTAGTTTTGAGCAGGTTTATGAAGCTTGAACGAGGTTGAAGGGCTTTAAAGAAAATTAAAAATGTTGAAAGATGAAAGGTATAAGTCAGCCTTTGTATCTCAAAGATAATGTTAGTAAAATTCAAAAATTTGTTGTTGTATCTTCAGCATTCTACTCACTTTACACAAATTGGAAAATAAAACAGTTTTATATCATTTTATTTCGCATTTAGTTACTATTCGATTATTCCTATCATTCTATATGACACAAGATCACTTAAACTCTTGCTATGATTAAATGCATCCGTTGAATTAAAAGTAAACATTGAAAACTTCAAAGAAATTGTTCTCATTTAAATTTAATTCGTATAACTTTAAACTAATAAATACTTTCTCTTTGTTTATTTACAGTTTGTTGCGGATTGGCATCACTGCATGGACTTTGAGGACTGCAAAAACGTAAGTTTACACTTCCTCCGTGTGGTCTTTTTCTTAACAAATATTAAGTTTACATTTTAAATATATTTTAATTACAAAAATTATGCTTTATGTCTAGCTAAAACCCACATATTAACCAACTTAAACTGCAATAACAACCACAACAATTAAAATCCTCACTGCCTTTGCTCCTTTTGTACATACAAAACACTCCAGTAACTCCCCTCGTAACGTGCATTTAATTAAGCCATTTTAAAAAAGAAAAGTAAAAAAAAAAATAGTCTAACTACCTTCGCTTACAGCGCTGTATTATTAAATTAGAGTAGCTAGCAACTAGTGTTCGTTGGACACGCCCCTTATTTCCTATTTCCCGCCTTAAATCATTGCTTCCGTTTCTAGACTACAGTTTTGCCTGTTATATTACGTTGTTTTTTTTTTCTTTTATTTATACGCGCCAGTAGCATTTCCACACGTCAACCAAAGAAAGTGCCCAGTTTTTTTTTTTTTTTTTTCGTTAAGCAAAAATAGTTGTTCCGCATTTTAAGTAGGCAACCCCCCTTCCTATTTTTTTGTTATACTTGCACAGTGGGCGCGGCATGGTAATTTCTATTTCGAATTAAACTCATTTAGAACTTGGTCTATACGATGTTGCAATTTCCAATTTCCAATGGCCATGTTTGTTTAACCGGTCTTTACATACATTGTATCAATTTCACCCAAAGACGCGCTTAGTACTTTACTTTTTCGAATAAGGTAATAAACCCTGAAACAAGCCAACTTAGCTTTGTCGTGGGGCAATTGACACTTGTGTCCACAGCAATGACGGACAAGTGTGCCAAGGGCTGGAACAAGGGAACGAACGCTTACCTGGCGTACTGCTTTAACTCTTTTTTTTTTTGTTCATTTTATATACAATATATAAATAAATTTGTAATGGCAACCCGCTGTACTGTGAACAGAAAAACAACAAGAAAAAAAGGAAACAAAACACATCAAAGTCAAACAGCGAGACCTCAACTTGGGCATGGTGTGTATTTCAGCGTCGAATTTGGCGAAGCGTATAGGTTACACAGTGGACACACTTCCTACCTTTTCTTTTTACTATTACTCGTCGACTAGGGATGCCGTAGATATAATATTATTAATTTAAAACACTTTCGTTTTTTAAAAGCAAATAGGAATATTATTCTGTATGTAAATAAATTTACAAAAAAGTGTTCTCCAAAATAAAATATACATAAATTTATCGACATGTGCAACCCTACTTCTCAAATGTGTGTGTAAACGCTTTTTTCACTCGTTTCAACTACGCTCTAAGTATGTATTGAATTTCATTTAAGTTCTCGGTTTGCGCTTTTCGCTGCGGCTGTTATGACGTATGTCAGTGACGACGCCGCATTGGCCTGTTCGCGGCATTTGACGACGTCGACGACGACATAGACAACGACGAACGACAACATCGAGGACAGCTCAATGCAATGCAATGCGCTGAGCCCTTGAACAAGGAAGAGTTTCAAAGCGAGTCCGCCTGTGTGCGTCTGTGTGCAGTTGGCCATTTTCAGTGTCCGTCATTTTTCGCTCGCTAGCAGTAATTGTCAGCGTGACGACATTCAACAACGTTGGAACGTTGGCCAGCCCACTTGCATGTTGAAATACGCGTTTTTTTTTCTGCCGCTGCTGCTGTTGTTATTGTTGTTGTATTCCATAATTTCAGTGACTTTTGTTCGATTTTTTGTTGACCAAGTGTTGTTGAAACACATGGAATGGTGGCTTTATAATTTTGAATACAAAAATTTGTTGTTCTAAACATTATCCAACACTGTGGTCAAAAGCTGTAGAATGGCTTAAACATTTCTACAACCAAGTCAAATATTTGTAACAGCAAAAGGTTAAGTTAACGCACACTTTTTAACGCTCGCTTGAGTTTGTTTAATTTTAAGCTGCCACCACTTGGTTTCATGCTCGTGTTTCACACATTTCTCAACGCTTTGTTGTAACTAACATACAGTCGCAGAGAAGCGCGCAAGTGTGGTGCGAGTCGAGGCCACAAGGGGGGCGCTAATTTAATTTGTAAAGTGGGCTGTGTGATTTCGTTAAATGAACAAACGAAAAAAAATACGTTAGTATGAAGGTTGAGGAGCGCTTTACAAAGTGGGGTATGCCACTCGCGCGTTGTAAATTTTCGGGTGTCAATTAGAGTCTGACCTGAATTTGTGGCAAATGTCGTTATTTTCCTTTTTCACATAATAATTGTAAAAAAAATTAGTAATATTAGCTGTGCATATTTTATTGCATCGAACTATCGAAACCGATAAAAGACAGTAAGTGCAGCGATGCCAATGTTGCCAATGTTGCCATTTCAAAGTGTGCCAATTTGCACATAAAATAAAACCAGCCGCAATTTTGGCAACGTCCGCTTAATATTTCAATTTAGTTTTTATTTTATTTGCCTTTTATTTTTGTATTTGTATTCTTGCATACCCACCGCCCTAGTTTAGTATTCATGAGCTGTACACGTATCTCATGCATGGCCCCTGTCTGCCCAAGCAATTCCAAACAATTCAATTTCGCGCAAAACAAACTCGTAAATGCAATTTATTTACTATTTCCTAGGAAAAAAAAGGAACCAAAAAAATGAGAAAAAAAAACAAAACACAGGCTTAGTAAAAATATGCTACACTGAAAGCGAAAAAATAAACATAAATGCTTTCGCTGTCAAAAATATTCCGTTTACAATAGTCTCGCAACTCATAGATACCAACTATAGTAGGTAGGTTTATTTTTATCCATGGCATTATATTCACTTTGTATTTGCCGAATAATAAAATTTATATATATGCGCATATATATGTATATACAAGTATGTATATAAGTTTTTTACGATTGCAAGTAGTTATATTGAAACTGAAATCGCCGGCACAAAGCCACAAAGTCGTCGTGTATCTAGCTGAAAAATTCGAAATAAAAAAAAAGCGAATATATAAAAAAATTTCGTACACACAAAAATCGAAGTGCAGGGGAGAAAAAAAAGTGAACAAAAAAATTTGGGTCAATTGAAAATTTATCGACAAAGCTAAAGGCACACACAGTCAGACGCGCGCGATAAACTGAACACTGCATTGCATTGGATTGCAAAAAGGAAGACGTTTGGCAAAGGTTTTTCTCTCGTTCGTTTTTCGTTTTTCGTTTTTCTGTTCTGTTTGTGTAATGCATGCTTCGCTCTGATTCACCGGTTGACACGGATATTGATTAAAAATGAACCAGAGCATATAATACCAAGAACAACAACAAAAACGAAGAAAAAAAAAACGAAAATCTTTGTTACGACATGCTTCGAAAAGAGAGACGACCCCTTTAATATTAATCCTTTTAGAAATGCACTTTTATCAAAAATCTGAATTAGTATTACTTCCACTTTTTCCCACTTTAAACTCAAGCGTGCAGCTCTCTCTCTCTCGTGTAAGATACATCACGTGCATAAATATATTTCTCAGCATAACAACATACAGACGTAAATCGTAATGTAATCCGAAAAACCGCCCTCGTATTTATACGAAAACGAAAATCCCTGGTGGCGAATAAAAGGGACAAGAAATAATAATACCAAACATAAAATGTGTGTTCCCTAAAGGATAATGCTGCTGGCATGTTGTTTAAATGTGTCGCAGGAAGAACACAACAGCAGCAGCAACAAAAACAGGAAAACGCTAGCGCAGTGCCAACGTACGAACTCACTTGAAATCCGTACACAAAAAAAACACACACACACACACACAAAACCAACCCAACAGATTGCATTTTAAACGTACAGTATAGAAATTGGTTTAGAAAAAATAAATTTCAAATATGGTTACAAGAACTCCCGAGGAAACTCACTTAAAAACAACATTTGCCAGCTATAACTAAATCTAAACCAAAGATAATACTCAAAGATTGTACCATAAGCAGAGCATGCGAAAAAAAAAGAAGAAGTGACCACTCCAAGAGATCATGCACACAAATGTGTACACTTTGTAATGTTATCCTTGATGGAAATCATTATAAATCTCACACATACTCCCAATTGGAAAATTGTATTTTTGAACGGCAAACACGATACTTCAACTGTAGAGGAAGTTTAGCAAAGAAAACGAAAACGAAATCGAAAAAAGAAAACATAAAAACACATAAAATGAAAATAGATAATAGAAAAATAGAAGAAAAAAAATGAGAATAAAGCAAAAAACCGAATAAAAAAATATCGAGTTACTGGACTCACTCCATTGGAGATGTAGTTGGAGCAGAGCAGAACTTCGAAACGGCAGGACAAACACAGCAACAACGAACGCTAATACATATTTCTAAGAATTTTATTGAACGTAAAATCAAAATCCCACTATCAGCCTCAATCATCTTAAAAAAAGAAAAATACGTAAACGAAATGGATTAAGATTAGGTAGTTGGTTCGTTGGTTGTTTGGTCGAAATATGGGCGAAAGTAACGCAACACACAAAATTCAATTTCGATTTAAAGATTTTAATCGAAAAACTCGAATGAACAAATAAAAAAATAAAAATACGAGGTTGGTGTATTGGCGTTGCTGCTGAAATTGAAGAGGATTTGAGTCCTGACATTCACACAGATTGTGTGCACGACAAAGGGAAATAAATTCACACACAAAGAGAATTCGAATTCGAAGGTGTATTGTATCATTCCCCGGGAGTGCACATAAGAATACACATACAAAACAGTGACAGTTGTTTGTTCAATTAAAAACAACAATCGATAGTAGTCGATGAAGCGACAGAAATATAGAAGAGACGACCAAGCTACAAAAAAGAGAAACAAATTTCGGAGACAATTCATTACAAAACAGCAGCTAAGTAATTATGAAGTATAGTACTACCAAATAGAATAGACCAGATAAGATACGTTGGCGGAGTAGAGCATGAAATGAAATAAGAACAAGTGCGAGATTAAAATCACTCAGCGAAGTAGTCGAAATAGTTTTTGGTATACTCGTATATTGGAATATTAAATTTCTGCAATTGTTTACTCGCCTCTTAAGCAGACTTCCTTCATTCTCAGAAGAACTCTACGAAATAATAATAATAATAATAATAGCGCGTGACTTTTTCCGACATTGTCAACATTCAAGTTTTTGAATATCAAAAGGGCGGTGATTTATTCCAGCACAGCTTATTGCCCTTTATCAGCTACGAAATAAACGACAGAGCATTTGTTGTAACGCAAAGTGCGTAGCGCATTTATGCGATACAGTGCACAAATATTTACAGAAGAACTTTTACTAAATACTCGCATTTCTAAAAATCTAGCACGAAAAATCTAATAATGCTGCTATTAAGACTCTATAATGAGCTGACGGAAAACGTAAGTTTTCGGTGTGGAAAATCGCCGCGTGTGTTCTCAACGAAATTTTTCAATTTTACACGCCACGCGCTTGTAGCAATCTATAAATGCATAAACAAAGACGTTTCTTGCCTTAAGCGAAAATTCATTAAAGACTTCAATTGAAATTGGTAATGGTAATGGAACATAAATCAAGTAGAAAATTCCCACAGATTTCAACGCTGCTGACAGCACACTGTCAATATTGGCAGCGCAAACACAGACACGCACACACACACTCGGTGTTATCATAAAGCACACATCCTACTTTCGAGGTTTCTTTTTTTTTTTTTTTTTTTCTTTTCGGGTTTAAAAAGTAAATTTCCGGCGAAAATTTGACGTGCAAATCAGTCAACGCGTGTAAATTATCAACACATTTTTCACACTTTGCCGGCAATTAGAGCGCTCTTAAAGTATTCGTATTTTTTTTCTTTCCAATTTTTGTAATATTGAAAAATTGGAAAAGCACCCCGCAAACATTTGTTTATGCCACACACACACACAAATAGTCGAAGTACCGAGTATCTGTGCGCTATTAGTGTAAATTGAAAACATTTTCAATATTCGAGCGGTTGAGTGACGTACAAATGATTTTTATTGGAAAAAGAAAAAAAAAAAACCAACATATGAATAATATACTCGTACTATGTATGTATGTCTGGGATGTATTGAGGAATGTTTGGAGTAAACATAGAAATCTAATTAGTGCGCCACAGTGATGTGCAACATTGATACATAATTGAGTTTTTGAAGGAGTGTTTTCTTGGTGTATGGTCTGGAATTTCTTCTAAGTTCAGATATTTAATTTTGAGTCATATATATATTTTATATGAAGATGTATAGAGACAAATTCAGTAAAGTTAAATTATAGCAGAACTACAAATTTTTAGCTTATCTCAAGTCGGTTGATTGGACGTTAATAATTCTGCAAAATAAAAGCCTGAATCGTACAATCTCTACATGTATCTGAACCTAACAGTTGAGTTATATTAAGAAATCATAAAACGTACTCATTGCGATTGAGTTAAGCATCAGTTTGGTATTTCACGAAAAGGGGCATGTAAATATTTTCTTCGAATAAAATCACTTTTCGGGGGATCGATCATCCAGCGCATCACCATCATCGAGCAACGGGTGCTTGTTTGATAAGCACTTTGTGTGTTAGTGTGTGTGTGTGTGTATGTTGCGGGTTGTCTGCCGAAGCACAGTCAGAGACATGTCATTGTGTTTGACATATTTATTGATCCTGTTCTCATGGGGTATCTCGACGAAACGATTTTTGATGCATAAAAATAATAAACAGCTTCTTCTTCGAGCAAACCAAAAATAAGAAGAAAAAAAAAGACGAAGAAAAATATACAAAATAAAACCGAGTTGTAGTCAAATGCATGTAGCACTGGTGATACACAGAAGACACTCGTGATACCAAAACTGAAAAGAAAAAAAAATCGAAAACAAAAACAAAAACAAGCAGCATTTGCTGCTCGGGCAGGAAATAAACAAAATGCAAATGGGCTTTTAAGTGTAAGCAAAACAAAAACAGCAACAAGAATAATAACAACAACAGCAACAACAACAAGTAGAGCAACAATTGCTATTGATGTGCTGTCAATCAATTTTGAAATGGAAGAAGCTGTACTCGACCTAAAATGCTAAAATACCGAAATGTGAACTTTGTAACTTTCAATTGATACGAAGCAAATGTTGTTGCACTTAAGCGACCATTAAGCAATGTTAAATCTAGAATGCTCGAGATTTGAAAACATTACACATTGAATTGATACTGATACAAACAAAGATATTGAAAATCAGCGAACATGTCTGCGAAGACTATGAAAAATAATTTTCCCAACAGCTGAAAATTATTGCTAAAGAAAAACACTTACAGAAACTCGCACAAAATGTTATGAGCAATAAAAATGTCAGGGTTGACTTTTGACTTTTGGAGAACTCCGAAACTGATGCTTAAGCTAATAACACTAACAACAAACAAAAAAAAAACCACATGTTTCTAAAGAGCACTCCTTAAAAGTCCTTTCTCCAGCCACATTAAGCATGTTTGTTAATTAATGTTTCATGTTATTTTCCAAATTTCATATGTTAAATTTTCAAATTTGTATGTGTTCAAAATTTTTCACTTGTATGAGTGCTGACAAATTTAGACTTAAAACTATTTGTCACAATTGTCTACGACGACGCAGACGACGACGCAGACGACAAGAGCGCCACTTAAGCCCAAATGTCGCCAGCGACCGACTGTGAAAACAGAAAAAAAAAAAAATATAGTGACAAATTCAAAGATATGACACAAATGTCAGGCGACATTTGATAGCCCAAATTGTCATTGTCATTGTCGTATGGCAACGCCTGCGGAAAAACATTGTGCGGGTTGATGGTCCTGTTTTAACATGCACTTAATTTTGGTTTTGGGTTCTGTGGATTTTATACGATGAAAAATTCACTTACTTTGGTCTTTTCTCTTTTACGCAATGTGCTGTCAAGATGAACAGTTTCTTTTTTTAAGAAATATTGCCAGCCGCGATAATTGAATGGGCGAGGATTTGTCATTTTGATCTGTAAATGTCTGACAATGTTGCAGGATAACAATATGTGATGATTTCGATATAACACAGAATAAAGAAAATTTAAATTAAAATTTGTATTTGTATTTGTTTTGTCTTAAGTTGAAGCTAACATAAACATTTTTAAGTTTGTAAATTCGCAGCATATCGATTCAAAGTATCTTATCTCATTTGCTGGTATGCGGTAATCATAAACTAAATTAAAAATCGTTTTATTGTGACCATGAGGTATTTGTGTATTTCCACGAAATATCATATAAATTAAGTCGATTACTCAATAAACTAGGTGCGACGCACTTATCTAATAAAGTCTTAAATATAAACTTGATCTAATTGGCGAGTATAAATTTTATGTTTCTATGTTAACATTTCGAACACTGACTCACTTGAGTAATCGCAAATTTGCTTATCTTTCGAGGGAATATTCCTACAACCATTCAACAATTGAGTTATGACTTCTTGGAATTTTTTCAAGCATAAACAAAACAAGAAACTATAAAATACTTTAGACGAATTGAGACACGCCCATGTGTTTACTTGTACCGATTATACTTCTAATATTTTGTGATTTTATTTTTAAATGATATGATAAATTAGACATGAATCAACACTAGAGCACATTAATTTTAATTCCATTCAATTAGCAAACGACGACAACGATGACGATAACAACGCCGACTCGACTCGTGCATATTCATTAGTTTCAGCCGGTAATCAGAATTTACAATCACAAAATTTACACGAAAACCAACAAAACATATACATATATACAATAAATTAATGTGTATTTAGTTTGTTAATTGGCCATTTTAAATAATGTAACAATCAATATTTGTCCGAAAACAAACCAAACTAATAAACAAACTTGTTAATTATTTGGAGATTCTGATATTGAATCGCATAAATTAACAATGCCCATATAGCAAAAAAATCGTATATCGATAATATAAAAAAGTAAATGTAGCAATCAAATCAACCCAACGGATAACATGATGTTTCTGTTCTCTGTTACAAAGCAAACATCACTTGAATTAACATAATTCGAAACGCAATGTCCGGCCGCCTGGCCGCTAAAACAAAGCAGCGATGCTTATCTTTGAAGAGTGTTGACAACCTGTGCTTGTTTAGGCCAATATTTATGACTACTGCCACAACGGCTAGAGTGAAGAGTAATTTTTTTTCTGTTTTTGTTTAGCCAATTTAGTAAATAGCGTTATTCAGTTTTGTATAATAAACTTGTAAGTTTAGTATTTGTTGAAAATCATAAATTTGTATTATGAGAAAGCATGTTTATATATATTTATGCATGTGCGACATGTGTAGCATACGCACACACAAACACTTTAACAGCACCACCATACACACTCACTCACTCAGTCACTCACCACTCACTCAATCATATATTTGCATATTATACGTGTAACAAATAGCGTCACAACATACCGTCACTATTCGAAATGACGTTTTAAACATTTAAACAGATTTTGTTAGTTATTCTTGTTTTTTTTTTACACATTTCCAATTAAAAATGCATCTTTTGTTCCAGTTTCCTTTATACTCATTTACTTTGCTTGCGTTGCTTTTGTCTCTTTTTTTTTATTACGTTTTTCATTTCTCATTGTATGTGTGCATTTAAATAAAAATTTACGAAAAAAAATCTGTTTCAATTCGAAAACAATTTAACAGAAACAAAAAAAAAACCAACAAAAAAATTATATAAAACAAGAAAATTTACAAACAAACAAAAAAGAGAAAAACGAAATCAACCAAAACTTCTTTCTTTTTCTTCTTTTTACGTTACAGATGTGCATCACACCACCTAATATCAATAGTTATATCCCAGAAGCGTTCAGTTTTCTGGTGAGTGCGAAAAGAAACTAACTAAAAATCAGCTTTACCATAGTATTTATATACATATACAGACAACCTCTTGCCATATACCACCATAGTATCATGCCAATCTATCCAACCATCCATCCCACCATCCATCCACCGGCACCACTACTGCCATTTACTGCTGCTGCACTTGTACGGCTGCTACAGACTATATACTTCTAGACTGCTAGAACTGCTTCCACTACTTCTACTTGTTATTTTTGTTTTCTTCATATATTTTTTTTCGTTTTCCTTAACAAACATTTATTAATCAACATTCAAGCATTTCATCATTTCAATCTTCATTTTCCATACAAAAAACTGCTCTGCTCTGCTAGTTCTGTGCTTTTACATGCCACTTTTTTTTTGCGTTACTTTTTTTTACGTACTTTCGTTGCACTGATTTGTATACCCTACACAAAACTAGCAAGGCTTATGATTCAAAATAAACGCCTATCAAGGTTCTGGGTTAGTTCAATGCGCCTTAAGTGTTTTAAAATTAAAAACTAAAATTTAAGCAAGACTTCCACTTCAAACGAAATGTCGCCCTAAGCTTCTGGAGTTATCAACCATTGAGTTAGAATTTTTTAACAACGCTTTTCTTAATTATAACACTTTTCCTTTTACCATTATTTCATTCAATGATTAACATTTTTTCAAAAGTAAAGCTTTGTTAATACTAAATCAAATGTTATTTGTTCTTAATAGTAACGAACTTTACAACATTTACTCCGCAAGTTTTTGATGTAATAGTTGTATTGGCATATAAATTTTTCCTATAACTTAATAACTTAACAAGTTCTTTTAATAATACTTCAACAAAAATTATTAACTATTAACAAATGCTTTATTAAATAGCTTTTAGACGCCAACCATTTGATAAACAAATGTGTAGGGTATTTTATCACTTTTGAGTCAGTGTGAATTCATTCACCCAACCCCACAACCCCCCACCCCTCTGTCTCCAATTTTTTTTTTTTTTGGTTGCTTCGCAAAAGAAGTGAAAATTTTTTGGCATGCAAGTAATTTGAAAAAGGAAATCTCGGTTCTGTTGGTTTTTTCGCTCGCATCATTGCTTCACTTTGGCTGGGTGCGCTCTGGCTCTGGCTCCGGCTCTGGTTCTGGCTGCCATGTTGCAATGGAAACACATTTTTATTGGCTTTTTGATTTTCCAATTCATTACGCTTTAACTCTTAACGCTTGAATTTGTTTAAAATTTCTCATTTGCATTTTTATGCGCGTGAGAACAAAATGTATGAGTGAAGTATAACTAGTAGAGAGTCAGTCGCCTCGCTGCAACAAAATGTTGCAACATTATTGAAACGAAATTTAAGTTTGTAGCGAATTTAATGTAGTTTTAAGCAATTCGTACGAATTGGTAACACTTCACTACATTCTAATTGGACGATAAAAACTAACGATCGAGCACTGCAAACTCAAATTATATAAACAAAAAAATGATAATATGTAAACGAAGGAAATCGCATTAAATTTGCAATTTTAGTTGAAAAGTCTGCGCTTTCGCAAACGTATTCGCCCGTTCGAACGCTGTGTTGTGTTGTTGTGTGTGTTTTTACTTTGTAAGTGTGCATAATTTTAGCAAACAAAATAAGAAATTCATTTCTATATTTAAACTTGGGTAAAATATCAAAACAAATAAAAGTGTATCACAATATTTGGTACAATTTCCGCAACAAGCCAGCACCACCAGAACTTCACCCAAAAAGCGCACATACATATACGAGTATACATACAGCGCAAACTCATGCATATGAAAGCACATTTCAGGCGCCATAAGTGCGCGCTACTAGAAAGTATCGCACAGATATAAAAATGCTTTCATTTTTATATTCGGAATAAAAAAAAAAAAAAAGTGCCAGCATGACTCAGTGCAAAGCATTTTCATTTTTAAAACTAAGAGATGGAACTTCCCTTTTCGTGCGAGTATACTGCAGCCATTCTAAAATTGTTTGAAACTATTTTCAAGTAAAATTTAATTTTATAGATACAATTCTATAGAAAAATCTACAAAATATATTTTCAAAATACTTTCAAATATTTTGATATTGAATTTACTTTTATATGTTACAATAGTTTATATGATAAGCATGAACTTTGAAGTACTTGCATTTTTTATTTGATTGTCTACGCAATTTTAGAATGGCTGATATACATACACAAGAATGTGTGTGTGTGTTTGTATATTTAAGTGTTTGTGCATTCCGGAAGTTTAGATGTCACCGCATACACTTACAAAACAACAGCGAAACAATGCCGCACTTTACCTTTGGCCATCAACGTAACTCTAACAACAACAGCAACAACAACAACAACATAAGTATCAAGTCCACAATTGTTATATAAAAACTAAAAGAGACAGTAACATGCGCGCGCTGTTCGCTTTGTGAGCAAAAAAAAAAATATTTGTATTTTTAGAATGTTGCCACTGCAAGTTGCTACTTGAAAAGGATGTTGCACAAGTTTAGTTTCAGTGGGCGACGAACGTTCACGCCCATGCCCCCGCCCACTCTAACCATAAAGTGTGGCTGTTTACGAACATATTTAGCGCTGTGCGCTTTTGGGCGAAATTTCATTCAGTTACGTCGTCGTTATAACAACAACTGTTGCCCATTTTCATGAAAGTTACTACGAACTGTGCTGCCGGGCATTGTCGCTGGCGTCAGAATCTCAAATGCCAAAATTCACTTAAAACACAATTTTCGTTCAAAAAAAAAAAAAAAATAGAAAATAGAATAGAAAAGCAAAGAGAAATCACTTTAAAATTGTGGCAACATATCAGCATATTTGCGACGCTGCGCTAAACTTTTCGCACAACATTCAAAGGAGCCACAAAACTAGTTTACCACACAACAGGCAAATATCCTTGCTTCCTTCGACGCCTTCGCAGAGCATGGCATATGCACAAATTTAGCTGCGAACTTCACACAAAGTTACAATTTACAATTTCCATAGAATATTAAATTTGTGCACAAAAATTCCAGCTAAAAAGCGCTTAGTGATGAGCGGAATGTAGAGACAATCAAGGACTTTTAGAAAATTTAGATAAGACTTGGGCTTTTGGCCATAAAGAACTTTCTAAAAATTCGACTTTTAACCTAATTTTAGGCCAAGTGAACTGTTTGATCTAAAGTTTCTAAAAATTTACTTAAAGCCTTGGAAAGTGCACTTTGCAATGGTTGCAATAAGACTAGGCTCCACACTCAAATATTCACTTTGGATAATTTTATTGACTTGGGCATTGATGGCTCTATTAATATTTTCCTTCATGTCAATATTCTTCATAGATAAAAGTCGTACTTAAAGTTTCCCATAAATTAACTCATGCCTAGAATGTTAACACACAAGAAAAGATTAGCCCAATATCCTTGCATACGGCATGAATGTTGTGCTCCATATTTGTTGTCTATTGCTCCACCAGCATTTAAAGTAATTTCTACACAAACGACTTATACGAACTGTAGATGAACTACTGTAACCGCGCCTGAGCAGCGTAAATAATCCTTTTCTTTTTTTTTTGTTCGACTATTATTTTATTTGTACTTCAAAGTAATATGCAAAGTTTCGGTAATTTTATCACGTTACGACAGAAATTACCAAAGCTGCTGCTGTTGCTACTGCTGCTGGAAAATTGCTTAAACTGATTCCCGAGTGATATGCTGCTGCTGCTCTGTTGTATATGCACGACACGACAAAGTGAAGACGACACAGACAACAATTGTTCCAGCTGCATTCAGCCAACATTCATGCAACATATGACTGTTTGTCTTGCTGCTGCTGCTGTTGCTGCTGCTACTGAAATTTTTGTCGCTGTTGTGTTTAATAGCTGAATTTATGCAGTCGCAGCGATTAGATAATCTTCTGGGTCATAATTTTTGGCGTCAGCAAAATACAGTTTAGATAAGCACACGAAAAAAATCCCAAGTAAAATATCGAAAGAACAAAAAATAAAGAGAATGTTGCATTAGTTTCCAGCGCATAGTTTCGTACACATCGCAGAGCAGCCACTTAACTTTCAACCTCAACAATGACTCCCACTGTCAAATTGGTGGCTGCAAAGAAGAAGAAGTTGTAGGAGTCGCATTACAACGCTGAGTTCTGGGCATACTTTCCTCACGGCATTCGTTATCTTATCGCGCAAGGCAAATCCAAAAGCGCGCAGCTCTTGCAACATTTCCAGTTCTTGTTTGCGTAGTGGTTTTCTTTCTCGAGACGACTTGATTCTTTTTTTCAGTTAGCATTTAAATGCATATGTTGTGCTTGTTGCTTGTTGCACTATTGCATAATAGTTCAATATTACCTGCAGCTACTGCATTTCTTTGCCCTCTTTCGAGTAAAGCTACTGCTGGAGTGGCGGCGACGACTTGCCATTTCACAATATGCCACACGAGCGCGCACTTTTGTGTCATGGCAAAGTAATAAAGATCGCAGCAACTGATCATCGCTAGCAGTCTCTGGAGGCAGCTGCTGCAGTGGCAGTTTTTCATTTTTTGTTGTTGTTTTGTTTGTTGTTTTGGCCATATTTGGCAACACTTTTCTTTTGTGGTGGTGGTGCACCAAAAATTCTTTTCGACTATTGTAGGCAACACACTGCGTGCGCCTTGGCATACGTGCTGCAAACATGCATCACGCGGCAAACGTGCATTCGTTCGATGCTCTGCCGTTGCGCCTTGTGTGCATTAGATGGGTTGCAGAAACGAAACCCCCCTCCCCCCATTGAAAAAAACAAATAACATTATGCTCAACTTAAAAATGTCTGCGAACTTATCGCATAAAGGCATCGAAACAAGATTCTTTCATAAAACTGTTTTGCATAAAGTTGAAATAGGTTAAATGTAGTCGAGGCGTGCTCTGGCGAACTCTGTCCCAGCAACGACAACGGCGACGATGATTATGATGACTATGACGACTACGACTACGACGAAACAACCAACTGCTGACTCCCATCACAAACCAAAACTAACCAACCAACGAATCGACCAACCACCACGATCTCCGTTCATAATTTAGCAACTTTATTTCAAACCACAATTAATTTCAATTAACTTATACTGATACTTTTTTCTACTTCTTTCTTCCTTTACAGTGTTGGAATAATTGCGACCAGCAATTGGGTCCTTTTCCCTTGAATATCAATTCGGCGCTGCGTCAGGGCTCACTCGTACTCACCGACATCGCTTGGGATCAAGCAATTACGAATGCATCGAAACAGTGCCTGGTTACATGGGAGGTCTCCGGAGGCGGTCTAATGGGCAACCTATTGACTGATAGTTCTACTGTTGAATTATCCCTGTGGCCAGATACAGTATATCACGTACAAGTTACGTGCAAGCACAAGGTAAGCTATCGCCATGATCGGCGCTCAGATCACCGTCATAGTTGTGTAGCGTCGTCGTCGTCGTAGCGCGGCAATCGCAGTATTGTCTACCTACCAAGGTACACAATACACAATTGCGCATTAAACTGCGCCAGCTTCATTAGGGCAGACATCTTCTTTTTCGTTGCGCCACAAAGCAGCAGCAGCAAAAGTTGCAAGCAGCAACCAAGGCAAGTCGCCAATAAAACATTACAACGATATAATTTTATTGTGCTCGCGCGCGCTTGCGCTCGCAATCGCTCTCTGGCGCAGTGAACTATGTTCATCTTGCATCTTGCGGGCAATGCGGCAAAATCTGCAAGTGATCGTATCAACATAATGCGCAATGCTCATCGATTGTCTACCACCAGCCTAAACCGGTTTGAAGAGCAGAGTTCACCACTGTACACCGGATGCAAGACATCTTAAGACTTTAAAGTTTCCTCCTCCTCGCGGACGTCTTAACAGTTTCTCTTATAATTGCAAGCACCTCTTGTGTGTGTGTGTGTTTATTAGTTTTGTTTACGGCACTGGCTATGTTCTTGTATCCGTGTTGTTCTTACCATGGTGTGAAAGTAGCACTAATTGCCTAATTACACCATTGTTGCCCGCCTGCCTGCCTACCTGCCTACCTGCCTGTATGTCTGTCTCTCTGTTGACAATGCAGCATCGTTGCGTTTGCCAAACGCTCGCGACAGAAATTCTTTAGGCTGCAACGAGAATTGCATGTAACTGCATCCTTAGCCTACTTCCCAGATTGCATGTTCGCATGCGATCATTTTTCTGCACACACACACACATATGCACATCGGCTTTCGTCACCATTCGATAGCGTATAGGCATCTTAAACTCAGTCCATCCGTCTTGGGATACTTGTTTTTTTTATGTGTGTGGTTTTTGTAGCTTGCTGCAATGCATTCGCCGTTGCAGCTTTATTGCGTGCACATGATTAGTAAGTCCACAAGTCCAAATACCTCGACATGCGACATGCAATTATAAATGATTTGCTCGTCTGCAGTTCAGTCAAGGAATCATATCCTTATTATGCTTGCTAATATTTGTACACTAATTGACGTTAACAAAGCCAAGCCAAGCCAACCAAAGCAAAAGCAAAACAAAAAAACCAAAACAATATTGATCGATTGTCGGCGTGCAGCTGCTGACATGACTTTCCAGTCGTCGGCTGTACTGGACGACGACTGAGTCTCGACTCTGCAAAGATGTCATGTCGAACGAACATGTCGATCGTTCGTTCGTTTGTACGTTCATCGTTTTCCTTCTTCGCTCATCGAGTTCCAAATTAATTTGTTAACATTTAACATTTCGTTTACAAAAGAAGATGTCTGCAGACACGCAAAATCTTGCCCGCAGCACTTTTCAACACACCAACACCACTCCACACACAAAGATTTTCCTTACTAAAATGTCGTTTCTCCCCTTTGTTCTTGTTTTCTTTTTCCAGGAAACTGGTGGCATGCGTCGCTCCTACAAACTGATCGTGGACACACACAAACTGAGTGACAGCACTGCAACCGGCATGCAAGCCATTGCAATGGACACCGGTCTGGGCAAGTCGTCGTTACCCAATATCTATGCCGCCAGCGAACAGGCTTCATCCGGTGAGACAGACTCAAGAATGCGCATACTCAAGGACAGTTCCAAGGATTTCCTAACGCCCTACAATCCAAATGCCAATGTGCCGGCAACAAGCACCAAAGACACCCATTCCACAACGACAAGCGCAACAGCCACCTCATCGTCGTCGGCATCGCCGGCGTCTGCAACCAAACCAGAAGATGATGCGGCGCACATCAACTCAGTGCTGCGCACCAAACTTACCGGTCGTCTTCACATCAGCGAATCACTGAACTTCTCAACGCAGGGCATTGTTCTTGCAATGATTGCCTCAATGATTCTGTTCTTCGCACTGATTGTGCTCTACATGATGATGCGGCCCGCGCGCAAAGAAATCCCAATTATGGGTAGCGCCATCGACAAGGAGGTGCTCATACAAAGCGAACTGTTGCCCAGCCAAACACCGGCCGCACTGGCTGCGAGGGCGTCATCACAGTCTGCGGTAATGATGGTTACGGCAACGGGCGCGGCGGCGTTAACTTCGCCCGATGCACGAACACTGCATGTGTAAGGCTCTCGCGGTGTGCTGCACAATTGTGCTCGCTCTGCCCGTAGCCCGCCCTGACTTTAGCTTGTAAATAGTTCTTGCGCCAGCAGCAGCAAGTGATCTTTTCTTAATTTAAAAGTTTAGATGTGATGTATATTTAAATAATTTAGGCTTGTAAATAGTGTCGCTGCATGTTTTCGCTTGTTAAATTCAATTCAGTTTAGTGGATATTTATTTTGTTTGTTTTTGTTTCCTTTTGCAAAACCGAGTGCGTGTATAGCAATATTAGGATTTAGTATTTACCATAGGAAAACGAACGAAAAAACAAAAACAAAATAACAAAAGCATGGGACAGCAGTTGGTAATAATGAAAGCACTCCAAGTGCAAAATCTACCTGACAGTTTAAAATTCATTTGGCTAGCATTAAGCGGAATTCTTATTTGAAATTGCAAAGCTTAGTAAATAAAGCAAGCAAGCAAGCCAACTGCCGGCACACACCCACTTAGCAAGTAGCAAACATTTTTGTAAATTACTTTCGACAGAGTCGTAGTGAAATGCAGCAACACTGTTGAAATTCGGCAACGCTGTGTAGAAATTCGGCAACGTTGTCTAGAAATTTATTAACGCTGTGTTGAAGTTCGGCAACGTTGTCTAGAAATTTATTAACGCTGTGTTGAAATTCGGCAACGTTGTCTAGAAATTTATTAACGCTGTGTAGAAATTCGACAACGCTGAGTAGAAATTCGGCAACGCTCTGTTGAAATTCGACAACGCTGTTTTGAAATTCGGCAACATTGTCTAGAAATTTATGAAAGCTGTGTAGAAATTCGGCAACGTTGTCTAGAAATTTATTAACGCTGTGGTAAAATTCGGCAACGCTGAGTAGAAATTCGGCAACGCTGAGATTAAATTCGACAACGCTGAGTAGAAATTCGGCAACGCTCTGTTGAAGTTCGGCAACGTTGTCCAGAAATTTATTAACGCTGTGTTGAAATTCGGCAACGCTGTGGTGAAATTCGGCAACGCTGAGTAGAAATTCGGCAACGCTGAGATGAAAAACGACAACGCTGTGTTGAAATTCGGCAACGCTGTATTGAAACGAGACAATGTTGAATTTTCGTTTTGAGGATTTTGAGTGAGATCATATTTATTGGTATCGTATGGTATGGAACGGTATGAAGAACGTTTTCATTCTAGACGCTAGATATAACTGTTCGAATGATTTTTTCTAGTCTCGCGTGAGTTTGCTTCTTCTACTTCTTAAGTTTACATTTTATTAAGAACAATCTTCGATTTTTTTTCCCTTACTTTTTATACTGAGACCGATTCGTACCAGTTTAAAGTTATTTTTTCTTAATTGTATTCATTTGTGGTAGTCATTTTTTTTTCTAAAAATTTTTTTTGATTTGTTTAGCTGACATTTTCAAACGCTAAAAACTTGTATAAAAATAAAATCATTAAAAAAGGAAAAAATCAAAAATATCTTCCAAGAAAATGAAAATTATGTATAAATAAAAATTATTCAAAATACAAAAAGAAAAAAGAAAAAGAAAAGATATGCTGAAAATGCATTTAAATGTAAATAAGTCCCAACAGCAAATACGGTAAAAAGCAACTTTTGTACATAGAACACACACATACACACAAACTAACAAACAAACAAATCGTAATAATAAGCTTATTTAAAATTAAATTAAAAACAAAAAACCAAGAAAAAATTTCGAAAAATAAGTAAATAAATGAATAAAGAGAAGAAGAAGAAGAAAATCGAAATGTCTGCGTGTGTTTTCAATAGAATCAAGCAATTTTACACTTTCTCCTCCCCCCCTGCTAAACACTCTCCGCTCCTCTACGAAAAGTTCAAAACTGCAACGAAATCTTTTGAAATTCAGTAAAATTTTTGCAAATTAGAAAAGTATCTATAGAATACACAAAAAATACAAATACAAAAACAAAAACAAAAGAGTCAAATGAAATGTATTTTTTAAAGGAAAGCACACATGCAAAGACTGATAACTGTATCTATGTAAAAAAAATGAAAGCAACAAAAAAATTACCCTAACATTAAAATAGCCGTAAGCAACAACAAAACAAAAAAAAAAACAAAAAACACAAAACTTTCATTAAATAATTTCCATTTCAAAGCATAACAACAACAACAAAAAAAAATACAATTTTCATAAATTATTACAATACAAAAAAAAAAAAAACTCAAACTCAAAAATCGAAAACGAAAAAAAAATAAAATGCAAAAGAATTTGTTGTTGTACTAATTGTTTTTGCTATTAACTGTTTTTTAACCAAATTTATAATTTAATCGTAAATTGTATGCAACATTTTGCTTATTAATTAGTTTCTATTAAATGATTCGTAGCTTAATTTAAGATATGCTTAATTAAATTTAAATTGTTAAAACATAAATAATATTAACAAAAAAAACCACAAAAACAAAAGCAAAACAATTGTAATTAGTAGTTATGTAAAAATAAACAAAAATATAAACACTAAAATACATTTAAAAAAAAATTAAAAAAAAAATATTACTGAAATATGAAAATTGAATTTAAAATTAATAAAAAAAAACTATTATAAAATAAAAATTCGCATTTGTAATTGAATAGAAGAAAAATAATAAGAGAACAGGTAAGAAAATTATGTTCGGCTATGTCGAAGTTCATATACCCTTCGTCATTTCAATGAACCAAAAAAGGTCCTTCTTTTAGCACATAAGTGCCACACATCTCAATTATAATCGGGCGTCTTTCTTCGCGGATCACGCCCCTTTATTTGATGATAGATTTGTGTAACTATTAAAGGGTTTAATACCGATTTTAAACTGGATATCTGCACTAGAACTCATCTCAACTCAGAAGTTTAGTCACTGTGCCGAGGTTCAAGTGCCCTACACAAGCGCAAGGACGCTACTTGCCTGGCCCTCCTCCATTATAACAAAATGTGTTGTAAAATGGACATACAACACATTTTTGTTATATTTTAATTCTTAAGTTGACGTTGTTTTAATTCGATCACGCCCATTTCTTAGTCAGTGGTGATTTACTTCTCTTAAGTTTCATAGTCAGTTTGAACTAGTAGTTTGCACTACAACTAGTCTTATTGAACAACTAGTTATTTTCTTTGTTTATATATCTTCAACATATATAGTATATATGAGAAGAAGGCGTGGTTTTTATCCGATTTTGATCACTTTATAAATATTACCTCTGCTTGGAACAGGCATTCGGATTGGCATCACTAAATCCACTCGGATTTCGACATTGGACTTTTCTAGATATAAACCTAAATTGTTCCCATTTTAATATTTCCAACAGTCTTAAGGAAGGATATAGTTGTAGATTGCAATGGCAGTACCATCAGCATATTTTTGTTGATCAGACATATGAGGTACCCAATTAATTAACGGCATGTTTATGATCGTATGGATACAGTTTAAGGACTGATCCTAACGCCAGATTAAGCTGAGAAGGCTTTTGGTAACTTTTAATCTGGGAAATAAATTTAGTTAAACTTACCAAATTTTCAGAGAAATAACGTTGGAAAAAAATCTTTCCAATTTTTACTTTGCTCGTTTCACATTTAAGAACTTTAAAAAGGAGTTCTTGAGATCATTTTTTCTCTTAAAAGGTTTTCGCTTGACAAGGTTAGGTTAAGTTATTGATCGGCTTGAATCAAGAGCGTTTTGCTTGCATTGGGAGTGTTTTTTTTTCTGTGTGTGACTTTAGATATGATAGAAAAATTTATTTATATACAAAACTCTGTCATATGTAAATTAAAGAAACTGATTATATAAACGTTTATAGTTCATTTAGTAGCTACTTTTAGTCAATAAGTGCAAGCAGCGGTAATTAGATCAAGCTAACGCAACAGTTAATTGCAACCGGTTACTATAACCGATAGAATATAAATGATACTTTATGTTCTTTTATTTATATTCAATAACTCAAATTGTTAACAAAACTCTAATAAGCACTTTCGTGTTAGTTTCTTAGTACGGGACTCGTCTATAAAAATCGGTTTGATTCTACCGAGAGAGGTTAAGATGGTTAGGTAATTTACAGTTAATTTTAACCTAAAACATCTTAAATTTAAAATCCAATCAAATTTACATTAAGCGTAGTTTTTTAGTGTTACATTTGAAGAAGATTTGCATAAGCATCAAATTGACAAAATACGTCGCCCGAGCACACTCACACCGACATAAACCGAATATAATCAAAAGAAAATATATTTTCTAAGAGCAACAAACCACAGCGGAAATAAGCAAATAAGCACCCTCGAACAAAAACATTTACGAGAAGCCGTCATCATCATCACAATCGGCCAAAATCGGCAGAGCGCCGGTTGAGGTTCATGCCGCATCCGTTGGAATGAATCTCTTCAAAACGCAATAAAAATTTCATTTAATAAAAAAAGAAGCCGAAAAATACAAAAAATACAAAAACAACAACAAAAATAAACACACACACACAAAATGTGGCGGCTGAAAAACAATTTACGCA
Organism: Suillia variegata; assembly: GCA_949127995.1. Classification (NCBI taxonomy): domain Eukaryota; kingdom Metazoa; phylum Arthropoda; class Insecta; order Diptera; family Heleomyzidae; genus Suillia; species Suillia variegata. The sequence goes on from OX421846.1 coordinate 30,038,085, forward strand.
ATTGCAACAACAAACAAGATGGCGAGCAGCGGGCTAAAGCAACAGCAGCAGCAGCAGCGGGCCGAGATAAATGCCGAGCATGCAACATTCATTGCTGCTTCGCGCATTCAATGCAAATGTTGACGACTCGCGCTGATGTTGTTCGGATGCGGACGGACGCAGCGTATTGCTGCGGTACTGACGGTGTGTGGGAAGTATATTTTTCTTTAATTTAAATTTGTTTTTATTTTGGTTTTCGCTTTGTTTTGTATGCGCTGTGCAAATTTTCAAGGGACACTCAATGGCGGCGCTCGTGTCGCTACGGCTGATGCTGATGTTGATGCTGATGCTGCTGTGGCGGCTGTGACCATGCTCTGCCCACTTGGGGGCATCGCCTTCAACATTTCAACAGAAGCCCTTAAGGGATTTTCCAGGATTTTGCATTTGAATAAATCGACAAGACAGCGCGAAACGCGCACAGGAAGCCGCAGGAACAAAACAAAAAATTAACAGTACGCAGAATACGGTCGCACACACACACACACATATACACATTCACACAAAAGTGGCAGCAACAATGCAAAAATAAAAAATCGAGAAAACAAAACGAAATGAAAACAATTTTCCATTTTATGCGCCATTCGGAAAATGAAAAAATAACAATTGTCCATTCACTTCAAATAGCCAAAATCAAGCCTGTTGACGGTTTGATAAGAACCAGCAACAACAACAACAATAACAACAATAAAAGCAGCACAGCAGCAGCAGCAGCGCCATCAACGATAACAGTGAATCGGAAAAAACCAAACCGAGATACTGAAAATGAAAATGGCCAAAATGCGCCGTTGCACAGTATCTAAATGCGGCCTTTAAAGAAAAACAAAATTAATTTTTATGCACCACTGAGTGGGTTTATATTGGTTCTGGTCTAATGTTTGTAACGTAGAGATATACTCGAGATAGATATACACACACATATATATCAAGATCGAAAACTGAGTCGATTTAGCCATGTCCGTCGTCTGTATGTCTGTCTGGCATCATTTCTTGTTAGCACGATAGCGGGAGAACCGTAAGAGATATTGAAATTTCATACACTGATTGTCCTTATGCCCTAGATGAACTAATTTGATTTTGAAGCCAACCCGCCCATGACCACTCCTACTATTACATAAAATACTGATATCTTTTGAACCAGATATCTGAAGAACCATTGGAGATATTAAGTTGAAACTTTTTACGAAATTTTCTGTCAGGCTTGGGAACAACTGATTAGGAAACGATTAGGGTGGTCCATGTTTGTTATTTTGATTTATTATATGTTTAAAACTTTAATATAATATTTTGGTGCTCAAACGATCTTAAAAAAGTAGAGTAATCTAATTAGGGTGGTTCAAGATTAATTTTTCCTTTTATATTATATATCATTATGAACCACTCTTATATGATTGTGATATTTAACAATGTGGTGCATTTGTAATAGTCGGTATGACCGACTATAATTTCTTACTTGCTTTTTATATATTCTCCAGTACTTAAGTAGACTTTGTTGTTTCTGCTCGCGTAATTGCAATTAAAATTAAAATAAATAATTTTTTTTTTAATTTGCTAAACTTCAATTTAAACCAAAAACAACTTCGAACACATTCGACATTTTTGTCCCTCTCCAGAGTACTTTGCGCTGCGTTCTAAGCTGACGCATAGCATGCGCGAACGCGTTTTTTGACGCCGCGCGCACGATACCGCATCAGTTTGGCAGCAAAATCAACCACGTAAAACTCACGCACACACATCAAAATAAAAAAAATAAAAACAAAAAGCGAAATTCACTCACACACACACACACAAAACGCCTAAAAATTTGCTTTTTTCAAGCAGTTCTGCAATAGCCTCGAAACGGGACAAATAAAAGCAACAACTGCCAGCAACATCGGTGACTAGCATCAGCAGCAACGACGACAACAACAACAAACACAACAACAGCAACAACAACAACATTGGTAAGGCAGCAACGGTGACAGCAAACAGCTCACGCTTCGTCAAGTGCGACGGCGGACGGTGGCGGCGGCGGACGGCGGCGGCGCACACACACACACACACACACACACACACACACACACACACACACACACATTTCCAAAGAATTGGTTTTTAGCCAATTTCGAATTCGACATTCGGACTAACGGACAAACGGACAAAAACATTGTTGCGCGCATTTTACGAACGTTCGAACGCAAAATCGCATCCGGCACAAAAGGATTAAACATTTGTTTGGTTTTATGTTTTTCGGCTTTTCCTTTTTCGTTTGTTTGTTGTTGGTCTTTTTTCTATTTGTTGTTGTTGTTTTTGGTTTTTCTGCGACAAATAGAAAAACTTTATGTCGCGCTTGGCGGTGGTATTACGCTGCTAAAGCTTTGTTGTTTTTGTTCTTTTTATGTTAGCAGAAAAAATTTGATTGGAGATTTTGTGGTTCGCGCTACAAAATCGATTTGAAATTTATACACTGGCAAATATTTATGTGCATCCTCCAACTCAAACTAACGCACGGCATCAGTTTTTCAATTAGTTTCGCAGTTAGAATATAAATGAAAATTTAACACCAATAATAAAAACAAAAGAAAACATTGACCAAAAGTCGTAATATTGCTAAAAATTTTCAACTCAATTCCGAAATTCTTATTTCTAACTTCCTCTTAACACAAATCTTGATATAGGAATATTAATCTTATTTCAAAATTTAACATTCTCATTTAAGATATAACAATCCAATTTTTAAATTTGTTCATCTATATAAAGTATGTACAAATTAATTTATCTTCCTTTCTTTGTACCCTATGCCCGTCTTAACCATTCATCCAATTGGAATGACATTTTACTAACCCACGCCCACAATTTGTAAAACTAAGTAAACAAATTCGATTATATCGATAATATAGCTCATAAAAATGAAATTCGGTATCTGAGTTTGTAAAGGCACTTTCAAAAACTGCCCCAAAAATGGGCGTGGTTAGATCAATTTAACGCACACTTTAAAACAAAGGAAAATATATGAAATTTTGCTCCTAAAAATTTGAAATTTTGTTTCTGAGTTTGTATGTGCACTGTCGATAAATTTAGCAGAAGTGGGCGTAGCTGGAACAATTTAACGCCCACCATCGTAACTCAGAGTCGGTACAACGGGAAGTACCGGAAAGTTCCGCTTACTAATTATGTTACATATTTATATTCAGAGCTAGTCTTAAAACATGATTGAAAATTGTATTTCCTGCAGCTGAATGTTTAAATCCAGAATTTCCAATTTAATTTAGAATCGAAACCTCGCAATCTTATTTTGAGTCAGAATACAGCAATCCAAAATCAAGCCCGACCAATTCTAAAATGAAGATCGTTCTTAAATGTTATTATTTCGAAAAAGAAAAAGACTTTTCTTCAGTGCCTTTGAGCATTTTGACAGCGATATGAACATATATTATCAATGTTTTTAAAAAAAAATTTGAACCAGTCTTTTTTGAAGTCAGTTGACAAAAAACAATTTTCAAGAAATATCAAACACTCACGAGAATAAATTGAAAGTTAACAATTTGGCTAACAAATTACCAAAATAAGACTAGAGCCAACATATCTAAATTAAATTCGACTTTTCCATATTATCGGAATTTGCACACTAAAGCCAAACAAAATTTGCTTAATTTTATTTCTATTTTTACTTTTCTATTCTTCGGCGAAATTATCATCTTCTACTTCACTAAACTTTTATTAATTTGGTTTCCTTAAGGATTACCCTAAATAACGACGTCAAGAAACAACGAACGCCTGAATGCGCCAAAGCTACTTTACAAAATCCCAACCGCCTGTCTGTCTGTCTGTCTGTCTTAATACAATAACAATACCAACAACAAAAAAAAAAACTTGCGAAAATGGCATCAACGGATGAACAACAAAAACAAAATAAATAAAAAAAGGAAGACATCACCATTTCCAAATGGACCACAATTTGCCAAACAATTTGCAATCAGTGTGCTAGAAAATAAAAGAAAAATAGGGACACATACACACACACACACACACATTGCTGCTCTGGCGAACATATTTTGCACTGGTCATTGGAGATAATCCGCTTTGAGAATAATGAAACGTGCTTTTGCATTAGGACATTGTTTGGGCACATAAACTCGTAAGTACTCGAGAGAAACAAATTTGAATTTTAAGTCTTAACTTTAAGTGCAAGTGGTAACAGAAATTTGCAACGAATAATTCATTACCATATATGCATGAATTAAATTTTCTCCTCTCGCAACATATTTGCGCCATACAAACGAGTATACATCGACATACATTTGTATGACCAACAATTCACGAAAGTAATGACAATTTGCGCCAAGATCCAAAAAATCCAAGTTCATATTAGCCACGAACACGATACACAAAGCATACGAGGCAATTGTTCTTCATGTTTTATGAGCCCCAACGCCACCATGAATACAACAAAATAACAACAATAGCAACAACAACAACAACAAAATAAAAGTAAGTGCTATGCGCAACGCAAGGATTTTCGTTTTTGGCAAGACAATTTCACTTCTGTGCAACGCACACACGAGGTACATGCGTATTTATTTTTATTTCATTTTCTCTCTTCTCTTTTCTTTGTTTTATTTGTCATTTTGCTGCTTTGCTTTTTCCTTTTGTTTTTCCATGTTTATGTTTATTACAGCACAGAAACTGGCCAAAAATCGTCTTCGTTGTGCTCTTTTATTGGTCGGAAACAAATTGCTGTGCTTCTTGTTGAATTAAGAAATTGTATCGCAGATAAAAATTGTTCCCCATGTTGCGATTGTGTTAATGAAACACTTTGCTTTTAGTGTGAATGGCTGGCTGGCAGGCTGACTGGCTGGTTGGCCCCCGGATCAGTTATAGGCTTTATTAGCTTTGGCCCAACTCGACCCTCGGCCTCTTTAGCATTGTCACTTACGCTGGAGATAGCGACTGGCCATATACATTTAATGTGTCAGTTACCATCTGAGTACATTTGCAATGGGTAAGTGTGTAAATCTCTGCTTTGCAAACAAAAGTTCAATTCACAGGAGAGGACTAAAAAATCGGATGAATCTAAACAATTTTTTTGAATTTTAAACTAATTTGGAAATTGGAAATGTTTTTATTATAACTCGTTAATGGAAGTAAATATTTGTATGTATCAGTTGCCATGATTGGAAAGTAGCAAACAAAACAAGTTAGAAAATTACAGTCGGTTTATCCGACTATTATAAATGCACCACATTATTATAAGTGTTTCATTAAAAATAGTTTTTTTTTAGGAATACAAATTTGTAATATTACTTGGTACTCCAAATTAAAGAGATATTCTTTGTAAAAAGTTTCAATAGCCAAAGATCTGTGTAAAGCTCAAAATTTTTAATAAAAAAAATTAAATAAACATAAAGCACCCTTATGTAATCAACTCGATGATTTTAAATCAACTTTTAATCAGTTCATTTCAAGCTGAACAGAATACTTTGAAACAAGATTTCAACCTAATATCTGCAATACTTCTCAAGATATCGTGAAAACAAAAAGTTTGAGTTATTACGGTAGTTTACGTGTTCACAAGCAGAGATGCTTATATAGTAAATCAGTTCGTCTAAGGCATGAGAGCACACAGCACAAATCAACATCTTCAACGGTTCAGCAGCTATCGTGTTTACAAAAAATAATTACAGGCAGACCAACTGCCGGGAGTATTTCTATATACTAAAACTGTTCTACCCAAACTCCACCGAGTGGTGCATAAAATAAAGTCAAGGTTCCTTATTTTACAAAAGGTTTTACCATAAGTCGTTCCTTTTTTTTCTGTGTAATTTTTTTTTAACACACGTTTTTTATTTTAAACTATTTGTTATTGGAGTGTTCCTTTACCATTGTCAATTCTCTTTGATTTAGAAATAAACAAGGACCACGCTGTCATGCTTAACGCTGGACCAAAGTAATTTTCGACAGTGTTACGCGTGGCAAGTTAAATTGTAATTATGTGTCGCCACCAAGGCACACCGCTCCCATATATACATTTTTCTATTTTTTGTAAACGACATAAACTTTTAGTTTCGAGCTGTTAGTGCTGGGCTGACTGGGCCAGCTCAATAGAGCACGAAGTACGAAGAACTGTTAAGCAAGGAAGTGTCATTTCTGGCACTGTGCGCAAATACCAAAGAAAACTTTTTAATGAATTTCTGGCGCTCAGCAACACCAACACAGCAACAGCAACAGCAATGCCAAAATATTACTTTAGCGAAGGCGAATAGCGCTTGCCAAATGACCTGCTGCTCCAGCGTTGGTACCAACTATTGGACAACAGCGCAGCAGAGAGAGAGAGAGAGAACGAAAAAACACGAACAAATAAAAACAGAAACAAAAATAGGACAGGCGGAGCAAACCCTTTTGTAATAAACAAAAATTACAGTTGCTACAAGTCCAATGAAATTGTTGGCGCTAATTACAAGCTGCAAGTGAAGTTGCGCCACTGCTACTGCCGCTCGTTGGTGTTGCTCCTTTGTATATGTTGGTGCGGCGCGGACACCGATTCGCCTAATTGTAGCTCTTGCTGTGCGCGCGAGAATAACAATTAGTTGCATCATTAGTTCCATTCAGATGAGTCAAGTTGTGCGATGCGACAATGGCCTGCGCAACGCGTCTTCATCGTCTTCATTTATGCTTTGTCGTCTGTCCGTCCGTCCGTCCGTCCTACTCTGCAGTTGTTGTTGTTGTTGGCTGTCGTTTTTCTTATTATTTGCTTTGCGTAAAATAGCAAAAGAAAAAACATTAAACTTTTTAAATGAAATTTTCTTGTACATCTTTGCTCTTTTTTGTTTGTTGGTTGGTATCTTGGCACAGAGAACGCCCGGAACGAAGTCTTTCCTCTTGGCAAGGACCTTTGGTGAGTGTTTCAGCTGCAGCTGACTTACTAGCACAATAATTAAACTAATGATTTAAATAGCAAAATCGCAGACATTTTGCTTGGACATTCACTTTATGCTCGTCTTGTGTAAAATTCTGATTGTTTAAGACTCAATTTATTACAATGGAAATACAAGAGAACACTGGGACACGCGAATTAGGTGTCATATGAAAGGAAGTTTTAAAACCCCGTATCCTTTTTGTTTTTCTAATGTTGTAACAGAATACGAATGTGATTTTACTAAATAGAAACTTTGTTATGTCATTACATTTTAAGAAAGGTATGCAGTCTTCTGGTCACTGTGTATTAACAGGTCACTGCCTAATCGGATACCATGCTTTTAGGATGGGATTAATGTTTAACAATTGATGTTGAAACTGCAACGAACCGGACGAAGAAGAAACTCTAGAACAAATACTTTGTCATTTCCCAGCGCTAGCCAAATGCAGAATGAGGATTCTTGGACAAGCATTTTTTAAATCTCTAATCGAATTATCTAAAAAATTAGAATTAAAATACTTTTCATATGACACCACTCTTGCCTCTTTATTTATAAACATTTTCCAATTAATACTGTAAATTTTGCATATTTAATATAATACACATTGTGAATTGTTAGTGTAAAAGACTCAGCATATATGTGCCAAACACTCTACTGCATTTTCATTTGCTGATATACAATAGAATAAGAAAGAATAGCAACCAAAAATGTATTTATTAACCAGGTTCAAATTGTCAATTTATATGTAACCTTTATTTTATCATATCTAGCAAATTTAAAGATTCGTTCCATGGTGTAATGTACATAAGGTTAGGAATGTAGAAAAATGTCTCTCTCCACCTCGATTGTTTCTCTCTTTGAAAATTTAATTTTTGTATAGTTGTCTTGGTTGCTACAAAAACATTAAATCAATAAAACAATATCGTAGTTTGTTGTTAAAAATATAAAATTAAACTACAAATTAAAGCAGACAAAAAAGGCAGATATCGCGGTGAGTTTCTACTTTCCTAACCTTATATTATTCAACCATGGATCGTTCCAACTTTTGTTTTGAAAGTCCCAAAAACATAAAAATCCGATATCAAAGTAATCGTGAGCAAATCATTTTTCTTATTATGGGAAAGAGGGAATTCGAAACTGGAAAGCCCGAAGAGCTAAAATAGTTTCGAGCCTCTTCGCCAAGTAAATTGAAGTATTCCAATTTGACAGCAAATATTTTTAATTTATGTTTCCTCTCTTTCATTTTCGTTCTTAACCCAAAAAAGCCCCCTATTCAAAGCAGGTACCAAAATTTAAAAATATTTGTACGTGCTTAAAAAACAGTTTTAAGCAAGTTTTTATTTATTAGGAGTTTTTTGCTCACAGAATTATTCTTAACTATTTTGTTCAAATACTTAATCCTTAAATGTATACGACATGTGAAAAACATTTTATTGACATTATTTGGCAAAGTAACATGAGTCGATGGAGATACTAATGATTCATATAAATTGGGAATACTGCAAAGTTTGCCTCCATTTTTAAGTATAAACACAAGGAGCATGTATGTATGTGGCATGATTAATTTTTAATTTTAAAATTCGTTTCAAAGGGTTAAAAAGACACAAACAAATGAAAAGGAAATTTTAAAAAAAATTTGACAACAGATCTGTCAAGTTGGGATACTGAGAGAGAATGTTATTTCTACCTGACACACTTTATTAATTACACTATGCCGTTTTACAATCCAGTAAACATATGTGAAATTCAACAATTTCATAGTTTTGTCAGTTGTTTTCAACCTATAACTATTTTAATGTAATTTTTATACAATTTTTGACAGTTCTTTTTCAAGGCTTGCAAACATTCAATATTTTGGGCCATTTTCGCGTATAAGGGAATACCCCTATTAATTTGTTTTAATAATGATTCGTTTTGGTATGTTAGTGCTCTAAAGATTTTATTATAAATCTACTAATCAAGTTTTAGCAAACCGCTCATTGTTTTTCCAATCAAATTTAATACCGCTCAGCATCGTTTTGCTATTCCAAAAACTATTTGTTAAAACCTCGACGCATCCCTGCTATTTAATTTCGCTCGAGTGTTTTTATAGCAGCACATCCTGCTGAGCGATTGTATCCTGTATCCTCTTCCGCGTAAGTTGAGCAGAAACGCAAACATGTTGTCATACATACACACACACACACATATTTGTATATTTGTAGCGCGTATTTGCCTTCATTACGTCCGATGTTATGATTTGTTGTTTTAAGTGTTGTCTTGCATGATTTTTCACATACCGCAGGATAACCCCCCCCCCCCCCCCCCCTTACAAACAAGAACAACGTTCTCTCTTCGCTTCTGTGTTTTATATTTTTTTTCATTGTTCTCCAGTTTGTTGTTTTAGGACACATAAGGAGGATATGTGGCGGCGTTAATACGACAAAGGACTGACTTCCACATTTTTAATTTGTGTAAATATTTGCGTAAGTGGGATGGACCCAAACAGGGTGGCATCTCATATTAACGAACATATTACAAATCATAACGAAATTCTAGACCCTGTATTTAGAAAAGCACTTTACGTTTCACCTTGTTTTTTATATTTTTGTTGTTGTTGTTTTTTTGTTGATGTCATTCGCCGTTTACTGTCACTGTGGCTCGAATGTCCTTTTCGCTTGATTTAACCTGCACGAATGCTTGTGTTGGCCACATTTTTATTCCGAGCAATTTTGTTTTTGTCTAAAATTGTGTGTGTGTGTGTGTGTGTGGGTGTTTTTTTTCTTCTTCTGTTTTCCTTTTCTATATATTATATATGTACATATGTGTGTGTTTTGTTGCACGGATGCTCCGCATATTGTGTTGTGTGCTGTAAATGCGATGTTTACCCTTCTTCGTTTCCTTGTTGCAATTGTCACTTGCGCGGTGCCATGCCATGCCAAAAATTTTTAAAGGACTACGACGGGGACGACCGACCCTATGTGGTGGCAATTACCCACGTGACTGAGCAAACACAATACGTTGATCCTGTTTTAGACATAGAGAGAAGCAAAAAAAATGTATATGTACGCCAGGCAACGCAATGTCAACAAAGCATTTTAACGCATTTTCCAAAATGCCCTGTTAGGTACACTAGCATGGGTGGGAGGGAGCGGCAAAAACGCTTCCTCTACCTCAATTAATTTTTTTTGTTGTACATCTTTTTGCGTAAATGTTGAAAATTATGTGGCAACAGTCTTTCTATTTTTTTTTCAGTCATTTCCGCCGTGGCAAGTGTTGGCAGCGCTCACCGAAAATCCGGTTTATAAATTAGTGCAACATTGTGTCGCCCCACGTTAACCATTGAGTCTTCTTTAAAACCACCCACCAATGGTCTTGAATAAAGCTTGGACTTGAATAAAGCTACCAACGGTTTTACTTATGGGGAAACAATTTTAAAAATCAAAAAGAATTAATATAAAATTGGTCAAAACTGTGATACCAATAGGATCAATATTTTATCGATAGTTTATCTCTCGGATAGTTTGACGATTTTATAAAAAAATTTATTTCGAGTGAATATATTGCGGAACACATTTCAATCTGTAGTTCTGACATAAACTGAAGATAGCCGAAGGTTTATATTTCACTGCTCGACTTAAAATAAATGGTTACCCTAAGCTTAGGCCAACAATGGATATTGGCATTAACTAACAATTCTGCATTAATTGAAACATTCTCATCAATTTACTCGAAGAGAGTAAAAGCCCAAACCAAACGAATATTTTTCGGAAATAATACAAAAGTACCCCCCCCCCCGGCGGTACTGCTGCTTGTTAACGCGATGTCGTCGTCCACATCGACAGGGTCCAACGGAAAAGGGGTCATTTAGATGCCATTCGTCATAATTTCGTAAATTAAGCGGCGACCGCAGTTCGGTGCAGTGCGGTCACAGCGAGTTGCAAGTAACTAAATTGAAAGGAAATGCCGTCGATTTCGTCGACGGTCTCGGACAGTGACTAATGCCAGCGATAAACTGGCTTAATAGGATAATATTATGAGGGCTTTTTTTCTGTTTTTTTGTTTCGGGGTATATATGACACTCCGTGCCTTGGCCTGAGTTGGTATAAATTTTAAAAATCCATTTATTGTGTGGCTCTTTTGCATTTGTTTAACATACTCCATTATGTTGCCGGAATCACCCGCTTCGTATGCCAAATTAGAAATGCGCACAGGGGCGCAGCAGCACTTTGTTTTACTAATGAGCAATATTGTTGCTGTATCTCTGGGATATGCAAGACGTGCGGATTATTTGAAGTAATTGATTTGATATGGCAAAACTTTTTTAAATATGAATTGTGATCGTAATGGTAGGAGAGGGTTGAAAAGAAAACCGATGGTCATCATTTCATTTAAATAATTTTCAGCGGAAATAAGCTAGTTATAGAATTGGGGGCATTTAATCTTGACTGCAATATTTAAGTTTAAAGTGTTTTGTTTCAAAAATTAACAACAAAAACGTTTCAAAAAATCTTGTAAATATTTTTCTTAATTTTGAGTTTTAATGGTCCCGTGGGTCGGATATGCAAACTTCAATCAACAAATGCAAAAGCGAAATACTTAAACGTTGAAACAAATAACGGTAGAGGCAACGTAATTTTAGTTTTATCAAAATTTCATTAGTACAAAAAATAATTTATTACCAACATTTCAATATTAAATTTTTCAAAACATTTAACATTACTTGTTAACCAAGGCTTGAATTAAGATATTTTTAGAATAATAATCTAGTTTAATCATATCCCACTGAAAGTGATCATGCTAAACATTTCAGTTTACATGCAAGAAATGTACAGGGTATATTACCTGTAATTTAACAAGTAGCGCTACTTAACTATCAATAAAATTGTGATATAATTTGTCTTTCCGTATATCTTTCTTATGCATTTCTTGGAAGGATTTGTTGAATAAATATTTATCACGCTAACACAAGTAACACATACTAGTGAGATATAACTTGGTATTAGACCGTAGTTTAACGAGTGAAATTTCAAAGATATGAATTTTACAAAACAACAATTTCCATGAAAATGTTGTATGCATTGGTAGTATCTAAAGTTGGTTTGGGTGTGTCTGTTAAGCATTTTTTTAAGTTTTCTATAGCTTTATTATAAACTAAAAAATAAAAATTTTCCACTACCCAAATTCCAAATCAATGAATTCCGCATTCTCAAAATCCAATAAAGACTTTAGACATATTTTATATTCGAAAATGTAAACTTGCTGATTTGTTGGTCTAAGTACTTGGCCAACTTGCATCAACTTAATAAATTTGTCTGCAAGCACAATTTTCCTTTGCGTACGTGATCTCCTCAACTGAACACTTTACACAGCAGCAGCGGCAGCCAAATTTCTAAGTGGCGCGTCTACGAGAACCGATCCAAACACTAAATAAAAAATCGAAAAGTTGTGGTCAAAACCAAAAAAAAAAAACAACAACACCAAGTAAAGTTGAAATGGATAATATTACTAGAAGGCAGCCGCAGCAGCCTTTTAGCCTTGGTATGTTGTCTTAAGTTGTCTTGTCTTGAATTTTCTGTGTGTGTGCGAGTATTTGAACTCGCAGCGGCTGGAAGATTGCAGCTCATCATGTTCGTGTCGGCGTCATGTTTGGGATTTTCACACAAGTGTAAAATAAAATCAAATAAATGAAAATAAAACTAAAATTTTCGACTAAAACTGATTCGAATAAGTCGAGTAGTGTCGGATTGGCTGTACCACGTATTCGAGTAGGGTATATCGAGTGGAATGGGAGTGGTCGCTATTGCCAAAATTAAATTCCTTAGCCGCCGTCGCCGCCGCCGTCGCTCTGCTATGCTCAGTGCGAATTAATTTCGCAATTTTCTACGCATTTGTTGTTGCTTTCTTTGAGCTTGTACGAAATTTTTGCACACTTTACATTAGTCACATTTTTGTGCAGCGTTTTTCGTTTTACGCTTTTTGTTTGTTTGTTTCGTTTCGTTTTGTTTAACCCTTGGCAGCGCCCACATTAGCGCTTAAGCTTTCATAATTTACAGTTTTAATGTTTCCTGCAGCATCGCTCATTACTTCCGACCGCCCACTGCTTAACCTGGTTTTATACAAAGCGCACAAACTACGCCGAAAAAAACATTTTTTGTTTTCTTTTTGTTCGACTGACATTTTTTTTTAAGCGTTTACAAACATTTTTGCAATTTATTGCGTTTTTTTCTTTCCCTCTTTCTCTCTCTCGAGTAGAACAACTCAGCTTATTTGTGTGTGTGTGTGTGTTTTTTGTTTCCATCGTGTTGCATTCACAAGTGCAATTCGGATTCGTTTTGGGTTTCTTTTGGGCGCGTGTGTTTTTTGTGTCTTCTTTTCTGTTGGTTACTTTGTCCAGCCAGGCAGTCAGTCAGAATAGGGGTTAACTGCAGGGCTGGACAAGGCTAGAAATAATATGTTAATATTTTAATTTTATAAATTTTAAGTGACATGTCATGTGAGATCAACAATCGGTTGATTTTATGATGTCCGTGGGTTCGACCTTCTGTCAGTCCATCCACAGCGATTACAGCAATATTTTAAGAGATATCGAACTGAATTTTCGAATATGAGCTCCTATTCTCGAAACGGAGGTTAAGTTTTAAATTTGATTTAACCCCTCCCCTATACAAATCCCCATTTCGAATAAGGACACAAAATTTTTAAAATCGTTCCAGTGTAGATAATCAGTTCAAATTCTTAAAAAAAAAGGGCGTAATTGAATGAGAACAACGCCCATTTTTAAGTGAGATATGTAGCATATATGGGTTACAGTGAACACAGTTTTTGGCTGAGAGTATTTGAACTTTGCCCTTCGGCCTTGCCAAAGCTCAAATACTTACTAGTATATATTTCATATATTTCTAAAACTTTCAAAAATTGGATACTCAAATTTTTCAAAAATTATTTTACATATTTTCTAAAAAAATTGGAGTGCAAAGTTAATGGAAAAATTTTAAAAATATATAAAAACTATCAACTAACACCATTAAAACTTCTAGTCAGCCCTAGTTTCGCCGAGAACTGCTTGCCAGCGTTTGCTTTAACTCCGTTTCATCGTGTTGTTACGAAGATTACGTTTTATGTTTCCGCTTCCGTTTCGTTATCCTTTTGCACACAGCAATGGCATCTATCTGCTCAGCGGCGGATGACGATGACGGCGGCGACGATGCTTCGCTAAATTTATCCGCTATGCGCAAATGTTGCTCTTGCATTTGTTTTGTTCCCTTTCCTCTCCTCCATATTTTTTTTGTTGCATGTTTTCCATGTAAACAAATCTGCCGCCGCTATATGCAAAAAAAAAATATAAAAAAAACGCCAGCTCAAAAATAAAAAAAACAGTTGTTAAAGGCTAAAATGGACAACAAGAACAAGAAGAAAAAATTGCAACAAAATGGAAGAAGCAGCAGAAACTTCGCATATTAGACGAGAACTTTGAATCTTTTAATCTCACCGATTTGAACGCGTTATTATTGCAGTTGTAGCTGTTTTTTTTTATCTGTGTGTGTGTGTGTGTGTATTACGTTCCGGTGCCATGACCAAAACATGAAATGCAATCTTCTCCTGCGTTAAGCGAAGGCTATCATTGAGCGTAGGACTTGTTTCTGTATTTCTATTTTTTTGTTTTTTGTGATGTTCTCGACAAAACCAAAACAAAAAAGTGTCCAATGAAAATGTGAAAACAGAGAACAATTTTTATTCTATTCAATCCCTCCCTTTGAGCTTGTTTTAAGAAAATTGTAGATGAAATTATTTTGTTTGGAATAGTAAGAAAAACTAATAATCCAACAAATTTAGCGATACCAAAAGCGTCATCAGAAACGATATCAGAAGGAATACGATATCGAATCCGATTTAATTTGGCATTATCATTTTAAATAAAATAATTTCCTCTTATAAAAAAATATCAACGACTTTTCAATAAAAACCCAAATTCACAAGCTGGACTATCAACCAGCCTAATGCCATTGCAACATGATAGAAACAAAACAAAAAAAAAACATGGCGTAATCAAAAGCGGAAATGCGGCTCTCTCGCTTTTATGGTCTCAACGAAATGCGCAAAATAAGCAACGAAATTGAAAATTTCAAATAAAAAGAAACGAAACGAAATCCAAACGGACAGACAGAGAGACAGACAGACAGACAAGCGCAGGATTTTTAATTACACTGCCGCAGGCTGCAAAATAATGCAAAAATATCGCGCAGTACGACTATGTATATAAGTTTAACTGTGCATGTGTGAGTGGTGCACGTGTATGTGCGTATGTATGTTTGTATAGGGATTTGGGCGTATGTTTGCTCTAATTCGGATAAACCAATTTTAACCGCGCCACATGAAAGCCGCTTCGAAATTTGTTTGAATTTATTGATTCGCAAACGGCGTTTGGCACTCGCGAGGATTGCTGCGAATTATCAAACGTTGCGAGTTCCAATGGTATTTTCTCTTCTTCTTCTTCTTTTTTTCAAAATAAACAAATACAAAATATAAAACGTAAATGCATATTTTGTTCAATTTAAATTATGCATATATCAAAATAAAAAAAAACCATACTGAGTCGAAAGAGAAAACCATTTTTGGATGGACAGCTTTTCAAGGTATAAATAATTAAGGTTTAGTTTTGAATTCGAAATCTTTTGAAATATTTTCCTTATTAAAAATAATAAAGGGATTCCTTTAAATATGACAATCACTCGAAAATAGCGAAACATTTCGAAACTCAAAAAAAAAAAACTAACAAAAATTTAAAAAAACCTAATTTTTGCGTAACTCGAACATTTTCGAAGGAAATTAGTCGCGAAAACAGCCTCGAAAAACTAATAAAAAGTTTGTTATAAAAAAATGGTTTTTAAAAAAATATTTCACAGCGAACATACTTGATGATATGAAAACAAAAGACAGGCAATACTAATTCGAAAATTGCAATAGATAACAATTACTTGAAAATTACAATAGGCATTACTTATTATAAACAGCTGACTGACAGCTGTAAACAAAAAACAGCTGTCTGAAATCTCAAATTACTGAATCTCACAAATGTTTTCGAGGTCGCCAAAAAGGTGCGTTGCCGAAAAACGCTTCGAAACTTTTCGAGTTAACCAGTTTTCTTATTTAAAGGAATCCCTCTAATATATTTCAATGTACTCTTAAAGTAATTTTATTAATTTTATGAACATTTTAACATGTCGGAAGTTCAGACTACATACAAATGCGCCCAAGTCAAAGACGGTCCCTTATAAAGATTCCCAATAAGCGATATTAAAATCCCATAAATTATCATATTCGAATTAGTGCGTCTGTGGTTATGTTTGCATTGTGAGAAACAAATCACCACCGTTTTGTAATCGGATTCTACATACGAGTACACTAAAAATCGTGTGAATTATTTCGAAACTATGCTGGTCGGACGTTAAGTCGAACCAAAAAAAAAATTATAAATATGTATGTAGTTTGAATAGGTACAAAAGCCTAATTGATTTAAATATGTAAATTATCGGAGATTATTGGTGATTATTATCATTTTGTGCTGTTGTGTAGTAATAATTGATATTTATGACGGACAGCAAAGAGTTGAAATTTCAGCTGGCAAGGAAATATTATAGTAAAAATTTTGTATTGGCATTAGCTTACGAATAAATATCAATTTAAGATAGGAACTTATTAAAAATAATATTTTATTAAAAGTGTCTCAAAACCAAAAAATGTTTACTAAAAGTAATTAAATTTGTATTATAACAGGGTATGCACTATTTTTTTTTAGTTAGCTGATAGTTTCTACAGTAGGCCTTCGATCAGATTTTTTCGGTAGGAGTTTAGATTCGCATCTCTAAGGGACTAGTCTCTATTTGAGTTCTCAAAACTATAAACAAAGTTCGAATCATTTTTAGGGGTATCATGAACATGAAGGATGCATATATATAACAAATCGTCTTTAATATAAAAAACATCTAAAAATGAATTTGAGGATTTATATACAAGGTGGCGCAAAAGAAGTCATCCGATGTTGTTTGGCTCTTATTTTTTTTCTAAATAAAAAATTTCGATTCTGTTTTTTGATTATGTTTATTTAGACCTTTAGAATTAATTGTGTTAAGTCGAGAAGATGATATCGGATAAATGGGCGCCGTCACAATTGATTGCCATACGGGCTCGTTTTATGGCATTTTCCATCACTTCGGCGAGAGTTTCGGGCGATAAATTCTCGCATTCGTGTCGGATATTTTCCTTGAGGGCTTCCAAGGTCTCAGGCTTGTTGATGTAAACACGAGACTTCAAAAAACCCCATAAAAAGAAGTCCGGGACCGTTAAATCGGGCGATCTGGCGGACCAGTGCAAATCGCCAAAACGCGAAATTAAGCGACCCGGAAACGCGGCCTTCAGAATGTCGGTTGTGGCTCGTGCAGTGTGTGCTGTTGCTCCGTCCTGTTGGAACCACATGTCCACCAGTCCTAATTCGTCCAGTTCGGGCAGAAAAAACTCGGTCAACATTGCCCTATAGCGCGCACCGTCCACTGTTGTCGTTTGACCCGCGGCGTTCGGCCCGATGACTCCTCCAGCGTGAACAGCGCACCACGCAGTCACTTTGAGCGGGTGTAATGGTTTCTCGTGCATCACTCGCGGATTTTCGGTTCCCCAGAAGCGATAATTTTGCTTGTTCACGTACCCGCTGAGGTGAAAATGAGCCTCATCGCTCATTATGATTTTTGCCAACACCACAGACGAATTGTTACGCAAAAAAATAGACACAATTATTCCGCGTTCTTGGGGAGTGTATCGCTCCATGGCTTATTCACTTGTATTCTGTATCTGTCTAGTCCACAAATGTCAAAACAGATTTGACATTGGCGGCCATTTGCAAAAATGAGAGCATCTTCCAATGTATTAATATACAAACTAAAAAAATTGCCTAAAAATTAACAAAATAAATTTCTATTTTTTTAAATGTATTCCAAATACATCAACTTCACATGTTAAATGAAAGTTGAAATCATTCTGCTAACAATTTTATATTAAAAAATTGTATTTAGTCTTGTAAAACAATATCTACGCCCTTCGCCTCCCCCTACTTTATTTCTTTCAACTGCAGACAACATTTGGTTGCAAATCCCGCACCGGTGCTGCCATATTAAAAACCAAAAATATCGCCCATCCAACATTTGAGATGCCATCAGAAAAAATCGTAATTAGCAAAGCACTTGAGTTAATTACAAGGCACAGCAATTAAACAACTAAATTCAGTTTCCCCCTTAACGCCCCACACCCGCGCCTCTTCTCGACCAACATCTAATGTTGCTGTTTTTAGTGCAATAAACATTGGCAACAATGATACTCAACTTACAACTGCAACAATTAAAATTTAGCATCGCACATTAATAAACGAGCAAAACTTAAGGGGTCGGTGGAAGGACGATGGGGACGGGGGAATTGCTGGGGCAAGGAGAAAATTTTGGCTTGGCTGAGTGAGATGCTCGAACGCTGTTGCCAGCATTATTTCCCAAATGTTGTTGGCAACAATTTGATTGAAAAAATTTCACAAGTTTATTGGTCGACAATATGTTGCCGTTAAAATACTGTTGCTGTGTTTAGTAACGCAAGAACAATAGTAGCGCGCGGCAACAGCTGTGTGTGTATCCGAAAGATACTCATTTATTTTCTGTTTTATATATATATTTTATGTTGTTGTTTTTTTCTTTTTGGTTTTTGTACATACATCCATTGGATGTTGTAAAAAATCTGCGCTCATCGTTTTGCGGAATAAACTGAAAATCCATAAAAACAACAAAAGCAACAAACCCGAACTTTTGCAATATCATTTCATTGCGCAACTTGAGGCTGGCGTCTATGCCGCAACATACGCTAAGCGCATTATGCAGCAAAATCTTTGCTCGGCGCTTGGCCAATACAGACGGCTGAACTCCTCCTGCTCAGGTATGCCAAGCATCTTGTTCAATGGTGCGGCATCGACGGCAGCAGCAAGTGTGTTTAGCGCATTTTGTGCGCCAATATCGCAAAGTGTGGCAATTCTACGCAGTTTTCTCTACCGCCGCGTTTGGCTCTCTAGGCTCGCTTGGCATTTAATTAGTTATGTTATTCCTGCGTAGTCGTAGTCGTAGACTCCAGCGTGCTGCGGCATTCGATAAGAAACATTTTTATAGTCATTTTATAAGAATTTGCTTAGCATTACGACAGCATTTGGAGTGTAATAAGAACACACCGTAAGAATCGCAAACGCTCGTGAGAGTCGGTTTCAGTCACATGTGAAATTCTCAAACGATCGATATTTTAAAACGCCGAATTAAATTTATACTACCTGTTATCAAGGGAATTTTCGTAAACTCGAAAACTGAAAAACACGAAAATCACGAAAAGTTTCTAGCCTCTTTTCGGATAACCACTTTTTCGCGAACTCGAAAATAAACTCAACAATTGAACGGTTCGGTCAGCTGTTTTAAATTAGTGTTGCCTATCGTAATTTTTTAATTTGTGCTGCCTATTTATATTTTATAATTAGTCTTGCATGTCTTTTATAAATTTTGACTTATTTTTTTAACGAGTTGTAAAACAAAAAGCAAAATTAACTTTATTTATTTAATTATTTTATAACTTAAAGTTTCGAGTATGTTTTCACTACAATTTTTCCTCGAAGATTTTCGGGACACTCGAGAATAATGTTTCGTACTATTTTTTTTTGCTAGAGTCGAGTTTCGAGGTTTCAAGGTTTTCTCTTCATTTTTTAGTTCGAAGAAATACTTTCATAATTTTTACTTTGGTAGACTCTAAGCGGTACAAAGCTTGCTACCAACGTTTATTTTAAAAAACTGCATAGGTCAAAGGTTAACTTTATGATCGAATTTTTTCCGAAGTGAACTTCGAGCAGACTTCAGGGTCTCTTAGCTGGAAAAATGTTTTTCATTTTGAATGAAGTAAACTTGAAGGCTAACCGCTTGTGGCACGTATCGGAAAAGTAATTTTGATTGTATTGCGCAACTATTGGTCGGTTGGTGTTGGAGCGTATGCAACACAATTGCCAACAGCCAGCGCCAGGCATGTGAAACCCAACAATGAACTTGTCCAAGGTAGTCTAAAAAATATGGAAAATGAAAGTGAAAATGGAATTTTAAAATGCAAAGAACAAAAAATCGCATTAATGAGATAATTCAAGAGATACAACCAAAAAAAATTGAAAATTTACGTGCAGTGTATCATATAAAATCGGCGCCACTGCCAAAAAAAAGAGAAAAAAAAACAGAAGAACTCAAACGCAATATTGGGGCACATGTTGCTGACATATAAACGCCGGCTGTTGCGGCTAATATTGCAAATAAATTTGATTTTTTTTTATGACTTTTTTTTACGAAATGATGCGCAATTTTCTCGAAATACAAGAATTCCCATAAATCAGCGCACAAAAATACAAAGATGCGGCGATATGAAATGTTTGCGCTGCAGAGGAGAGCAGAGCAGAGCAGACAATAAAGATGCGATTTTTGTTGTTGCTTTGTTTAAGTGATTTTTGTGTTGTAGTTTTTGATATGTTCGCTGCTGCGCGCATCAAACTTGCCGTCGGTCATTCGCAGCTGACGCACGTTTGCCATGATTAATTTTTAGTTTTTGTTGTTTTTTTCGGCCTAAAAATACGAATACGCTCACAACATGTGAGACATATGAAATAATTTTTGCTGTTGAAAAAACAAGAGACGAAATAACGCCCCCCGAATGGCGTTGCCGGCCAGTAGCAGCAGTCAAGAGGGTGAACAAAATAACAAAAACAAAGCAAAACTAAAAAATGTCGAACAAGAACAGCAAATCAAAAAAAAAATGTAATATGGAAAAAAAAGTCGAGGAAAAACAAAAGAAAAATGAAAAGGCCAAAGACAAACAAAAGAAATTAAATGCTATGAAAACATTTCTACACACGGTCTGGCCTGGTCTGGCCTGGATTGCTTTTCTTTTCTTTTCTTTTTTCTTTTTTTTTTCATTTTGTTTGCTTTTTCACAGCAATCGAAAAGGCAATTTTTCAGGCCACATGTTAGTTTAGGCCATGATTTGATCGATTTCCGAAGTGAGGTTGAGTTGTTGAGCATCTTAAATTTGTTTTGACTTGATTTGTGTGATTTTAGACACACACACTCACACATACTTGGCCTCCTCAATCACACCTTATGTCGTCGTTTGTAGTTTTGCAGCAGGCAGCCAAGTATCTTTGAGATACCACATGCTAAATTTGTGAAGTTCGTTCGAAGTGATTGTGTTGGAATCTAGATTTATTCTATCGAAAAGCAAAATTGTTGTTTGGTGTAATATATACCCTACATTTTATTAGAACTTACTTATGGCAATATTTTTGTTCTATTGATTTCAAATCATAGTTGCCAACTATTTAATAATTTTTCATTAACTAAATATTTAATAATAGTAGACAAATATTTCCATTTTTATACTCTTTGACATGTGCAATTACGTTTTGAGTTTATATAGTTCGTTCTTCCATGTGTAACGGGTTAAAGAGGCGTGGTAGGTATGAAAATATGCGATTATGTTTATATATATATATATAAATGATCCGTGTCGAATTCTGAGTCGATTTCATCATTTTCGTCCATTTGTTGGTCCGTTCTTCTGTCTGTCTCAGCGATTACAGCCATAGTTTTGGAGATATCAATTTAAAATTTCATATGTTGGCAATAACAATATATAATATAACTCAGAAAATTTATACAATATAAATGTTGTTAAAAAAAAATCGTTTAAAATCAATTCAACCAATATTAAAAATGCATTGTCCTTAAAGGATATTAAAATTACATAAAGGAAAAAATGTTTAAACCCAACTACACATGGCTTAAAATAAATGGCCTAAATAAAAAAAATATATATATATATATTATATATTACAGTGCCGACTTTCGGTTGTTTGCACCGTAATTGAATTTCAAATTCATTGCTTCATTGAAAATCCGCACACACAAAAAAAAAACGCTCCCAATTTCAAATTGTCTTCATTCGCCTAATCGTTTGCTTTTCCGAGGAACGGTTTGTATGTGTTTGACCTTTTCATGTGCTTCAGTGGATTTCGCTTAAATACGCCCAAATAGGTATTCGGTATCTTCCACCTGCTTAGATATTGATAACAAAGTGGCAGATCACTCAAGCGCAAATTTACGCACAATTCCATTCATTTGCCACCCACTTCGGTCCGACCCGACCCGGTCCAATCGAACCACTACAAAAAGCTGCAATCTGACTGACTGACTGGTCCTAAAGCTGATTCTTTTTTTTTTCTTTTCGAATCAAATACCAAAACGGATCCTTTCGAGTGGGTTGCTGCAACTTCTTCGGCTTGTGTGTTGATTCGAATTCGTTTGCCCCGAAGGAATTAAATTCTCTGCTTCATATTAAATTATTTAAGCGCGCGTTGTTCTTTGCGTGTTTGCTTTGTTGTTTTTGTTTGTTGTTTTTCAAAAAATTATTGTTTCGAAAATGAAATTTTCGTCTGCTTGAGTTGATTTTTCATTTTTGTTTTTCATCCTGCTACATTTCACATGCATCTGTTAGGTTGTCAAATGTTACATGTTCTATTAAATTTGAACCGAAAAGAACCCTTTTTCACACACATATACACACAGGCGCACATATACTTCAAAACCAAACATGTGTGCTGGCGTACACCGAAAAAAAATATACATTGAATAGAAATTTGATGAAATAGTTCTAGATAAAATATCCACTCAGTTTTCGACTTTCTCAGGCAGACTACTTCCAAGAGCAGCCATTCCACAAATTGTTTGTTTTTATAATTACAACAGCCTATAGTACCTGGTGTTGCCCGGTAGGAGCAATATTAGCAAACAAATTTCACATTTTTACTCAATTTCTCAAATTCTGGGCGTATTTGGTGGGTGTGGCAAATTTTTTGTAGACCAAAACCTTCAGGGCGCGAGTATAAAACTACCCAAAATTGCGTCCAAATCGAATGAACCGTTTAGACGCGCATAGAATACAAAGATAGATAGATAGAAAGATAAAAGAAAGATAGAAAAATATTATAGAAAGATAAAAGAAAGATAAAAGAAAGATAAAAGAGAGATAAAAGAAAGATAAAAGAAAGAAAGAAAGAAAGAAAGAAAGAAAGAAAGAAAGAAAGAAAGAAAAAAAGAACGAAATCAAGTAAGAAAGAATGATATAAAGATAGAAAGATTGAAAGATAGAAAGATAGAAAGTTAGAAAGATAGAAAGATAGAAAGATAGAAAGATAGAAAGATAGAAAGATAGAAAGATAGAAAGATAGAAAGATAGAAAGATAGAAAGATAGAAAGATAGAAAGATAGAAAGATAGAAAGATAGAAAGATAGAAAGATAGAAAGATAGAAAGATAGAAAGATAGAAAGATAGAAAGATAGAAAGATAGAAAGATAGAAAGATAGAAAGATAGAAAGATAGAAAGATAGAAAGATAGAAAGATAGAAAGATAGAAAGATAGAAAGATAGAAAGATAGAAAGATAGAAAGATAGAAAGATAGAAAGATAGAAAGATTGAAAGATCGAAAGATAGAAAGATTGAAAAATTGAAGGATAGAAAGATAGAAAGATAGAAAAATAGAAATATTTTATAGAAAGATAGAAAGAAAGATAGAAAGATAAAGAGATAGAAACAGAGATAAGAACAAACAAATTTTATATATAACTGTTTATATTTTTTTCTCTGAGTGTAAGCACAACAACGCGTATCTGCGAAGCAATAAAACATTTCACACATCCAACCGAACGCAACGAGCGCGCCCTGCTCCGTTAGAACGACGAGATAGTCAGTCAAACGATGGATGCAACGCATTGGAATCCCTTCGAAATGAATCCTTTGACATGTTGGCGTAACGCGTTAATTTAAAAATTACGCTACGCGGCAGAGCGGCAACATGCTGCACCATATTTTGTGTCGGTAACTTTTCGGTTTTACTTTTTTTTTTGTTTTTGTTATTTTTTCTGTTTGGGTTCATTTTTTCCGCGCTGAAAAATGAAACTTAAAATTCAATTGCGGCAGCAATTAATCAAAAGCGCGTTAGGCAGCAAGCAGGATCCTTCATGTGTGTGTGTTTGTACATTGAAAACAACAACTACAACAAACACATTTTATGGATGGTGCAACATTTTCACATTTCGTGGCAGTAATTTGGCATTTTACCTCGACTACATTGACAAATTAGTCGATGTGAGGCGTGTCTGATGCGTACGTTGGAAATTCGATGCTATTTACCCTAAAAGGGTTCCTTCAATTTGGCTTTAATTAGGTTAGTTTGATACTCGCTCGATTACCCCAAAAAAAAAGGGCGTAACAGGAAATGTTACGCGTCTATTTTTGGAAAAATGTTGCAGCAATTGTCATTTCAGTATTATATGACATTTGTTGGCGGGAATTAAATGAATTCGTGACAGAAATCGTATATCTTTAGTTCTGTCAAGGTCATAAATTATAGGAAAATTGTAAAAAGATTCCTTTTGAATTAAATTTTTTTTAACATTAAGTGATTTAATAGAAAAGCGATAATTAGCAAGCAAAACAAAAATAGGTAAATGAGTTTAAATAGAATTATTTTCTAGTTAATTAAAATGGAGTATTATAGTACTTAAAATTTGTATGGCTTATTGCTTCAAAAGAGAATTTTTCAAAACATTTTCTATTTTTGAGTGACTATAGAACACCTGTTTAACTAATTTATTTAAGTAGCTACATACAACATGTAAAAGGGACACTAAACGTTATAGGATTAAGCCGAGCACGTTATTGTTTAATTTTAGTAATTTATTGAACATAAAAATATAGTAGATAAATAATATTAAAACATTTGCGAATTCAGTTCTTACCACGTCAACCATCAAACGTAAACTACTCAACTCCTACTCTTCCTTCTTCTTCAGCCAGAGTTGTCTTTTGTAGGCAAGTGTTGCTCAGTGTCGCTAACACTTGTTTCTGCTTTTCCACTCTAAAATGTCATGCTTCTCTCTGCTCTATCGTATTACCATAAACTCCTTATTCTGACAATAAGAAACAAGAATAACTGCTTATGATAAAGGTCCTAACGCCAGAATATTTATCTTCAAAATAATATTTTTGCTATAACCTTTAGAGCTGCAATTTCTACTATATCCAATCATATACCATGAATTTGAGATTGATGAATCTTAAATCTTGATCGATTTAAATTTTATTGTTAATTTAGATTCAACATCAATATGTTTTTTTTTTTACAAATTGAAATATTGTTTCCGAAGGTACGAAATTCCTAAATTTTTAGATGACTTACATATGCCAATTCTTTTTTTTTAAATGAACCGTATTTAATCGAATGAACATTGTAATTAAGGATTAAAGATTCCAAGAATTCTAGACAAAACTCATTCATTTATAATATTCACAAGTAAAAAGTTGAAACTTAACTCTGAAACTTGAATACTCTTATGTGTTATTCTTTAAGCAATAAAAATGAGTACTGAGTACTAATAAATACACATAAAAAAATTGTTGTTCTTTTATTCGTAAATAGATTAATTAACTTTTGTTTTAAAATCCTCTATTATTTTGTCTGATTCTTTCAGTTCTTATAACAGTGGATCTAACCTCATTACTATTTCTTAACAACTAGCAAATTGTTTTGTGGTCCTCTCAATATTGGGGTACTGTAGGAAGTCCAAAATTATATATAATAAGTTTTCCTCTAAATTAGGTGGCGGTGTTTTTTTTTCCTTTTCGTTTTTAAAATAGTCCACAAACGCGTTTGCATTTTAAAGACAATGACATTTTTGAGCTATGAATCGCAATGACCGTTGAATGATCACCGAGTTAGGGTTGCGGCGGCGACGACTGTCCGGCCAATCGGTCAGTCAGTGTGCCTACATTGCATGTCACACTCAAGCTGTCAGTTTATACATTTGTCCATCTATCTAACCGTTTGTATGTTCGTTTGTTCGTTCATTCGTTTTTTCGTTCGCTTGCTAGTCAGCCTGGTGCGTTGCGCTGGCTTGGACTGCCTGTCTGCGTGCAGCTTTGCTTGCTGGGAATCGACATTGGTTGCTTGGTGCAATGGACGCATCACATGTTAATGTCACATTTTATTATCTCCTGCATACACACACACACACATTCACACATACATACATACACTGGCATAAAAATACGCACACACATACACACTGACTGCATATGCGTACGTGTTGTGTCAATTTGACAGTTGATTTATGATTTGCCTCTGATTGCAATTTACGACTCTGTGGTCTTTTACGTTCGTTCGCTGTTTTTCTCACCGTCGTTTTTGTTGTTATTTTCCAACATTTTTGCGTTGGTGGTGGTGGCAAGTTTTAATTGTTTTCTCTCTTTATTTTTTCTGTTTGAATTTTTATATAGTTGCGCGTTGTTGGTTAATTTCATTTGTCTACGTGCGATATGGTGCGTTAATGTTGCCCCGTATGTGTGGGTGGATTTAATGCGGCATTGCCATTAAATTGCATTTCGTTTTGGGAAAACAATTAATTTGCAACCAGGTGTGGCATGTGACAATTTCTTGCTCGTGTGCGTTTTCGGGTAGTCAAATTACAACATGATAGAATAAGGTTATGAGGACGCTGAATTGTGAGGCATATAAAAAGTTCATATCTCAAAGAATCGTAATTTTTGTTGTTTTTTTTAAATTGCTTTTTTTATTTACTGAGTTTTTACATATTTTTAAAAATATTTGACATTATTTGTTAAAAGTAAAATTAAAGTTTTGCAGTCAAATTTAAAACTTCAACAAAATCGAAATATTGTATATTTGAACTAGTTAAGCTTCACATGGGAGAATTTTTCAGATCTCTCAATAATTTATCTGGAAAAAATATCAACAAACTCGAAAAATTCGCATTAAGGACAAACTATCCTGATGGAACAATATCTCCAATTAAATAAAGCATTTGGTATAGCTATGGAATTAGTTTGACTTATATGAGCCATTTGCCGCCACTCTAACCTTACCTAACCTAACCTTCACTTGGAAAACGTAAAAGGAAATTATACTTATATAAGAAACTTCCATCGTTTTGCAACTAAGCAAATAAATTCAAGTCAATATAATTTTATTTCTTAATTCGACTTAAATGTCGATCGATGTTTCAATCAAACCGACTGATCCCTACTTAAGCGATACTTTATGACCGCTAATGAGCTTTAATTTGACTGTTAACATACGACGACGACGACGACGACGCGGCGTAAATGTAAACGTGAATGTGGCTTGGCGCTGGTGGACACCATTGTTAAGAGCACCAACCAACAAAAAAACTGCCTCTTTTTAATTAGTTCAATCAAAAATAATAAAATTTAAACATGCGCGTTCAGTGACCAAAAAGAAAAAAAGAAAAAATCAAAAAGAAACATGCGAAAAAAAATGAAAACCAAAAAAGTACACAAAGAAAAAACGCCGAGGACCTGGTCAGCTATAAAGGGCATTAAAACAAATAAAATTACCGCGCACGGTATCCAACTGGTCGCTCCGAAGTTGTATGTCGATATATGTATATAAGTAAGTATATACGTCGGTATATGCATACATACTTAACATTAAATTAATTCGTTTGCGTTTTAATGGTTCAGTTTTAAAATTGGCTGCGCAAAAAAAAATACAAGCAACAACAACAAATTCAAGCAACAACATTAACAAAACCAACAACAACAAAACCAGCAAGCTGTTTTAAAGACTTGCAAATTTTTCGTTTAAAGAAAGACGCCTCTTCAAAGTTGTTGCCCAAAATTCGCATTTGTTACCGCTTTTTGTTTAGAGTGAAGATTTTGTTATGGGGGTCTGAAACAAATTATAAACAAACACTAAACGCGCAGACATTTGCCGCCAGTTGGCAGCTTCACATGTCCGTCCGTCTGACTGACTGACTGACTGACTGTCTGGCAGTCTGTCTTCATCCTGTGTGCAGCTAGCGGTATGGTCAAGGATACCAACAGTTAAGATTACATTTTTGAAATTTGTATCTCTTTGATTAAACTTTTTACTACCAAGATTAACCAAGGATTTTTTTAGATAACAACAAATTTGAACATATTACCTAACACAATACCTAGTACAAAACAATACGTAAAACAATATCTAACACACTACCAAACACTATACTTAACATATTACTTAAAACATTACCGAACACCTACATAACTGACACATTACCGAACACATTACCGAATTTAATATCAAAACAATTATCAAATATATTACCTAAAACAATACCAGATAAAACTTAATTAAAGAGAGGTAATATATCTTTCACATTAGCAAACTTATTACCTAACAAAATACCAAACACATTACCTAATAAAATACCTAACACAATATCTATCATATTGACGGTCAAATTACCGCAAACATTACCGTAAACATTCCCGTAAGCATTACCGTAGACATTACCGAACACATTACCAAACACATTACATAATTTATTTTCAAACATATTACATAAAACAATTGCAAACTCATTACCAAACACTTTACTAAAGAGAGTTAAAATAAGTTTCACATCAGCAAACATATAACCTAACACAATACCAAACACATTACCTACTAAAATACCTAACACAATTTCTAACACATTGACGTTCATATTACCGAAAACATTACCGTAAACATTGCCGTTAACATTTCTGTTTACATTACCGAACACATTACAGAATGGCTTATGAAACATATTACCTAAAACAATACCAAACTCATTACCAAACACTTTACTACAGAGAGGTAAGAGATCATTCACATCAGCAAACATATCATTAAACACATTACCAAACACATTACAAATTTCAATATAATTTTTCACCTTCTTTTTTTTAAGTTGGAAAGATGGTAACCCCGATGCAAGCGTAAACACCCTCCATAAAGACCGCCGCTCTAATTAGAATATGTTCGCACTGCTGTAGAGGTTATATCTTTTTTTTTTTTGTTTGATAACTCATAAAAATGTATCTTTTTTTTTCTCTTCGCTTTTTATGGGAAATAATGAAAAATGTTTAAGTAAACACTGGCCCTCATTGCACTAGTACAGTGGCGCCCCGCCTACACCCAGTCAGGTCGGTCGTCTTTTTTAGGGGTATTTTATTTTGTTCTAGTGTAAAAGAGTGTTGCCCTCCCGCCCGATCGTGTTAAGAATTTTATTTGCTTTTGTAAACAATTAGTTAAAAGCATTTATAGAATATCACAAAAACAAAATGTTTCTTTTACGATGTAATGATGTTTTAACGATGACATTTTGCCGCACGAAACAATGATGAATATTTGGAGTTTTTATTGCTTCCTTTTTTTGTTGTATATTTTTTGTACAACAATCGATTGCACGAGCGTCTTAGTACCAGTCGGAACTTCATATAACAGAAGCACATTTAAACGCTGCTCGTAAAAATACGCTTGGGTATTTTGAGCTAGGCGATAGTTGGACGCAAACAGTTGGAACCATGGTGGATTATAATTAAAGGCATATATGATTATAAAAATTCTGTTTGTACTGGTTTTTCATAATTGCTTAACTGAAATATTAGTTAAAAGATTAGTAAAATATTAAGCTAATCAAAAAAATCATACTAAGCGTTCTTACAAAACTCAGCTCAGTTTTAGGATTGCTCTTCGGAAGTTTCCTTTTTAATTTCCATTTCGATTCAACTTTCAAGCAAATGCAAATTCAAGCTTTTCCTTTATCGTATTAACTAGATCCATCCGAAGGCAAAATATCCGACTTAAAACTAAAGCGCCAAATGTCATTTGAAGACTGTCAGAATGACAGCAGAAAAAAATATATATATATAAAAAAATCGGATTAGAAACGGTCGTCTAACTTTCAACTTTGCAATTCAGAATTTTAAATTGAAAGCAAGCTGAAAGTGAATTGTTAGCAGTTGAAAAGGGCAGAGCAAGAACGCTCGCTCGTAACTTTCCACTAAAAATACGAATATAAAAAAACAACAACAACAACAAAAAAACCGAAAAAAAATACTTCTTAAAGTATTTTTCAGAAGTCCGAAATGAACTCATGCAATCCAACATTTTGATGCATATCCACTCGGTCTTGTGTGCGCTCTTCTGCACTGCCATAAGTCCAACAGCGCTTACCAATGCCAATGCCGCCCACCACTAGTAGAGAACGAATGATAAGGACAATTTCCAGCGAGTCACAAAAGTCACACAACGCTCATTCAATTCGGTTAGTCGAAGTAGAAGAAACCGAAGTAGAGGAAAAGAGTTCAATCCGACCGTCATGCAGGACCACTTCGATGTCCGTTCGTTGCCTATGTCAGTGTGCTCCTCAGAAAACTTGTGACTTTTTGATTAGACTAATTCAATTTTGTTGCCTTCTGCAACAACTGCTGCCACGAACACATACACACACACACACACACACTTGTAAAACACTTGCGGACATACATACATACAATCACATATTACGACTACTTCGATAGAGTCGAGCAGAGAAACACAGCGATAAAGATAAGAGTTCAAGTAATTTTTTAGCCAAAACTTCCGATTCAATAAAAAATACGAAAGCCTAACACACACACGAATACACTCGCACTAGAGAAGAGCCAATACACAGAAACATTTAGAAATGTATCTGAAAGAATGACGAACAATTTGAAATCAATTTTATAAAATTTTTATGTTTAAATTAAAAAAGAAATGATGAAAATATTTTTAAATATAATTTATAATATCGATATGGGTATCAAACTAAAGGTAGTAAATGTTGTTTTTGTTGTAATAAAAAGTTTGATTTCAAATTGTATTATTAAATATTCTTAAACGACGTTTTGGAATCTCAATTAAATTTAAATATGTCCAATCTTCTCTGAGTGTACTCGCGCAACTCGGAACGTTTCGGCTCGATAAATGCGGGCGGGCGAACAACAAAAACAACAACTACTGCTCACACACACAGTCATACAAAAAAATTAAATAAAAATGGCGAAAGTTTTTGCTCATGACATGGCAAAAACAACAACAATGGCAATAAGAACGACAACCATTTCGTTTCATTCGGCCAGAACATCAAACTTATTATCAGTTAATCCTTCCGAGAGACACTTTTCGAATTTTTAATACTTGCCGTTCTCATTTCGCTGGCCATTCACTCGCTCTCTGTCGTTTTGGTTAGGAGTAGAAGCAGAGCGGGAAATTCCAGCGAATTAACGAATTGTAACAATCTGAACTTAACTTTGCATTTGCGAGGACATCATTCTAGCCAAGCTCTTCTCCAAAAACGGTCTAAGTTGGTCACGACTTTGGTCCGGCCGGAGAGAGTGGGGTTAGGGGGGAGGGGCAAAGCCGCGCACAGAGCATAAAAGCATACCATGCTGCCATACTGTGTCGATGTGGTGTACGAGTACTGTCCATGTGGGTGCCGGATTAGTTTTTGGATTTTGAGTAGTTCTTTTTTTTTATTTTTGTTTTTGTTGCTTCATTTTTGGTGAAGCGGAAAAGAGCAAACTTTCCGAAAATTGCAATTGGGAGAATGTTGATTATTAGTTTTTCCTTTCACAGTAGTTTTGGTGGTGGTGGGTCTTAATTTTTATATGCTGACTGCAACAACTAAAAGCCATTTCAAGTTTTTTAATGAAGAAAGTTAAATTATGCTTCAATTTTAGCGTCGGACAGAGATTATTTAAAGACTGGCGGAATTATCTGCGGGAGAATTGAGCTAACAGTTTGAAAACAAAAGCTTGGATTTGAGTGTCACAAAATTAAGTAGGCTTAGCTAAGTCAACATTTCACTGGGTATGAGTAATCTGTGTCGAGTTTTAAACAAACTTTTTGTAATTTTTAAACATGCTTTGTTTAGTTTTTAAAATATTTCCAAGTTATATACAAACTTTAATTATATTTAAACATAGTCTCATTAATATTCTTTTACTCTAACAAATCTCTAAATTTAAATTAATTGCTTTTATAAACAAGTTTTTAAATATTTACCAGATCTTTCATATGTATGTAAATAGTTCAAAATTTCCACTTATGATATTTCAATCCAAAAATGCTTTCCAAAATTTCTTTAAAGTTCAATCAACCTAGTCACAATTTAACGAAGCTAACTTAAAGCAGAAATTTCTAATTACTTATGCGCTTAGACTAAGCCACGTTAATTTTTGTTGCCACTCTCCCAAAAGTATGCTTTAATTCAAACGAAATTTATCATTCACGCAAAACTCGCGGTAATCCTCGATAATACCGATTCGCCAACGCAATTTATTCCACATACGCTTACTACGCTAATTTTGAGTTAGTATCAACAACAACAGCAACAACAACAACAATCAACAACAGCAGCAGTAAGAATATTCGAATGCTAAAAATACCACACGGAGACGCCTAAAAGCCTACTTTAACGTATGCAGTACACGTTTTTCCAATTCCATATCCATGGCATAGCATAGCATAGCAGAGCATATGCAAAGATGTTGCTTATGAGATTAGGATAATTTACAAAATAATTTACGATGACAATTGTTTTGCCGAAATTTAACATGTTTCTTATGGAAATTTCCGAAATTTCACATATCGTACGTTTACTATAGTACATATGTATGTATATATATACAAATGTATGTGACGCACAGGTATTACCAAGGAATTACGAGCGCTCGCACTTTTGATATGTACGCAACGCGGTAATAACCATGAAAATAAACTAACATACAGTGGCTGTCATATATAAGTAAACAAGCTCATCACTTTAGCTTTGCTTTGAATAACGGTAAACTTAACAGTCAATATTTGGGAATTTACGCGTTTTTACAGTAATTACATTATTTTCAATTGTGTTGATTGAAAATTTGAATCATTTAGTTCATTCTTAGTTTATTGTGCAATAAGAATGAGAAAAACCTAGTTCTCGGGCGTTTCAAAAATAAGTAAACAAGCAACCTTTGACTGAATTTCTTGAAATACTTCTTAAATAAAGTGCAGTTTTTGGATAAAAACGAGTTAATAGAATCTCCTGTGTATTTTTTTTTACTTTGTAAGTAAAAAAAAATAATTTTTTTTCGACTATTTTACAACATTCTCTAAAACTACGATTTTTTAAATTTAGTGTTAATTTCGACTGAAAAGATGGTTAATTGTGCGCGTTTAAGTACAGGGGAACGAAAAGCAATTATCAAACTACACGATGAAGGTGAAACATTTAGAAATATTGCTAAAATTTTTGATAAAACACCGGCCGCTATATTCAAGGTGGTTAAAACCTTTGAAAACGATGGACGCATTGACCGCAGATATTCTCCAGGACGACCAAAGATAACAACAGAAAGAATAGATACAAGAATAAAAAACATCTCAGCTTCAAATCCACTACTTTCTGTTCCAAAAATTCGATCTAAGCTAGTCTCAGAAGGTCAAACAACACCATCTCTATCCACTATTCGCAGGAGGCTTTATGAAAATGAAAAGCATGGTCGAGTTATTCGCAAAATTCCCTTCATAAGCAAAGTTAATCTGCAAAAGAGAATGAAGTTCTATGCAGATAACGTCTTAAAACTCGAAAGTTTTTGGGAAAAAATACTCTGGACGGACGAATCTATGATTCGCATGAAATATAATGGTGGGCAGATGTATGTTTGGCGCAAATTTAATAAGGCTTTGTCCTTCAAGTGCACAAAACCAACACTTAAGTCCGGCGACAAGGGCTTAATGGTTTGGGGATGCATTTCTGCTAATGGAGTGGGAAAAATAGTCGTACTTGAAGGCAGAACCAATTCCCAAGTTTACCTTAATCTGCTGAAAGATGTAATAGTTCCTGAAGGTAAGCGTCTAATAGGTGAGAATTTTATTCTACAACAGGACAACGCACCTATTCACAAGGCTAAAATTGTTTCAAAGTATATAGCTGATGAGAGTATTAATATTTTGGAATGGCCTCCTCAGAGTCCAGACCTATCACCAATCGAAAATACATGGGCATGGCTAAAAACTAAAATTAGTGAACGCTGTCCTCGAAATTTGACCGAATTAAGGGATTTAATTATTCAGACTTGGCCTTCTTTTTCTCCAGAAATATGCAGAAAATATGTACTTTCTTTGCCAACTCGGCTGGCAAGAATGTCTCGAAATAATGGGGGTCACTGCGGCCATTAACTGCAGTGTTTACTTATTTATGACTCATTGAATTTTTGTTTGTTTTTATTCTTATCATTATTAATTAGTCATAATGTGTTTTGAATTAAATCTTATGTTGTTTTTTTGTAAATAATACATTGTACTTTTAAAAATAATTGCTACTTTTTTTATTCTAAAACTAAAACTTGAAATATATGCACTTGAACTCATAAAATTAGTTTGTTTACTTATATATGACAGCCACTGTATGTTTGTATGTGTGTGTGAATGCGCGCTTGTCAGATTCATACGGAGGCAACCAAAAATATGCACAAATTACAATTGTGATGGATTTACATACGGGAGATGGGACAAAGTTTCAGCAAAGATTCGAATCTTGAATCATGAAATTGTTTTGAAATCTTTTCACTTTGTTTTAATGTAATTAGAAATTAACAGAATTTATTGAATTTTTGTCAAATTAAAGTCACTCAAAGTTTGACAATCGCATTCCAATAACTTGTATATGCTTAAATGAACTACCAACCACGCTTGAATTTCATTTTCTTGGCTATACTAAAACTTCATTTGCGTATTTTTGGTTGACCTAATCATGAGTATGTGACAGACAAACAAAAAGAAAAATTCCAACGTTCCTCTAAACAAACCAAATAAGAAATTTCGACAGTTATTGTACTCGTAAATTCTACAAATTTATTCTACAGCTTAAATTATGGCAAACATTAAATAAACAACAACAACATCAACAACAACAAAAAAAAACAGGAAACTTTAAGAAACTTGCGATCTGAAATTGCAATAAGAGAAAAAACGAATAATATTTATATACAATATTTAATGTCTGTCCGAATAGTTATCGATTAGAAGCATATAAAACACTGCAATCATAGACGGCAGCAGACAAACAGACAGACACTTATCTTAAGCTTTGCAGACGTACGCCCGAGTATCCGTATTAGGTGAAAGCAGACAACCGAACAAGCAGAGACGAAAGAAGACGTAGCTAAATAAAGTTAAGTGCGTAAATCAATAAAATCCTTGCGAAAATCCGAATGCTTACTCAGTAACAAGAACGTCGATAAGAGACACTCACATACAACAACAAAAAACAACAACTGCAGCAACAATAACAACAACAACAACAAAAAGAAGAACAATAATCTATTATTTATTCGTTAAAGATTTACCGGTATTATTATAGTATGCTAGATAAAAGCAAAACTAGGCTAAGACCATCATGGCTACTGTTTACTTACACATTAAAGAAAACTTATTAAACATTAAATTGCACAAATACAAACACAAATACAAACAGCAAATCAAATTAAATATTGAATGAAATCAAACTTTAAATACATATATACGAGTATGTATGTACATATTTATATATGATACTATGTAGTATAGCAATTGTTGTTGTTCTTGATGCTAGTTGTTCTTTCTACTATTTGTTCATTTGTTCAATATTCATAAAATGCCCCGCAAGGAGCTGAAGCTGGAGCGTTTGCTTTTCTTCTGTGCTGGCATAAATTGTTAAATTAGTTGCCAATATTTATGTTTTGTTTTGTTTTTGCATCATTACAAAGTACTCTGCTGACCATTAAGCGAAAGTTATGTGAATTTTGGTATTTATCGCAACCAATGCGATTATGTTTCTTTTTTTGGGTACACCGAGAAAAAAACTTGGATAGGTTTAGGTTAATTTGATATATTATGTTATTGAAACTAATAACTAATGTTAAACACATAAATATATAATTATAGAGTAAAAAAAGTTAAGGGTGGGTCATATTCCAAAGCCAAACTAATCAAGTTTATTATAAGTATCATAATAAACTTGATAAGTTTAGCTTTGGAATAAATCGCTTCAAATACTCGTCAATTTATAAGATGATACTTATAAATAAAATTCCAATACTCGATCAATTTTGATTGGATTCCTTTTAAGAAATAGTGATCTAAACTTGTAAGTTAATCTACTTTGGTTAAAGTTGAGAACAACTAGGAAAATATAAACTTTTAATTTGATATATCAGAACTTAGAATACTCTCATTTAACCAAAAAGAAAAAGAAAAAATTTAGGAAAGCCCTATCTTCCCTCGTTTTAAAAGGGTTGAGCTGAAATGATTACATTGCCAAGTAATCGAAAAAATTGTTTCTTAATAACAGATTACAGATTATTTTTCGTAACTTGTGATCACATAAGTTTTGATTACATTACAAATCTTATAGTAGCTTCTTAGAACAAACCAAACTAAATTGCATGTTAGCCGTTTTGTTAGACGTTAAGAACGCTTTTCTTTTACCACACAGGATATTCCAAAATTTAAAATTTGTCTTACAAGCATTGGAAGATTTGTTACTATTTCTCATAATTTGTTTTGTTACCAAATGCTATTAACAAAAATTCTCTGATTACAGATTATGGAAAATACTTATCGAAGTACGTAATCAAAAGCAAAATTTGTTGATTTTTTTTTTGACTTTATAAAAGAAGTCAGTTTATTTTTGATTTTTTAAGATTTAGACCATTTTTTCTAAGTATTCAAAAAAAAAAAGAGTTGAAGATTATCTAACTGTAATCAGTTCTATCTAATCAATTGATTACAGTTTAACCAAATCTGGCGTTGAGTAAAAAAATCGTTTTTTTTACTTAACAATCCGATTTTGGCTACATACGAGTAAGAGAAATTTCGTTTATGGTTTCTAGTTGTACTAGCCATTAATTGACTAATCAAACACTCTCCAGCTGCTTATTAAAATTGTTCGCTGTGTACTATACACACCCAGAAAGTCCACTGCCGCTTACAGAAAACTTTCGCTTCGATTTTCGAAACACACGTAAATAATTGTCACATAATGTGAGAAAAAAACGTAACGTATGGTTGCGGGTAGAACCTCCTCCTCCTGCGTTGAATTGTACGAAAGAAAATAAATTTTGTACCATCCAATGACCAGACTCGCAATAATGGATTCACTAATTCGTAAGCTTCTTTCGGACGATGTTCGCGAGCGAGAGATACTCTAAAATACTTTGCTGTAGTTGAGCGTATAGTAGTAGGAGCAATCGTGAGGGTTATCGCTGGTTAAGATACAATGCGGCGATACGGCGAGGGAATAACTACGCTGTTGCAGTGTTAATGCTACTGCTGCTTCTTACTTGGTCATTGGGCGATGGGCATCATTATTTGTATCTGTGTGTAACTGTCTGTCGGTCGGTCTGTCTGTCTGTCTGTATGCATCTGTAAAGTATGTAACGCTCGTAACTGCTGTTGTTAATGATAATTGCTTGTGTAACGCCTCCCACAATCCATTAAACGAGCATGGCACACGCAGAAACATTTACAATAGACTGGTTTTGCAAACTAAAATTACATATTGAACAAAATTTAATTTTTATTTATATATATATTAAATTTGTTAACTAATTTTTGATGTTTATTTACCATCAGATTATACATTATACAATATATTGTTGCTGTATATATTTAAGATATATTTCAATGTATTTGTAAATATTATAACAACCGATCTAATACACACCGATTCACAGAGAGTTGCAATAAACGCGAAGGCCGCCACCCTTTGAGCTAAAATGTTGTAGTCGACATTATCATTATCGCTTTTGTATAGCACAAACGAAGCACGCTGATGAGGCGTAAAGTACGAGTACGGCTAGGGTGAAGATACACAGAAAGTACCGTGGAAATTGTGTAGGGGCGCACTCTTGCCAAAGCAATTGCAGAAAGCTTTTAAAGTTAGTCTATGTACGAGTATGTGTATACAGTATCTCAATACATTTATTGGCCTGATAAAAGCAAGCTTCAGTGACTAACGTTACTAATACCCAGTCAAGTGCAACTTGCAATTTTCGCAATACACTTAACAAGCGGCCATGCGCCATGCCCCCCACATGCCCTCCCCACAAAACACCTCATTTATTTGGGAATTAAGAAAAAACCAAAGAATACATTTAAAAAAATACAAGCACACACACGTACGAGTAAGCGCACACATACACACACGTGTGCACATTTCAACGGTAGCTGTGGAAAATTGAAAATGTTTGTGCTTTTCATAAAACTCATCCGAAAAGAAAATCAAAATCAACACAAATACATACACACACACATATATACATACATATACTCGTACATACATATGCATGGAACTACATAGAAAGAAGTTTTCTTTTTTGGAAAAACGAAAATTCTTTGGCATTTATTGTGCTTTCACTACATCACACACAAATCGGCCATTCTAAAATTAATTGCATTAAAATACACTTTTGAAATTTATATTAAAATTTAATGGAATTCTAGTGGATGATTTTAAAACTTTAATTTTGTCTGGCAACCTTAATTATTTTCTTCAACTATAGAAGTCATTTTAAATAATTTTATTTGATTTAGAATGGCTACAAAATTCATACAGTACATCCAAATGGATGTAGACAATACACACACATAAAACAAAAACTGAAAGAAAAACATAATAAATTTAGCAAAGGCTCAACTCTGCGCAAAGCCAAAAGAAATTTGCAAAGTATCGTTGGGCATAAATACTCTTTTACTCCTTTACTCCTTTACTCCCTTATGCCTTTACTACGTTTTGTACATATTTACGATGGTATCTTCGAAAAGTTGAAATTGAAACAAGAAGTGCTTTATTACTTTTCCGAGAGTGGTTTTTGTGGCCAAAAACCAAAACAACAGAAACAGCAACACTAACACCAACAATAACAACAACAACAACAACAACAACAACAACAACAAAAACAAAAACAGTGCCAAACAAACAACACATTCAACATTAAATCCTTAGCAAACGTATTCATTTAAGCTTACATATACTCGTATATAAATGTATGTATATCTAAACATATACTCCACACATATGGACATGACTGAAAATGAGTAACATATGCGGCTGGACGGTTTTTCTTCTAAGCCGCTTGGTAGTGGCTAGCGAGCACACCAATGTGTCTATGTGTCTGTCTGTGTATGTGTGTGTGTGAAAGCGTATCTATGAGTATAATTATCTGTAGGTTACTTGAGTGGCTTTTTATTGGCTGCAACTTCAATTCAATTGCTGCAATTCATAAAAACTCTTATCAAAAACGTTCAAGCTTGTTAGTTTTTCTATTTTCAATTTATTACAAATATGCAATTGCATTCCGGAAATATTCAAAAATTATTTAAATAATTTTAGAAACCTTGTTAAAGACATTTTTAAAAAATTTAAGGAATTAAATTTAAGCAGCTATAACCTTCTTATGGCTTTTAAAATTCTCTGTAAAATTTTATAGAACTATTTGGTATTCAATTGCATTTCCAGCACATGTTTCACAATACTCTTAGCTTTAATAGTTTTTAAGCTGAAAGCGTTAATGCTATCGCCACTTAAGCGGTATTATTTTTTTGTTTACGTTTTCAATTTTAGTGGGGGTAGAGTATATATTAAGTGGGTGCCTCCTTTGTTACGTTTGTGTCCGCATACGTTATATATATGGGCAGGGGTCTATATTCTGGTTTTGTCAAAATTTCGAAATCAAAGTTTTGTATTTTGAAATTCTTTACTGGTTAAAACTAAATTTTGTTGAACTTACAATAGAACCTTTAAGGCAGAATTTTTTATATACAGAGGTTTCTAAACTAGAATTTTAACCCATTTTAATTTAAATTTAAATTTTTTTGTAAGAATTTAAAATTTTAAAAACTGAACATTTCTAAATTCGGACAGACTTATGATCTTTAACACGAACTTGACCGGGTCCTGTTTTGAATAGAAATATATATAAGATAATTAGTAAGTGGAACTTGCCGGTATTTCTCGTTGTACGACGGTGATCGTTAAATTTATTCAACCACGCCCATTTTTGTGGAAGTTGTCGACAGTGCCTGTCCAAACACAGATACCTAATTTCAGATTTTGTTTTTTGAGCAATATTAGCGAAATAATCGAATATGTTTACTTAGTTTTACAAATTGTGTGCGTAATTAGTGGGCGTGGCATATTTTGTATATCCTGTTCTTCTTCCCGGTGCATCCCTCTACATTTTTACTATATAGCGCATTAAGTTCCTAAGCAATGGTGGGAGGCGTAAAATTGATCCAATTTTGCTTTTAAAGTGGGCGTTACCAACCACGCTCATTTTTGGGAATATTTTGGCCCATATAAATAATTGCATATTTTTACCAAGCTTAAAAATTTGTGGGCATGGCAATTTTTTTTGTCTAAACCCAACCTCGGTGTGAGCACAGCAGCTCCCCAAAATTTAATCGCATTCGGATGAATGGTTTAGAAGCGCATAAGTAACATAGACGGAAGGACCAGAAAGATAAATAGAAAGAAACTTTCATTTTTAGATATTGTATTCAGATTTTTCTAATACTTTAAAACTTAGAAAAATTTCTGAATAATATATTTCTCAATATCGATTCAGAAATAAACAATTGTACTTCCTTTTGGATTTGAAAGAAACTTTCTTAAATAGTTCAACAAAAGTTCCAAAATTTAAGTAAACCCACAAAAGTAAAT
The DNA here is from genome assembly GCA_949127995.1 of Suillia variegata. Classification (NCBI taxonomy): domain Eukaryota; kingdom Metazoa; phylum Arthropoda; class Insecta; order Diptera; family Heleomyzidae; genus Suillia; species Suillia variegata. The sequence continues at coordinate 30,078,698 of OX421846.1, forward strand.
TTAAATTAAATTAAATGTAATTGACAATGAACAATGAATATTTATCGCTTAAGGTGCACAATTTCGCAACCAAGGAGTACTACCCGGCATGCTGTCGATAAATATGAAATGTGTAAATTCAATATTTTTACAACCGACATTAATCGCAAAGTAATATATCAGTTGCTTGCCGTCGTTTGCTAATCCGCGTACTACTTCCGGCAATAAAAGCGTATAAAAAAGCTCATATAAAAAAAAAATAATATACACAAACGTGGCATAAATATTTCGGCCATAAAAATAAATTTCCCTTAAAATGTGCATAAATCATTTTAAACTGTGTCGAAAGAAGATGCCTCAATTTTTAATTCACACCGCACACACACACATGCACACATGCACACAGAAATATTATATACATAACATACATACATACATACATATAAAATAAAAATATGATAAATATGCCCGGCGCGTTAAAACATTTCCGCAAGCAATTTCGCGCCGAAAAAAATTCGCAGCAAACATTTTCATCGCTTCGTTTTGAACGTTTCGCTCGTTCGTTCGCTTTTATCCCCAGCGGAAAGGACAATCACAATTTTTGATTCATTTATTTACAATCAAAGTTCGATAAACGAAAAGCGTGCAGCGACGATGGTTTCGCATCGCATTGCAATTGTGTCCGCCTGTCCGATACACTTCCCATCCGCCTGCACGCTTCTCCCTATCCAGGGCGGCAGCGGCAACTGCCAACCTAATGGCACTCTTGTTGCGTTTGTGTGCTGTGCTGCTGATGCTGCTGCTGGGAAAGTTGAACCCTTTTTAAAATTCAATAAATTATTGCCAAATTGACTTTCATCCTTTGCAATTTTATTTGAAAAATATAAGGAAAAGCATTTCTACCATTCTTTCGTTGTTGGGTTTTCATTTTTTTTTTCGGGACAACAGTGCAGCGTTTTGTGTATTTTCGCATAGAGGAGGGTTGCTTGCACATACACAAACAAACACACAGAGACCAACATACAGACAGACGCGCGTCCAGTGTTTCTATGCAGTTGCCCAATGCCTTTTGAATGCCTCATACCAGCGCATACTAATGCAGAAGTACACTTGGAAAATTCCAATGAATATATTTAATTTTTTAGTTACTTTCAATTTATTTAAAAATATCTTTAAAAAATCACTTAAATATATTCAAATCTTTTTTTAAGGTTTTTGTTTATTTACAAATTTCATTCTGCTTCAATCTGCTTACGTTGCACTGCAAATTTTTTTCCGTGTGTATCTCGGTTTCGCTTGATTTGAGAAATACTTTTTGAAGTTGCACACACATTAAAATAATGCACGCTGCTACACATTTTCGCATTCCGATTGATGATATATATACCCGAGTACTTACGTAAGTACAACGTGCCTCACTAATAGTATTCACAATGTTCAAACAAATGAACCCAAACGCGTTTTGGCCCGCTTGTCAAAAGGTTTGCTCGCTCGCTCGTTCGTTCGTTTGTTCCATCAAAATCCAAAGCAAAGGAAAAACGAAAAAAAAAATAAAACAAAAAACTTTTCGACTCGAACCGGGGATTCATTCATCATCATTTTCGGAATAGCGTTTGTAAATTGAATATTAAAATCAAATAAATTTGCAATGAGCTCGGCAAACTCTGGGCGCTCTGTCGTCAGCTGAAATCACTGGAAGCATTTCTAATGAATGCCAAATGTGACCCGAGTGCAGAGACAGAGACAGAAGCAGCAGCAGCTCCTAACAAAGTTTTCTTCGCCGCTCGAGTGCCTGAATGGAGAGTGTTGTTTCTTTTGTGGATGGATATCCCGGTTGGGTTCAGTGATTTCGTTTCGTTTCGTTTGTTTTGTTTCTTTATTCTTTGTTCTTTGGCAAAAGCGTCGACAGAAGGAAGTCAAAAGTTTTTGCCAGAGAAATCGACTTTTAATAACTTGTCGGATACTTTCTGAAATTCTCGATTCATGCACATTTTTCTCTATGCTATGCGGAGCCTTCCAGCAGCAGCAGTAGCACTGCAAGTCAGTGGACAGACAGATAGACAGACAGACAGACAGACAGACAGAGAAAACTTTACATTAAATATTTACAATCAATTCACATGACACATTTGACCAAGCTGACATAACATTTGACTTTTCACATTTTCTTGCCGAACGCTGCAAAATGAGTTTTCCACTTCATTAAATCAAATTAGGCCAGGCAAATGTTGATTCTGATGCTTTATTGCTGCGGCAAATCTTGTCGATTTTTATTATACACTTGTACATACATACATATTCGAGTATATAATAGATATACTATAAAGTTAAAGACTTGTAGTATTTAAGAAAACATAAACATTAAATTAGAAATATATTTTAGATTGTAAATACAATTTACAAACATATTTGAAAGGAAATCTATTTCAAATGGCAAAAATTTATTTGACAAGAAGAATATTTTGGTCAAAATCTCACTATAAAATAATATATATATTTAATGATTTAAAATGACTCACAATCAAGGTGTGCAAAAAAAGGAAAAGTAAAGAAGTTATTGAAATTAGACATAAAATTGTGTGCCAGAGCATAAACCACAGAGATGTCATCCTAAATGACGTTCTTGGGATTATGTCTCTTTTTTAATTTCCAGCATTAGGTCGTCCAATCGGGAAAAATGTAAGGTCCTGTCCAAAGGGAATTTTTCTTAACTTCCAAATAGAAAACTGTAAAGTATCTACAGTTGATTCGGGCTTAGAAAAAAGCTTCCCTTAAAGTTCCGAAAACGCAATTTTCTTATAGATACCAACTAAAACACAAAATAATAAAAAAAAAATTGCTTCATAATATAAAATTGTGGACATTTATATGCGAAATAACAAATGTTCTTAGGCAAAAATTAATAGAAAACCAGGAAGATAACGAAAAACGATTGCAAGAAGTGCAATTATTAAGTTGTAATTAATGAAACAACTAACGAAACTAAAAAGTTCTGGTCAAACAACAGCTTCAAGGACCCAAAATTGATGAAAAAAGTTCAATGGCATAATTCATGTCTTAGCTTCATAACTCTAAACAGCTTATTCTACTTCTCTACCTTTATACTCCCGGCTTTCCGAGAATCAAATCAGAATTGTATGCCTTTAGGTACTGTGTGAGTGCTAGTTAAATCCTTAGAACTGTCTATAGCCTCGACCTATTGTAAGCTTATATTAAACTTAAGCTTAAAACACCATTCAAGCTAAATAGAGACATAAACGATTTCAAAAACGATTTCAATGTTTTAATACAGAAAAGTTTTGTCCAAGACAAAATGTTGGCCAAGACAACAAAATTTTTCAAATTTAATAAAAATTAAAAAAATATTTAATAAATTATTGATTGTATTTTAATGTATTCAATAAAATTTGTCAACAACGTTTTTGTTACTTCCTGAACTATAGAAAATATTCAACATATTTGTATAAATATATTCGACCATACTTTATGTCCTCCAAATAGCGGAACACAATCACAAATACATTTTTTTAGGATAATGTCTCTCACGTCCTGGTGGTTATGTCACGTCTATATAAAATTAAAATTTTTTATCAATAACATTCAAAACTGTTGATTAAGTATTTAAAATTAGAACTTCCTGTAATTAGAATGTTCTGAAATTAGAATCGAAAATTCAAACTTCTGAGCGTTCTTTTTTTTTGTTGCTATCGATAATCGAGATATTATTTTGTTTGATCAAAATAAATCTAATCTTCGGCGCTCCATAACGATGTTGTTGTTTCAGAGACAAAAAATTCTAAAACTGACTTTGTGTTAAGTAATGATTAGGTTTGAAGTTGGTTTTGAGGTAGTAATTTTTTTTAACTATATTTACTTAATTTTTTTTTTGTTATATACATATAAACAAAACTTCCAAAAATTAGAATTTTTCAGAATTTTTTGAAAACAAAGTAGTTCTAATTTGTGAGCGTCTACTGTATTCGTTTTTGAAGAAGAATGATACAGAAATATATATTAATATGCGATCATATCAAACTAAGGGTAAATGCTTATCTTATTAACAAAGTAAGACTTTGCCTCCTGATAATGCTTTATTAACAAATTTGTTATAAATAATTGCCGATTTTTGAGAAGTTAATTGTTCTAACAAAAAAATGTGCAACTTTACAAAATCAGTTCAAGATCAATGAAGAGATGTTGGCTCGAAGCTAAAAATAATCAAATCAGTTAAATCTACAAATTAGCCAGTAGGACTTCTTCAAAGGACACTACCAAAAAACTCCATTATTTAAACAAATATCAAATATTAGTATGCTAGATAAACTCAGTCTAACACACATTTTAGCATAAGCTTCGATTTAGCGGAGGTTGATTATTAAAAAAAAAATTGATTCTCTTGTTCAAACTTTTTCCAACTAAAATTTAAATTAACTTCATCTCGCTATCCAACAAACATAAATTCGTCCATTTTTTGTGTGTGTGTGTATGTGTGTGTGCGCATTTAATTGGCCTCTTGACGAATATTTTTTTCTCCTTTTTTTTGTTGTCTTTTTTTTTTTTTGTTGAAATGTGAATTGTACGCAAATAATGAATTTTACTCAACCCTCAAAGGCGGCACGGCGCGTATTGTACCCTAATAAAAATTCACAACAAAAAAATTATTCCAGCATATACTTGTATGTATATCGGCACTTTGAAGTCGTTTATTTTTGCCGAAATTAGGCTCTTTAACGAAGTATGGTTTTTTTTATTAGTATTTGTGTGCGTTTTTTTTTTCGTTCTTTCGTTCTTTTTTGCTCATTTCATTGAAGGCTTCGCCGCTGACTGACTGAGTGTGCTGCATGCAGCATTTGACAATTGGTCTAAGTTTTATTAACCCAAAATGTCAAAAGTTATTGTGTGTGTGTGTGTGCGGTCGCTTGTATATGTTTATATGAGTGTGTGTGTGTGTGTGTTTGTGTTTTTTTTTCTATGGATGGACTTGTTTATTGCCGACCTTTTGTGCTGATTTCAGCGCATTTTCGCTATAATGCGTGCTTATTGACACGCGCGTCAAACTCTTGTGCGACTTTCTCAGCAAACTGCAAATACGAATCAAAGCAGGGCAGGCAGGCAGTCAGCCAGCCAGGCAGACAGACGTCCCACATGAAAACACACAACACTCTCACAGAAATGTAAATACAATGCAAATTTTCGCAAATAAAATTTGTTAATTATAATTTGGGCACACATTTTCTTTACGCTCTGCTCGTGACGCATTACTTGGGCTTTGCCATTTCCGGCGGCGTCGCATTTTATGGGCACGCGTAAAGACTGAAATTTTTTTCTTTCTTCTTTTAATAGGGAAACATTTTTGGATTTTAATTAGCATTATTGTGTGGGAAATGTGTTGTGGCGCTTTAAGTACTTTGGGGAACATTTGATTTGTTATTTATTTAAGTGTATAAGTATGTGTTCAAGGAGACGATTTAATGAATCCCAATTAATTAAGAAAAAAACTACCACAAGTTTTTTAAAATAGTTTTGAGAAAAGTAATTCAAAGCTATGACCTTCAGATCTATTAAAATCTTATTATATATGAATTTGCATGTGATCAGATCTGATTCTGGATATAATAGGATCGATTACAATATTTAATATTAACTTTGTTCTTATTTGAATACATCTCACATTAGATTTTAATACCTGCCAATGATCTATTAAATCTATGCATCTGATCATATCAAGTTCAAAATCTATATATATAAAAATGAATGGATCTTTCTTTCTAACTTTTTATCTTTGTACCAAATGGGCGTTTAAACCATTCATCCGTTTGCGATACAATTTTTGGGAGTTGTTGTACACATGCTAAGAATGGTTTCGGACAACAAAAATTTGCCACGCCCACCTATTACGCCTACAACTTGTAAAACTAACTATAAATATTCGATTATTTCACTAATATTGCACTAATATTGCTCACAAATTTGGTATCTGAGTTTGTATAGGCACTCTCGACAACTTCCCCTAAAATGGGCTTGATTGGATCAAATTAACGCCCACTTTTGAAAAAAAAAAAATTAAATTATACGAGTTCATTGCTCATAAAAAAATGAAATTTTGTTTCCGAGTTTGTATGGTTACTATCGATAATTTTACTAAAAGTGGGCGTAACGCCCACCGCCGTAAGTCAGAATCGTTACAAAGGGGTGTACCGGGAAGTTCCGCCAATTAATTATCTATATACATTATACAAAAATTAATGTACTTGAATAAATAAATTTCATAAACAAACATTTTCTTTTTTTAAGCGGCTTTGCAATGCATGCCGGGTATTTGCTAGTCATTTATATATATGAAAAGCAAAAATTCTGAAAAGTTGAAGGTAATGCTATTTCGAATTTAAAATTATAATACATTTTTAGCTTTGTCTATAAAAATGTTAATATTTTATTGATTATAACCGAACTAATCAATTGATACCGCTTCTAAGATTAAACTTTAATTTTGTCTATATGTTTTAATATAGCCGACAAAGCTTTCAACTTAATTAAAAATTTTAATAATAACTCAAAAACCTCATTTTTTCTCGAGTCTAATATGGCAAATGCTACGCTTTCCTTGAAATATCTTAATTTTTAAGCGTTCATAAAAGATGAACCGTAATGGGCCTCAGTAAATCGCTAAATTAACTCTTCTTGTTATTCAATTTTAACATTACCATAAATTGTCCATAGTCGCTGAGACATAACGCTTTGTCGTCCCCTTTTCTTAATTTACTCATTAAAAATAAAAGCAGTGGGCGTGTCTTACACTGTATACTATACTACACTGAACGCTGATTGCATTATGTTAAATGCAACTGCTGCTGCGACATGAAAACGACCAGGAACAAGCGTACAAACGAAAGCGAACAATAGCAATTGCAGGCAGTACGAACAATTGTAATGGTTGACAGCGGGAAGCCACGTAAGTACCCCTGAATGGATTGGATTGTGCATCTCCGCCTCAAGTAAGCGCAGCGAACCGCACTTGCGTGCAGTAACTCACTCTCGCTGTTGCATCGTGTAATAATTCGTCATGTATGTAGCAAACAAACAAACATGCATATATGCATACACACACGCATACACACAAAAGCTTTCCAGGCACACATGCAACTGGATGTGGGCTAAACTGCCAACATCAACGTATGTCTGTCCGTTCGTCTGTCTGTCTGTCTGGACGTTTTTGCATTTTTTATGCAATTTGTGTGTTGCCTGTTGCACAAGCAGCAAGCAGCAAAATGCGAAGGGGTTGCATTTGCAACTGCAGCGTTGCACATTTGATGCGTCTTTTGCAAAATTTCGTTCTGCCATTGCAAGGAAAACCAAAAATAATTTGATTCAAATAAATTATTTGCATACAATTTTATATTTTTGCATATTTCATCGATAAGTGCATATTTTAATAAATGCATATTTTCACATATTTCATTTCACATATTTCACAATTTCGTTAAATCCTTTGAACATGTTATCAATAAGTTCATTTTTCAGCATATATCAACTATAAGCAGTAATCATAAAATTAATTGCATATTTATACAATAAATGCATATTTATAAAAATTGGTTTAATTGCATTTTTTCGGATAATTTAAAATAATACTGATTAGTGCATATTTTCACACACAATATACCAGTAAGTTCAAATTTAAACATTTTGTATAATCCTTTGCAAATGTTACCAATAAGTTCATATTTCACTTAGTCTAAAATTAATTGCATATTTATTCAATAAATGCATGTTTATTAAAATGGGTCTTAAAAAATATTGCTTAAAAATGCATTTTTCAAAATGTCATATTTCAGCAGACATATAATATATATAAGCAACAAAAACTTTACATAAAATAAATGCATATTTTTATAATAAATGCATATAAAATAAAAGAAATCCTTAAACAAATTTCTTGAAAATGCTTTTCGTTCAGTTATCTGAATATATTTCCTGTCTTTCTCAATAGTAATAAACGCATTTTTTGGCATATTTTAGACATAAGTGCATATTTTGTATATTTTGTTACTATAAAAGTAATTTATAAATGCATATTTTTGGTAAACTACTTTTAATAAACTGTTTTAGGTTTCTTATTATAAAATTCTGTATTGCATAGAATGCATTTCTAATTGCAACATGTTGGTTTCCCTCGTTACTACCAAAGATGGTCGTATTTAGTTTTGCATTTTTCCTTTTAACTTGTTTTCCGAATGTGGGTCTTTAATGCGATTGGTTGACATAAATTTAAGAATTGTTGTTGTTTTTTACTTTTCGTTTTTGAAGCACTACAATTGCAACTGGAAACTCACAAATTGAGTTGCAAAGGCTGTGCGCGTCAAATAAACATAACCCTAAATAATGAGGCCGGGTGTCTAGTAAAAGTGTCAAAATGGTTCTGGCCATTATCTTGCGTTACAATATGCTCTATCAAAGGGCATATGCATAATTTCTCTGTATAGAAAATAATTTTTTTTTTATTACAAAAATTTTTTGCTACAATAAAACTAAAATACAAAAGCTGACTGCCAACAAATTCATTTGGTTGCAACTTGTAAATATATCGTATTTTTTTGGCTGTAAATAGATGCACACACAGACATTCACATACACACATTCAAATGTCCTTTAACTACACACACACAGACGCTCGCTGTAGAGACACAAACCATTCATTCGAGCGACGAACCGTTCCGACCTCTACTCATCTGGCCTATTGCACTGGCAATTATTTTGCAATGGTCATAAATCTGCACAGTCTCGGCATGGACATGTGTGGCAGGCAATGCAATGCAATGCACCGAAATCGTTGGTAATATTTTCCAAAACGTAGCGATGAAGCAGCGAGCAGTGCTCGCTTCGCCTCGCATATGTGAGATGCAAGAGTGTCCTTTTACAGGCATTGTGTCCTGTGCAGCATCGAAGGGTTGCACAGTTTGTGGTGCTATGAACAAATGTGGTAGTGAGGCGTAAAATCGTGAGTGAATACAGGCAGCCGGGCAGCTCCAAAATTTTAAATAAAACACTTTTCGAATGGGTTTGGAATAGGTTAAACAGCAGCGTAGTGGATAACATTTTGGATAAAGGTTTTCTCTGCTAAAACTTTTTTAATATCAAAACGAGTTTTTTTTTTTTACTTTGTATATAAATGACGTCATTGATAGTAGTAAAGAGGAGTGTGAAATTTAATAACGTAATAAATTTGAGTGTTGTTGGAACTAAAAAAGTAACGAAATTTCACATTGGAAGGGTTGAACTATTTCTAAAAATAAGTCATGTAGTTTTACGGTAGGTGTGGCATAGGTGATAGTAGTGCAATTCGTCCATTAATATTTTATGTTTTTTTTTATGTGCCTCTCTCATTTAAAAAATCAGTTGACCAATTCTCATCTACTCCAATTTTTTCCCAGGTTTTTGAACCTAACAAAAGAAGTTCCATTTCATAGCTTAAAGAAATTTTACCAAAAATTATTTAATAAAATATATTGAAATGTTTGAATTAATTGAGACACAGTTTGTTGATTCAACACAGTTTTTAATTGTATTAAATAAATGTTTAATTAAGTATTTAATTTAATATGCACAAAATCATTAATTTTTATAGTACGTCAGTGGAACTATCTAAAGACTCTAGCCTCTGACACAGTAGACCCAGGTTCGATGACTGGCAACTTAAAATTTTTAAAATAGAAAATTGAAAACTAATATCAATTATCCTTAATGATTGTACTAATTAAAACAGTTGAAGGTGAAAATTCTGTTAAAAATTAATTGTATTGAACATAAATTTAATTGTATTGATTAATTTCGTTTAGAATATTTCGATCTATGTAGAAAACAAATCTATAAAAACCTTTAAAATAATATTTAGAAATATTTTTGTTTCGCATTTCCCCTCTTTCTAACATGATGTCGACGCCAGTGAAAACTCATTACAATTTCATTCCATGCATTTTGCAATGGAAAGTTCATTTGGCAACGTGGTGATATGAATTATGGACTCGACCAACATAAAATTGTGCAGCAGGCACCCGGACAGAAAAAGGACAGGACAGCTGCCGTACTTTCAGTGGCCATTTTTGATCTGAATGCCTATGATTGTCTGACTGTATGTGTGGATTTTTTTTTTTGTGTGTGCAAATTCACATATGACTGTATGTGTCGGTGTATACCACACAAATACCGAATTCTTTCGACAGACTTAATTTCACACACACACATACACACCTTCCATTATACGCAACGCAACAACCAAAAGTGTTGATGCGGCATTTTTCTCCTGAATTCGTTTGGTTTGGTCCAGATGTCTGTCTGTCCATATGTCTATCTGTCTGTCCGTCTGTTCGTTCGGCTGTCTGTTGTGTTCAAATGCACTTTAAGCTTGAAAGTGTCCATGTTAAACCATTGAAAGTATTCATTCTTTGAGCTTTTATTGCCTGATCCAGCATGTCGTTCTCGTCGTCCTTGTCGTCGTCGTCGTCGGTGAGCAATGGAACCAACCGTACAGTAAAACTACCAAAGTGATATATTGTATCTGTCTTTTTTTTTCGATTTTTGTTTTTTTTTTTTTTGTTTTTGTAAAATCCTTTGGTTGTGGAATTTGCTGAGTGTTGAGCGTAATAAAATATTCATACGCTTCCATTATATCAAACAGATGGGCACGACCGACCAAAACGATGAACACAAATGGTGAAGTACCAGCCAGTTCAGTCCAGTCCAGTCCAGGCGAGAAGGCGTATAAGCCAGCTAAATGCACAGAGACAGATTGCAACTCCAGCGAAAAACCCAAAAAATATGACAACATAGGTGCACAGGGGGCGGACAGGATGAAAGACTTCGAAATGGCATTGGCCGGCCGACAACAGTGTTGGGACGTCCAAACGGAGTTAAGGACCATCAAAAAATATTTGAAGGATTAATTCTTGAGGCCAGTAAAAGCTGTCGGAAACTGAAGACTTATGAAAATTTTTTATGGTGCCGGTCCATCATCTACTGGCACAATCCAAGGCCCACTGACTGGGATATAATTAGACAACTAAGACGCAATTTGTCAAGTAGTTTATAAAATTTCAGGTGAAGTTTGGTCGTCCTTCTTCAGGTTCTATTTCTATTCTATTTTTACATATTTTTATTATTTTTGTAAAAAATTTAATTCAGATAAAGAAAAAGTGTTGTTGCTTTTCCAACACTGTGCAAAACGTAATCGTAACCGAAATTATGCTTAACAGTTGGAGCTGATGTGCGATGTGCGACAACTCTGACTTGTGACGACGACGAGGATAACGCACACACATGCATACACACACACACGCACACGCACATAGTCGAAATGTGCGAAAGAATAACTGCAACAGTGTAAATGTGTTTGAAGCTAACGTTCACCGCACAGGGTGGATTTGGTTTCAAATATGCCGCAACATACCCTTAAAAAAATCACCATACGAAATACTGTGAAAAAAAGTCAGCATTATGTGCAGCAATCGAAATAAAAAAAACAATTCGCAGACACCCTGTATGCCAACGTTTGTCGCCTGTCGTCCTTGTTGCTGAACGCCGCTCGCATAGCCCATTCGTTCTTTGGCAGGACGAGACAACGACAACGAGATCGCAGAAGAGGACGAGGACGAGGCAGGAGGCAGAAGGCAGGACTGCATATGCCTGTGCTTGATAATGGTTTTGTAAATGTTCGTGTAATAAATCAGTCAAGGGTGTTTTAAGGATATTAATTTCTCTTTAAAGTTGCATTCCGTTGAACTCGTTTTTAATGTGCTTTATCCTTTTGACATTCTGCCGGTTACGGATGTTTGTCTGCGCCACATACATATAAGCATTTCTGTAGAGTATGTGTGTTACTATATCTATATAAATAAATAGATGAACAAATTGCTTGGCACTTTTACAATCAGTTGAATAAAAAATAGTTAAATTCTCAGAAAGTCCTTAATATAAAAAAATCAATTAGGATAGTTATGCTATACTTTGTTTCAGAGGGATATTAAATTATTGAATTCAATTAAGAATCGAAAGTCGTCTCTCTTCAATTCGGATTTAAGAGAATTTAATTGTATTTACTCGTATTTAAATAAATTTTACCAGAATAGTTTCCATATGAACTCATATTAGGAACTATAGAAAACTTTCTATAAAATTAAATTTCAGTTAGATGAAAAATAAGTTTAAAAAGAGAGCGAGAACTAGCCACCTCGTCACTGCGGCCTAAAATAAGCATATTTTGACTTACTCAATAAGTTACAAATTCTCCGAGAGTCTTGAATTCAAACACTCTCTTTGGAGATTTTCCCAAATGGTTCTATCGTCCGGTATACGTTGACATCACCGCCCACAATTTTTCGATTATTGTGCCAGCTGCAGTGCTCCATTAGATTCTTCACTGACAAGAATAATAAGTCCCCTTCGTCACCTGGCAAATAGGCCGAGCATATTGTGATCTCTGCACCGCCTTTCGTTGTAGATACTTTGATCCTTACAGTGACTTGGTCCTTGTTTGTATGTCCTGACATGCCCTTAACCTGATTATTATACACATACGATTCTTGGATGAGTGCAATGTCAAGGTGATCCAGTTTTAAAGACTGCTGCAAGACAGCCGAAGTTGCCTTGGCATGTTGCAGATTAACTTGGATCCACCAAAGTCGCATTTACTTCTACGCATACCACTGACTTGGACCCTTTCTGGACCACGTTCGAATCCATTTCGATCTCTTGCTCGAGTGAAGCTCCACATCTACCTAAAGGGGTGGCCTAAAGGCTCTTGGATAAATTGTGCGGGAAGATGAGCTCAAGTCATCAGTGAAGTCATTTTCTTCCTGATTGATATCCAATGATATTTTAGAGAGTGATCATTAGAACTTATATAAATTATCTCTTTGTTATGAACTTTTTTAAAGTTGATATAGAGTCAAAGTTAAGCTCGACACAATCACATCGAATAGCGTCAATTTGCGTACGATGTGACTTTAAAATTCCATTCAACCAGCCCACCTCTCTGCTAAAGAAAAACAAAGCTATCCAAAATTATTTATAATCCCACCTACTATAGTGCCTCAGATTCTGCTGATTTCATGAGCGTATAAAATAAAATAAGGATTAAATATCCGATTTGTGGTTTGCTTAGGTTTCGCTTCGTTTCGTTTTGCAAGACTTGACTGTCTTCAGCGACTGTGCATACGAAACGCCACATGCTGCATGCGCACACTGAAGCGAGGATGCCAAGCAAATCCTTTGCATTATTTTGTCCTTTTTTTCGCTGGTTTTTTTTTTTAAGGTTTCATTTTATTTTAGTCATTTTTGTGTTGGCTTTATTATTTTTTTGGATTTCGTTTTATTTTGTTGCTATTGCTTTTGTTTTGCGTTGAGCTCAAATGGAAATATGTTTCACGAGCGTTGTGCCGCAAAAAAATGGGGGAGCTTTTTCGTCGTCGTTTTGCAGTTTGTTGTGTAGCGTGTTTTCTTCTTATTTTTTTTCTTTCCATGTTGACATGGTTTTTTCCTATTTTCACTTTTGCGCGCGAGAAATCCCCTCGAAAAGACGTCGAACTCGAAATTTATGCTTTTTTCTATTTATTTTTTGTTTTAAGATTTGCCATGTAAGTTGTTTATGTATGTGACTGTGTGTGTATAAGTGTTTTTGTGCTTATTTCGTGTGTCATATACAAAGCAGCCGGTATTCTAGCACCCACGCGCCCCTTCCACCACCACCACCGCACCTCTTTCACTAATTCGCTCGCTTTGTTTCCACACTCACACAGAGCGTGTAATTTCCATAAGAGTTCACAGCAATTTTTTTCATCTGGCGGCTCAAGGAGAAACGCTAAAGAAAAAAAATAAAACATAAACAAAAAAGTAAATCACAAGTTGACAAGGACGTGGATGGATGATGAGGACGAATCAGGCGGCCCACTTCGTTTTTATGCTGCATAGGCATTAGTCTGTCTCTTAATTGAAATCGAGTTGCTTTCAATTAAAAACTGATAAATCCATTAGGTTTTTGAGTAATGCAAAAAATATTGAATAGTTCATAAATATCAACTCAAAAATATTTTTAAAAGTAATCTATATATATAAAACTCATTTCTTCTATCTGTCTTTTTATCTTTCTTTCTTTGTACCAAATGGGCGTCTAAACCATTCATCCGATTTTGATGAAATTTTAGGGAGTTGCTGTGTTCACGCCAACTTAGGTTTAGGGCAAAGAAAATTTTGCCACGCCCACCTATTACACCCATAATTTGTAAAACTAAGTTAATAAATTCAATTATTTCGCTAATACTGCTCCAAAAAAATTGGTATCTGAATTTGTATTGGCACTGTCGATAACTTCCCCAAAAATGGGCGTGGTTGGATCAATTTAACGAACACTTTCAAGAAAAGGGTAGATCATTTTTACGCCTACCACCATTTGCTCAGAAACTTGATGTGCTAAATAGAAAACATGTAACGGGATGCACCGGGAAGAAATCCAAAATTTGCCACGCCCACTTATTACGCCCACAATTTGATTAATTACGTGATAATATACGATTACATTGCTAATATTGTTCCTAAAAATTTGGGATTTTGTATCTGAGTTTTTATGCCGATAATTTCACAGCCATAACTCAGAATCGCTACAACGGTGAATACCGAGAAGTTCCGCTAACTAACGGGAGTACCGGGAAGTACCGGGAAGTTCTGCTACCCTTTTTTTTAAGTGGCATTGCAACGCATGCCGGGCATTCGCTAGTAGATTTATAAATACAAGAATATGTACAATAAAACTCTGACCTATAAACATATTATAAGGAATAAGACCTTTAAACTTCGTGACCTCTAGGTGCTTTAAATCCTCGCAAATTTATAATTACACTAAGTTAAGGATCAATACCCAGAATAAGGACAATTTATTTATAAAAAATAAGCGCTCTACTTTAAAAGAAGTATAAACAAAAAATAAAAAAAATTTAAAAAGTAACTAAATAACTTTTGTTTTCAACTTTAATAAGAAGATAAAAAAAGTACAGATTTGTAAGAGAATTGTAAATACTCGAAATGATTTCTATCCAAAAATCCATTTTAGGCGGCACGAAGTTTTCCGGGTAAGCTAATTTCTTATAGTTCTTATACAGATGAGGTCTTAATGAAAAAGAACATCCTTTGAATTTACTATCATGCATAATTTTTCAGGAGAAATTGATTTAGGAAGACATTTTCAAATCAGTTTTAAAGTCAATATAAAATATTTCCAACTAATGAAAACACTTAAATAATGCTCTAGTAGAAAATATGTCGTTCCATACATGGTTATGATATAGTGCAATTTTCAATAAAAGTTCGAACTAAAATAAAAAACCACCCTAAAATTAATATAGGAAAATAGGAGAAAAAAAACCTGGTGAAAGTGAAAAAACAAAAAAAACAAAAACAAATTCGCAAAAGAAAAAAATAAACCTTAACACCAAATAGGAGGACGACAAAAAATTGACAAGAACAACAAAACACAAAAACAAAAATAAAAACAAAAATAACGAAAAAAATAACAAAACTGTGCACTCATAATGAGCAAAGTTGTTGCCATAATGAGTTTCAGTTTCGGTTTTGCCGCGTCGCTACTAGGACCACGAACCGAGCGAGCAAAGCTATAAGCAACAAGACTACCAGGAAGAAGACTACATGTGTTTTGCACTAAAAACTTTTCGCAATGGAATGAGTCAGCAGAGGCAGAGGCAGTGACAGAGGCAGTCAAACAGCCAAACAGCCATCTACAAGTATCAAGTAGGCCGGAAACAAGCTGTTCTGGCTAATGCAAAAACTGCTCAGCAAACTGAAGTGAAGTAAAGTAAAGTAATTCGTGAAAATTGTGTTTCATCGAAAATTATGGCAAAAGAGCTTTTAATCTCGATGACATTCAGTCAAGAACAAGAACAACAACGACAACATCTCGCAGTTCCAATGTAATTAAAGTTAACGACAGACAGACAGACATACAGACAGGCATACGAAATGCGAGAAAACAGCGTGAAAAGTCGCATCGTAAATTTTATGATGATGATGCGCGAATTGTATCTCATGGATTCTCTGGAATATGAAATTTCCAAAAGAGATTTTTCATTTCAATCTATCGCTGTATCTTATGAATTTCTTTCGATAGTTACTTTGGTGCAAGGCGAAAAAGTTCAGCCCGAAAGTCAATAATTAATTTCGATACTTTAATTTGGGCGTGCAACTGATGGTCGCTCATTGTTTGTTGTAGTCATGAACTGCTGCTGCTGTTGCCATTAATTCGGAGACAGAAAATAAGTCATTAAATTATTTGCCTACACAGGCACTGCACAGTACATCACAGTAAGTTGGTTAAACTCTAACAAACATTTGGAAAAAATGAACAGCAAAAGGCAGAAATTAGTAAAGAAGATTTAAATAAATTATCTATATATAAAAAATATGCATTAATTGTAAAATATGCACAGTTGTCAAAAAATATGCAAAACCATGCATTTATTGGAAAATATGCAAAAATATGCATTAACGATTGAGAGTTTTTACAAAGGAAAATTCATGATATTTAAAGATTATTGGCATTAAATTGAAGGACTAATGAGAGTTCTTTTATATGAAAAGGAGCAGTTTTATTTTAAACTGTGACTAAAGCTTCGAACTACATTCGGCGCTTTGAAGTAATATTCACTGTCTCCTTACAAATAGCTCCAGAATAAATCGGCTATCATAGAAAAAATATGAAAACTAAACTATACAATTCGTTTTCCAACTTTCATCGTTTTTCCTAAAATTCCTTTCAATTCTTTACCTAGCTAGGTTAGGTTAGGTTGTAATGGCTGTCTTTTGAAGAGAGGTCCACTTAGGCTAGGAGCTCTTTGTGATGCCATGCGGTATATGCTATGTATATATTGCTAACTGAACCATCCTGTTCTGTTTATGAAATGAAGAATATTATTTATATTCGATTTAGATATATTTACTAGGCCTACGAAGAAATGCTTCCCCAGATGTACTCGTATAAATCGTTTGTTAGCCAAAGCAGGACATGTACAAATATGGTATTTTCTTCATCCTCCTCATCTCT
The DNA here is from genome assembly GCA_949127995.1 of Suillia variegata. NCBI lineage: Eukaryota > Metazoa > Arthropoda > Insecta > Diptera > Heleomyzidae > Suillia > Suillia variegata. The sequence continues at coordinate 30,095,778 of OX421846.1, forward strand.
ACAGCTTTTACAGAAGTCATTTGAGAAGATACCTAGTGTTCTTGCATGAGTACCTTAGATACAGTGTCCTGTTAGAATGCCAACTATGGCGCTAATTTAAGACCTATTTATAGAAATTAGATCGGTTGAGCTATTGAAAGGTAACCTAGGTCTTCCTAAAGATTTATATTTTAGGCATATAAGAAATTATTTAAATTTCTTTTTAACCAGATACTTTGAGTACTTTGCGCATTTGCCTCAGTTGCAGGAAATTAACCCAGAACAAAAGGCAATTCAGGGCGCAAGTACACGTATAATCAAAATAAATATGCGATAGTAAAAACAGGTAACAAAAGATTTAATCAAACCGATTTTTCGGTATGACACCACATCGACACACACACACATAGGAAGGGCGCATCCAACAGCCAGCAGTCGGCCAAGCAACCAGCCGACAACAGAGAGTTAGGGCATCCATCGAATTATTCTGCTAGCGCTGCATAAAAAATAATCGCCCAACTTAGCCGATTAATGAAGGCATAAATCTCTCTAATTACACGACGATGCTCTTGCTTTTGCTCTCGGCGTAGCACACGGGCACACCGGAGATTTGGCTAGTCAGTTGTCGTCGTCATCGTCGTCATCGTCGTCGTCGTAGCTGTTGTTGGAGTTCCTCCTGCTTGTATACCCAGAATTGTTTTATTTTTATTTTTATTTTTGTGCCTCGCTTTTGTGCCCACGCTAGCAAAACGCTACGCAAACAGTTGCTGTACCTCGGCGCAGATGATTAAGTGGCGGACATTAACTTGATGGAATTCATGGCAATAAAATTGAAAAATTATTCAATAATTTTCATTTCATGTCGTGTTCATAATATTTCGCAGCAATTATTAATTCGGTTGGAATTTTTGTTTATGTTTGCAAAGGATTTCGCTACAATTCTACTTTTGAAGTAAATAGAGAAGAGAGTAGTTAGAGTATTATCAGAAGCTTTAGATTAGATTTAATTTACAACAAAATAGTAAAATGTAATTCAATCATTTTGTTTTAATAAATGCGAACATAGCAACATACAAACAAACAAATGGACAAACAAATTTATTTATTTGTAAAAACGGTTTGTAAAAACTATTGTCAACGATCTATTGACCAGCCTATCCATTTGTTTACAGTGAAAGCGTTTTCTTTATTAATCGCTTATAATATTTGTTAGTGAGTGAGATACATTAATAATCTTTTTTACAATTCGTTAGTGAATGTTCATTAGAAATTTGTTAACTACATATATCATTCCCGAATTCGGTTAAAAGTTCAACACTGGTTTCAGTGATGAATTTTTCAGACCTGATTTTCCAGCACGGAATTCTGTACTAAAGTGACACAAATTTCCGCTGGGAATATTAAGAAAATAAATTTTTATGAATACTTTGATACAATACGAACATGTTCCGAGTCTAAAATATATAAAGCAAAAAGATCTTGTTAATTTTTTTAACCAAAAATTTGATAACATATTTAAATCAATTAATTTTACAAAAAAGGTTATTTTTCAAACTTGCCACCAGATGAAAAAATGTTTATATACAAGTATACATACATATTGTATATGATTTTGAATCATATGTCATATGTATGAATGTATCTTAAGTCATTAAAAAGATCAAAGCCGACTGTCATGCAAACTAATCACATTCAATTAGTTGAAATTCGTAAGTAGTTTTAGACGTAACAAATCCAGCGAATGAAGGAACAATCGCGACACACACAAAAAATCTCACACGGTATGCGGCGCAGCGCGGCTGCATGCGTGTGGCTAAAACCGAACGAAACGCAAACCGTGTGAGGCAAACTTCAAAGAGTAAAAATGTCGCCACTTGTCGCCCGCCGGTCACGAACAAAGGCACCAAATGCCGCGTCGCCGCCGTGTGTGACTTTCAACTAATTAAGTCATTTCGACTAAGCACAGCAGCAGCAGCAGCAGCAGCTACAACAAGAAAACCAGAACCACCAAAAAATTACATTTCAGAATTTACGATTATGACATTTGAAAATTTAACAAAAGGGCAAATTCCAACAAAAAAAAAATGTTAAAGGGAAACATTGAAAATAACAAGCAACATTCGGAAAAAATTTATCACTACACCTTTAATTGTATTCCAGTTGCTCTGCATTCAATTTTCTTTCTAGATTGTCACGACGAAGCTACTCCAACAGCGCGCGAAGCGGAGCGGACCACCTACGTTCAAATGCTTTTCACTTTTATTTGTTGGGAAATAGTTTTGTCGCTGTCCTTAATCTTTAGTTCTTTTGATCAAACTATGCTACTGCTACTGCTGCAAGCTGGATATTTTTTATCTTTTAATAGACAGGTGCGTTTTCATATTGACACCAGGATGCCGAAATTTTATAAAAAATATTGAAGGAATCGCTTTAAATGCCTTGGTATTTACAAGATACATTTTGAAGATACATTTTTAAAATCATACGTTTCATTAGACCTCGATAGACCATAAATATATTTTCCTATAAGGAGAATACCAAATCCCTTATCTTAACATTAATATATTCTCTTAAGAAAACGCTCCTTTCGCTGCGATACCGCACACACAAATCCACGAGATACTATTCCAAAAAAAAAACAAAGCACGTGAAATTTTATTTAAATTTTATGTGGCAGCTCTCAAGTCTTTTACTCACCGGTCGTTTTTCATAATCATTTTTATTTTATTGTCTCACCGCATATTTTCGGTTTCGGCGGGGAAAAGGGGCGGGCGAGCAGATAGCTTGGTAGGGGCGAAAACTATTTCCATAAACCAAATATCCGCTTGAAAAAATAAAAAAATCCAGGTCACTTTATAACAATTACGGCTCATTCATGGAAAACTTTATTCAATTTTCATGCAGTTAGCGTCCATTGTCCGGGAATGCTTTCTCCTTTTGAGCCGTGAGCGCACGCTGTCCCTCCCCTCCCCCACCCCCCTCCAAACGAGATAGTTTGGCGGAGTAGTTCATGAATAAAAGTGATAAATGGCATAAGGCAGCAGCGGAAAGCAGCGAGCGAACGCCGGATTAAAACTTATGAAGAATGCTGCGCCAGCACAGTTACAGTTACGAAAAATAATAGTTTCAATATTTTTTTTTATTGTTTTAAAATAGAGAAATATCCGCAAACTATAAAAATTATATTGCAACAACAAAAAGTAACAATTGCAGTAAGTAGAACACTTTTATGTGTAGCTGAATGAATAACTTGAAAGGACTTGATGGAAGTGCTCGCAGGTGTATTAAAAATGAAAATTTAAATTTAAAACCATGTCGAAGTAGTTCTGTCAGATTCACAATTATATATTATAGATTTATACATTATTAATTTGTTGGTTTAAATACCATTACCATTCATATGATACTTCATTTGTCGAAACAATTTATATGGTTTTATAGACATAGAATAGGCCAGATTAGGGTGGCGGCATATGCTTCACATAGACCAAACTAGGTCCATAGCGATAACATATGCTTTCTTTAATTGGATAGAAGTGTTACCTTACTTTGTTATTCCGATCCATCATGAAAATTTAAGTCGTTAATCCGAAATGTTTGAGTTTGGAGACATTTTTATAGACTTAACTTAGCAATGCATTTATGAGAGATCTTGTTTCAGCTCAGATTTGGTTTTCCTGAAATTAATAAATTATTTATTTAAAAGTTTAAAGTTCTTCTCAAAGCTCGCTTTTTGAAGAAATTCTATAAACAAATTTAACCTTTTAAGAACGCTTCCATTGTTCGCTCATTATCCACGTTTCACGTCTCAGAAAATTGGTCTACTCGTACTACTAAAAAGCATTTTCAAAATTCTTTTTAATAGTGATTACAGATATTTTCCTATTAACTTTTAGCACAATCACATTTGCCACTTTCCGATGAGACGACGCTGATAACAACCCAACAAAACAAAAACAACAACAAAAACCAGGGGGAAAAATAAGAATTTACCAACGACGCGTCGCATCGGTCGCAAAAGCGTATTTTGTGTGTTGCACAACACAACGAGCCAAAATACACTCAAAGAATTTAAAAGGACTTCAAAAATAAAAATTCAGTTAACTTAAAAAATAAGTTTTTACATGTTATCGAAAAATTGGTCTTGAGGTCGAAATTCCAGGTTAACAATTGTGATAGTTCCTGTAATTTTCAAATCGCTTTATAACAGGTCTACCAGATGGCATGCTGAAAGACTTAGAAATAGGCTTCATACTAAAATTTATAACGATTGTAGGACTTTTAGAAATACTATAACCTTTTCAGGAGTATAAGGCTCATAGGTATACTAAACTATGGCAACACTATAATCCTCGAAGGGGGCACAAAAGTTCTTTAAGGACGCGGTGCGCATTCCCATATATAATAATAATGATAATAACAGGTCTTGAAGACAGCAAAGTCCTATTATAAAAAAATGATGAAGACAAACCTCAAGTGGGTTCAAGTTCTAACAAAAATTATATTTTTCTGATCATTCGTAATTTTTTTAATAATTCTTAAACCTTTTTTCATGTCACTCTCACCACTTTCCTAAATCCCAACTACGCTCATGAGAACCGAACTTAGTAAAGTTAACAAAACGCATCGCCTTATTGTTGAGACTTTTTGTTGTTGTTGTTGTTATCCTTTATGTCAAGACAAAAAAAAAAAATTCTTCACAGACTTTCAGTGCGAGGGGAACTTTAGCTTATCGCATTTTGTAATAACTACAGACTCTAGTGAGTCCTTCGAATGTCCTGTGCGCGAAGCAACGGCACATAGACCGAAGATGCGGCGACGAGTACATTAATGTCTGCATTGGGATGCGACAAAATCGTTAAGTTCATTTTGCACTCAAAAAAATATTTTGTTAAAAGTCCATGTAAAAAGAACAGGACGACAGGAAAACGCGTAATTGTGAAAACTGGTAAAAGGAAAAAAAAGCGCTGTGAAAAAAGGGACTTTCGAGAATTTGTATTTGTATCCTAAATGAGCTTGTGTCTTGTGGCAATGTGCCCTCGAGTCATTCATGGCAGAGAGCGAAAAGAAATGCAAAAGAAAAACTTATTGTCAGATAAATATGATGAATATCGTGTATTTTGGTGTATTTTGGTGTTAGTAATGAGACTCCTTTTTTTTTTTGCTGCTCTACAGGCGAGACAGATTCCATGTCGACTGATAAGCATAAACGCTGCGGCAATAAAGAAAACCTTTTCTTTTTTCTTTTTTCCTTTTTTTTTTTTCTTTTGCTATACGAAAACAACGGAACTAAAAAAGAATAGAAACGGAATGTCCTTAAGGCATCATTAATTTGATTTAACGGCTGTGAAGTATTTGTATATGCCGCAGCAGATTGTCCCGCAAGGTGAGGCAGGGTAGGTAGTTAGTGGATTGTGTCCACAAGACCAGCGTGGAAAAGTCTAATGATTATTTTAAAAATTAACGAAGCTTCAACAAATAAACGACTCGATTGTGTTCTTGGCTTTAATTAACTTTTGGTAATATATTGGGCGTAATTTAAGCAAAGAGACGAAGACGTTGTATTGGCCTGTGCAAGGTTAAATGTTTGTTTTATATTAACTTTAAGTAAGTAGAATATTTCCTTTAATATTAAATATATAAAAATTTGTTTAACTACATCGATCAACTGCGCTGCCGCACTGACATGTGACGCCTCCTTCTCATGGCTTAATTGCTATCACGTACACACGATTAAAACACGATTTCCTGCCCAACCCACAGAGCGTTGCCGACATTTCCCAACCGAAAAGTAAACCTAATCATTTGAATGTGTATTCAGTGGAATTCAATTTCTAGGCGCAAGATTAATTGCGCATCGACTAAAGTGATGACATAACTTTATCACTTTCCACGCCTCAACTTCATGCTTCATTATTTTATCATACTCAAAGTCGTGTTTGTTGTAGTTGTTGTTGTATTTGGTCTTTGCTTAATTTTGTGTGTTTTACTCTCTCACGTCAGCGACACATGAATCACAAATTTCAATGGTAACAATTTTTCATTCATGCCAACAATTTGTCATGTCGATTATTTAAAATTACTCCTGACAAGTGACATTCATGTGAGTGGATCTGTGTATATATGTGTGTGTGTGTGTATAAGTGCATAAGTCGCGTGTTTGTGTGTGTTGTATGTGTCTATGTCTGTTAAGAACTTTTTCTATTTTGAGATTAATTTACTTTTGGGATTTTCTACTTTTCATTCTTTTCGACTGATTGTATCTAAAGTGCGTTCTTACAAAAAAATACAACAACAAAAAACAATTCTTCGCTTTTTTTTCGTCTACAACAATTTTTTGTAAATGTTGTCCATTATTCTTTTGTTTTGAGATTGTGTCTTGTTACGAGTTTCATCTTCGGTAAATGTCGATATTGCAGCGTTTCAATAATATTCTCTGATATTGGACTTGTCTGTAACTGCTACATTGACGTCAGGAATTCAGCGCAGGAATTTATGTACAGCTCGTTGCAAAAGAGTTGATTATTTAAAGTTCAAAAAACAATTTTTAAATAAGACGTGGACATGACTATTTTTCGTCGCTTTTATCAACAAGAAAGGCGCGGTACCCCGGGTCTTAGCCAGGTTGAACCACCGTCAAATAATTTTATTTATGCTAATAGCCAATTAGGTTCGATTTATACAATGTTATTGGGGCCTCACCAAGGGATTAGTCAGAGTCTAGAAATAGATCCTCAGTTTTGGATACGGTTAACACAAGCCAAAAAAGTGTTAACAATCCAAAATTAAGAGGTAACAACAACAAATTTTTCCGGGCCTTGAAATTACTCTGTGCAGCTCTTGCTCAACTCAATTACAGCCTTATTATGACAATTGAAACGAAAGTTTTCGTTTCATTCGAAACTCCTTCACTTTCGTTTTAAATTGCTATTAACAAGTTTTCAAAAGCTCTTTCGTTTTCTTTTCGTTGAGAATTTTTTCTAGTCACGTATGTACGTTTCCCATAGATATTTCTCGCAAAAGCTTTTTAGTTTTCTCAAGAAAACAACAACAAAATTTGTGTTTTTAAGTGGAGGCATTTCTGTTTTTGAATTTTGTTTTTGTTTCAAAATATTATAAAAATAGTTAAGAAAATGTTTTTAAACGCGGATTTTCAGCGATTGAGTGAAAATGAAGAAGATGAAAACCGAATGCAGATAAATTTGAGGAGAAGAAAACTTAAGGAAACCGGGTATATTTTCACAATACCTGATCAGGAGTAAGTTTTCTTCTATATGCTTCCGATTGTTCACTATAAAATTGAAGGTGATGAATATAATTGTATTCCAGCCAATTCAATTGGCTTTATTTGGGAAAATATAAATGTATCTCTTGAAATATAGTGCAGGTCCATTAAGGCAATTATTAAATTTCATCAAACATCCTACTTCCTTTAGTTTCTTACAAAAAATTAAAAAAAAAATCAGATTTTTAAGAAATTTCCGAATGAATCAAAATTTATTTAAAACCATTCTCGACGACATTGCACCTAAAACGAAAGCAAAAACTTATGTGACTGAAACGAAATTTCGTTTCATCAATTTTCGTTTTGCATAATTCCTCGTTTAGAACAAAAAAGCTTTTTCCTCTCTCAGAAATTAATTTGAGAGGTGTTTCGTTGGTTTTCATTTTTTCATAATAGCAATTTTCGTTTCACTCACATTTCAAAACGAAACGAAGATAAACGAAAGTTTTCAAAGTTTGGCTGTTAATTTCGTTTTAGTCATTTACCTTACAAATGTATACCTCATAAATCAGCTGGTTTTAATTTCGATACAGCCAAATTTTACATGGTACTTATTAATTTATCAGGACATAAAAAAAATTATTTAAAAAAATTTGCTTACTTTCAAGCTGTGCAAACAAATTACCAACTGACTTGAATCGAGCTGTACAAGGTAAAATAATTCATTTTTGGGTTTGAGAATTGATTTTAACTGCAATAAATAATTTCAGCAGGTGCCACGGTATTTTTTTTTTCTTATATGACTTTGTATATACAAGTATATATATATATGACAGTTTGCATATATCCTTAACATAAAATACAAATTTAGGAAGTGCAAAAACCCGTTCTGGAACTTTTTTTTTTTCGTTCCAAACTTTCTTATGAAATCACGTACGGATACTAAATTTGCTTGTATCCAACCCCCCCCCCCCCCCATCACCCAGTATAACTACACCAGCCAATCAGTATTTATTTACTCTGGCGACGGGAGGTAACAACTTTTCATTACGACAACAGCAGCAACACGAACAAAAAAAAACAACAAAAAAATTGGCAAACAACCTGAACGGCCTTAACGACCCACCAAAATGTTCGTTAATTAAAAGGTTCCTACTGCAACCCTTCACTAATAACTCCACAATTTGTTCATCGAAATGGCCAAAAAAAAAAAAAAAACAACAAAAAGACAACAACAAAACGTAAAGCGTAAACATATGCATTTGCTAATCAAGGCTGGCATTCAGCGACGCTGTGTTTGTTGTCCTTTCTTTCTGTTCGCCTGTCTGTCTGTCTGTCTGTCTGTCTGTCCATGCTGTAGTTACAAGTTGCAACATGATGATGACGATGCATCCATCAGTTGCAAAATACATTCGAGAGTACATACAGAAAACGTTCAATTCTCGCCGGGGCCCAAGTCGTACAATTTAATTATAGTCGCCGCCGCCGCCGCCACGTTCAAGTATCGTGGAATTGCGATTAATAATAATTACACTCAATTTGGTCAATTAAACTTGCATATTTGTTGGCCGCAATTCATTTGCCTGCTGCATGCAAGCTAAGATTATGTAATTTCTTCCTTTTCTTCCTCTACTTTTTTGGTTTTTGGGTGGAAATGTGAGAGCTTGTAAAAGTAAAGAAGCATTTCTCACAGCTGCAGTATTTATGCGTTAAGGGTAAGATATCAATTAGGCCTAACGCTATCGAATTTTATGGTTATTGATTAAAGTGGTTATTTGGCAAAGAATTGTGGAGCGCAAACTTTTTAAAGTTTTGTTGTAATTGAAAGTCAGTGAAGGCGCAAATAGTTTATTTATCGTCTGGTTAATTTAGTTTTTGAAACAAAGTGTTCAGAAGGAGATATAACGTAATAACTATATAACATATAAAAAGATCTTTTGAAATATAAGAATATATTTAATAAATCGCATACGAAGTTACAGAGTTTATTAAAATTTAAATGTCTTATAGTATATGAGGCAGCGACTCATATAACAACTACAATAGAGATTACAAAATTGCGTTTCCAATACTTTGGTATACTTGTGGTATTTAACCACATTTGTATTTGATAATAAAGGTAGACGATTTATCCAGCTATGTGCTTGAGAATGTACATATAGGAAAAATCGTTTATTACGTTATAGTTATACATATACTATATAACAAGGATGTAAATGAGTATACAAGATTCAAGTTATTGAAAGTATAATTGTCATACAAGTATTTAGACGAGATTCCGATTCTTATGATATGACATCGGAAGTAAAATATTTTTATATGTGTACGTACACTAGCTTGAACAAGAACAAAAATTATAGATGTTGCATAAGTATGGAGCCAGATAAGGGAAATATAACCTCTCCACACCCATTAGCAAAATGCCTAATAAATGTAGACTCACAAAAAGGATAGAAGAAAAAAGAAAAGGATCTAGTTAAGTAAATTGGATCTACTTGAGTAGTAATTGTAGCAAAAAGTATTTAAATAAAAGGTTTTCAAAAGCAAAAAAAGGAAATTCATCGAATGTTAAATTTTAGATCTGGGCTTAAAAAGAATAATTTAGCTGTTAAAAAGGTTTGAAGACAATTCAACAAATGTCCGCAGTATATAAGTTAGTTGAAAAGGTTGGAAGATGAACAAAAACAAATTTAGTTTCAAAAATGGAAAATTTATTTTGATATACACTTTGGTAAATTATACCTACGCCACTGAAGTAATTCAATAATTCAACGGTGAAGAAGAAAAGATTTTTAAAATGCAATACTAAGAAATTTCAAAATATGTTGCAAGCAGTTCTATTAAGCTTCATTTTTATATTTGTATATAGTACAGTCGTGCCTGGATATTGGGAACTGTTCACTTTAACCGGATTGTTCACTTTTTCAAGGTTGACATTTGTTGTTCCTGCGCTCAGAAATTGACTTTTGGACTACCTGCATCATCCGTAGGTTTTTTTTTTTTTTGCTATTTGCTTGAAGTTGCTTTCAAAATGTTATTCGCTAACCTCCAAATAGTGAAAAAAATTTTGAAAAGCATTTCGATTGTTGACTATTTAGAGTACTACATGTAAAAATTTGGGTGTTCGCTATATCGAGGTGTTCACTATACCCAGACTCGACTGCATTTACTTGCAAAAGAACATGCACTATAACTTCAAAAGATCCTTTGAAATATTTCTTAAAATTTTAAATTGTCATTTGTTCACAAAGTTTACGTGTTTTGAGAAAACGTGTTCCAGATTGCAAATGTTCAGCTTGAACCATTACAAAACATACAACTTTAATGTTTATTATTAAGCTGAAAAGCTATTAAATATCTCAGGCGATTGTAGTGAAATAAACTGAACAAGAATGATAATAACATCCATAAAAAAAAATCGTAACGTTATAACATTAATTAGTGGCAATGCCGAAGGTGTTTCGACCAACACTTTTACGAATGCTCGTCATTACGCTCCTTCGCCATCGAGCACAGCATACAGCAAAGACAAAAACAAAAACAAACGAGCTTACTCCGAAATTTGCTTATTAATTGCGCGTTGTTGTGGCAAATTAAATTTTTGACAGCCTCAAATATGCGAAATAAATTCCGGAGATTTTTATGACAAAATTGTCGCGATATTTGCATAACATCGAAAATTTAAAGCTGGTTGAAAACGTCGCTCAAGACATGAGTGAATCATTTCGTAAGCGAATACAGCGAGGCCAGCAGGCAAAGCGCATATCGGCTGACAGTCTTTCGTTTAACTGTGTTTCGGGGCTGTAATGCACATCCGTTTTATAGTAACTTAACACGAAGCATTCATTCGATAAAAGACATTTTTCGCCAGGCTGTCCATTAAATTGATCGAAGGTTTTTTTTTCTGTTTTGATAATTTTTTGGTTGTCTGAAATTTTTGTGAATCACCCAGCGAAGACATTTTTTAAATACGTTTTCATGTTGCCAGAGAATATTTTGGAAATCATTGTCAGGTAATTAATTGCTGCCTATGGGGAATACACAATAAAATATACAGTCGTGTCTGGGTATAGTGAACACCCAAATTTTCCATGGAGCACTCTAAATAGTGAACAATCGAAATGCTTTTCAAAATCTATTTCACTATTTGGAGGTTAGCGAATAAAATTTTGAAAGCAACTTCAAGCAGGTAGCAATACAAAATACAAACAAAAAACTCTACTGATGATGCGGTCCAAAAGTCAACGCAATAGCAACAAATGTCCACCTTAAAATAGTGAACCACGCGGATATAGTGAACAGTCCTTGCAATAATTAGTTCCCTATATCCAGACACGACTGTAATTTGTTTGATTGAAAGATTTCCTTTAATTTATTCAGCAAAGTTTTCAATTTCATTAAACAAAAAATCAAAAGTTTCAAACAAACATGTTAATTAATACAATTAAATTTATAATTGTATTGATTAATTTCTAAATTAAAAATAAATCGAATATTTCAACACACAAAAAATTGTTTACTGAGTTGTGTCGTTGCTTCTCAGCTTCGAACACGTCAGTGCCACAGCGTTAAGATTCGTGCCTCAAACACAGTCAGTCCAGGTTTGAATCCTGGCCAATGTTTTCTACATAGAAAAACAAACTTGTTTAGTATCAATCAACAGGAGATTAAGTGCAATACAATTATTATTTTCATTGAATTTATTAATTGTATTGATTAAAACCATAGTATATTAAAAATAAGGTGAGGTAAAAATTGTCCCTCTTCACCTCGATATTGTTTCACTCTTTGAAAACAAAATTTTTGTGTAGTTGAGTTGAGGTGAGTTCGCTCAATTTGCATTCTAATTTCTACTTTTCTTACCTTATTATTGAACTATGATTAAAACGAGTGTGAGTTGAGTTTCAATTAAAATTGAATTGCATTGAACAAACAATTAATTCTATTGATAAATTTTTGTTAAGAATTTTTCGTTATTTAAATGTGAAAATTTCATTTAATAAGCCATTTTTTTTAAGGAACACTCTAACTTCCACACGCAGCAACAGTGGCAGCAATGGCAGCAAAAGGCAATACACAGAGAAACAAAAAATTTGCATAAGTTATGACAGGAATCAATTTCTACCGCAAAATAAAAATTACCGATAATTACGTAGCATTAATTTAATTTTCGAGTTGTTGCCAGATCCCCGCACCAACGCAGCAGCAGCCGCCGAAGCAGCAGCAGCAGGAAAAACACCGCCATCGTGCATTGCATGAGTAACACGCATGCGCGACGACCGACTTATGCGACGCACAGCCTCTTCCGCAGCCGACAGCCGCACAGCAGTAGTAAATAAACTTCTTATTTATGCGAAAATGATGTCCACACACAACTGTAATTATGTTGCTTTTTTTATTGTTATTATTTCTGTTCTTTTTTTGTGTTGTTGTTGTTGTTGTTGTTGTTGTATTTCCTTGGTGTTACACAGAGGCACGCACTGTGTCTGTATGCGGCAGCATCATTTGCTGCATGCTGCAGTCGTCGCACGTTGACTCTCGCTACTACTCCACCTCTGCTAAATGGAGGTGGAACTATACGCATGCGTATAAATGGATAATTGCCGCATGTAAAAATTTCATATCGACAGCGACTATAAGCTGCTATTGTTGCTGTTGTTGTTTTTTTCGTTGTCTTTATTGTTGCTCTTGTTTGGCCCAATGTTGTTGTTTCTGTGTGCAACTTTTTGACGAAAATTATGCAAATTGCGCTCCGAAATGAATTATTTATGAAATATTTTTAAGGCACATCGTAAATTTAACAGCGATGCGCATTTAACAAACATGACTACAGTGATTGTCTGTCTGGTCAGGACATAAGGTACCCTCTCATGTATGTATGTCTACTTTTTTATTTAATTTAATTACTTGGTATGTTGTTGTCCAAAAATCTCAATTTTCAGTGGAAATATTTTGAGCTCTTTTTTGAGTTGTTTTTTAATTTCTTATTTTCTTGTTGTTGTAATATTAGAAAGAATGTTGTTACTCAAGTATGTGTGATTAAATGAAGGCAACCCTGTATAAAAAATTTCGTTTTATAAGCACATTATAAGCTAGAGAAATTTTTAACCTTATATTAAATAGTTCAGAAATTGGTTCGAATACTGGCAAAATAAATCTGTTCATTTATGTGGCAACTACATATTTCAATGGCAACACTGATTAAACGTTTAAAATTTGGAAATTCATATACCAAACAACTATTTCGAAAGCACGACGCAACTCTTCCCAATCACAGGTTATTGGTTAGGCGTTGTCTTTTTAATGATTTCTATAATATTTTTAATATTCAACACAACTGAGAATTGCAGAGAACTTAACTACTTTCCATCTTTGAAGAACATTTCTATTCAAAAGGCAGCTAACTTGCTCAAACTCGCTAAACTGTTTATCAATCAATAATCACTTTTGAACTTTGAACAACTTTTGATACCTCTATACAATATTGGTAACACTAAGGACCACTAAAGATCTATGTGTGATCTCTCTTTCTTGTTAGATCAGCCAACATAAACTGACCCAACCTAACCTAGTATATAGTTAAATAAAAAAAAACGGTGTACATTAAGTGGATGAGTTTTGTTTTGGTTTAATTAAAAATTAACTGATGATTTAGTAGCGCTACTGAGAAAATAGCAGGTAATATACCCGATATTACGTACAGAGTCACTTCTTGAATACTATAAATGGGCGTTAAAAAAATTGTATAAATCAGATATATATATTAAAATTAACATGACTATTAACAAAGCCAACGCTGTTCCAGGATTTATGGATTTAACAATGGGCAAAGAAGTTTGGTGATCCATACATAACCAAATATTTATTTATATCGGCGGTCCGTCCGATTTTAAAATATGCATATATAGTAGATAATTAAAAATCAAATCCTTATATTCTGTCCACGTGGATTACCTTGGAATCCTGATTTACTCTTTCCGTCTTATGAAGGACGACTGAAGTATCCCTAAATAGATGCCCGTGTCCAGTTAATTTATTTCTCAAGCAGAAATTTTACTTTGATTTTATAATATCTTAAATATTCCGATCAGATGAAAAAAAACAAGGAGCTCAACTTTCGTAATATTACCTGCAATAAATCGCAAGTTCAGCTCGAGTCGCCTTAAGTGGCTTTGTCAAATTGCCACAGTTACTCCGACAGTATAAGTAGATATTCAATGCATTAAAGCTTAATTTTTGGCTACTCCTGCAATTCAAACGCTAACAACAACAAACACAAAAACAACAAAAAAAAGACCATTGCCAGTGCTTCCGACGAGAAAAATGGGCAATCATGCATTTAGACAAAACTATCCCGCCATAGAGACGTGCGAAACGCACTAATTCCCCAACAATTAATTTACTCTCCCAAGCACCTCGCTTGCTCGCCCACCTCGCCCACCTCGCCCACCTCGCAGTCGCACTTTATCATTTCGCATTAAATGTTGTGCAGTGGCAGGAGGGAACTCCGATGGCAGCGGCAATGCTGCCAGTTCAGTCTCACTCGACTGCATCCAAACGCTGCTTAATCTCTTTTTTTTTGTCTTTTTTTTGCTTTATTTATTTCGGAAACTTCATTTTGCCCCCGCGTACGTGCAGTACTGGTCGATTTGAAAGGAGTCTCCACTGTGTGTTTTTTTGTTGTTGTTGTTGTCGTTTTTTGGTTTTTTCGTCTTTTCGTTTATTTCGGTAGCATCACTAGTAGAAGGCAGCACACACACACACACACAATGAAATAAATCAAGATTATAATTCAAGACAGGAGTTGAGTTGGAAACGCAGCATTCAACACGCTTGTTTCCGTTTTAATTAGAAAATTGTTGCTGCTACCGGGTGTAGTACTGTAGTCGAAAGATAATGTAGAGGTGGGAGCAAGTTGATGATTTGGATTTGGTTAGGGTTGGTTGCACCATTAGCGTGTATCTTAGTTGGCTGATAATTTTTTATTGATAAACATTGCGATGACAATGTAAAAATATCGGATCGGGTAGATGTATTTTTATAGTCGTTATACTTCCTTTATCAGCTTCCAAAGATGTCATTTAAATTTCCAATTGCTCTTAAGTAAAATTTACGTTTAGTGTATATGAGAATTATGCACTACAAATACACGAAATAGTTTTCTAAACAAAACTGCATAAGGAATTTGATATTTAAATCTTTTTAGCTGAATAAAGGAATCTGAGTTCAAAAATATAAAGTATCTAAAATTTTCCGCGACTTGACTTCTCTGACGAGTTCAAGGCTAATGGATTACACTTTGCTCAGTTTCTCCTCTCTGAATCGTCTCTTTACCAAATCATTTGCCTTGAGTGCTCCTTCATTTCCCCCACCCTTCTATCCACCACTTTCGGGAATCAGTTCAACGTTATATGTCTGTCTTTCTTAGTGTAATGTTGTATAGTTACTAGTTCCTGAAAACATTTTTTTTTTTAAAGTGAAGCACCGAATCAGACCACATATTTTTAGGTCCCTTTCGTCACTTCATCATTTCCTATTTGATACCATACTTCAGTGTACACATCTGGCGGGTACTGCAGCTTAAAACTGAATCTTATTCGCAAGTATACTCCCAAAACTCAGTTTGTCTTAAAACTATCCGAGATGTTAAATTTATAAAAGGTTACTTATCCTCCGGCAGGAATTCAACCTGTGTTCCACATGCACCAGTCTTGCGCAGTAGCCAAACGCACTTAACCCACTTAACGCTTTAAGAAACTAACCATTTTCGCAAATTAAGAACCACCCTTACTGCACCGTGATTGTTAGACCTGGCTGTATACTGTGCGCGTGTGAATGAGTGAGTGTTGGTGGCGGCATAGAAGAAGAAGTGCGTTCCATGCTTACCGTACATATATATTTGATATCGTTCCGCGATTTGGGGTAATGTAAGGTTTACAGGAAAAATGAGATTTTCTCGCTCGAATATGCGCCAAACAAAGAAGATACTTTTGTATTTTTTTTTTTTTTGCCGCCGACGACTTAGCACAGGCGGCAGTGGCAGCGGCAGCGTCGGCGACAAAGTGCATTTGTCTGTGTCAAGGATTTTACAGTACAGCGGATTAAGGCGCAGGATTTGGCGACGCTACAATTCCTTTTAGTTTGGATTTTGAAATCGGTTATTTTTCTTCTTTTTCATTCATTTTTTTTTTCGTATTTTTGTCTCTGTCGTAGTTATTTAAATCCAACAAAAAAGGGTCGCCCTTTTGATTTTTTTGTTTGTCTGGACAGTTTTTTTTTATGGAAGGCGACGCAAGAAACTTTTTGCTGGACAATTTATATATAGCAGCTTTTCACTTCATTTCAGTTGTAAACTCTTTCTTTTCGGGCGCTCTACCGGTTTAACTGAATTCGGGTTTTTCCATTTGATCGGCTAAAGTTTTTGTTGCCTTTTCACAATTAATCTCCGAGGTTACTTTACGCTAGGCTGACAAATAGACATCCGAAGCGTTGGAAGGGTCTTTCCAAAATACCGTCGCATGCAGTGCAGCGCTTATCTGAAGTACAATATTTCAAGCGGCTTTTGTCTCTCTATTTCGTGACATTGATGGACCTTTTTCTGCTCTTCCTGCGGTCGTTATCTTCACTTCATACACTCAATAATGGAACGTCGAAAAATTTTTTACCCCATACATATCCGGACACAATGTATAAATAAATCCACTTTTCCTGGCTTTACTTAGATATTTCTAAATGTAAATGCACTTTGGTGGCAGCAACGGTGGAGGCGGCGGATATGTCGTACAACTGTTGTCTGACACAACCGCAGCGTTGATACACGCCTTCTATCGACCTGTTTCATTGGCTTCCCCTTCCTGTTGCCGTTCGCAGAGGCAGAGGTTTTTCCAAGGCAAACAAGTGCGGTTAAGGCGCACGTACGCCGCCGCCCCTCATTTCAGTCAGTTGTGCATATCAATGCCTTGATCTATTCGTATAGTCGTCAACTATCCAAACGTTCGCTTTGACGCTTGTTAAGTCCATGCAACTAGCTCGTGCGCACGCTAATCCTGCTCATCCTTTCTGAGCACTCAAAGTAGCTTTGCTCCCGTTTTAGCGTCGTTGTAGTTGTTGTCGTCGTCGTCGTTACTACTCGTAGACTCGACCTCATGATAAATTCAGTGGATCCGCAGTGATTCCATTTGTCATCGTGGCGTGTGCTCATTAATCATCGGCGGCGATATCAGCACATTGAGACGTATTTGTGGAGTACAAAGACGCGTCAGAGGCAGTTCATGGTGTTGGCGGCGGCGGCGTCAACGACGGATTGCATTTGGCGATACGACGTGTTCCTTAGTGCACACCACGCATAAATGCATGCTTGGTCGTGAACATGTCTGGTATGGAATAGTTTCAAATAGTCGCGCTGTCGTCAGGTCACAATCAAAAGTCACTTTACACGCCGGCACTCAACCGCTGCAGACAGACCAAAAACGCTGTGACTGTCAGTCTCGGGGTAGACAAATGGGATTAGACAACATTTTCTGTTTGGCGACAATTCAGTTAACAAACACATCATAACTCTGGTTTAGATACACTTTAGTATGTACATATGTAATTGTTTGATCTGGAAGTGCGTTCAAGCTTTGCAGAGTCGAATGAAGAAAATGAGGAAAGAAAATTTTATTTACTTTATTTCTAAATATTAACTAAATACTAGAAATACAGAAAAAAAAATGTATCTTTAATATGGAGGGAATTTAATAGGATGTGTATAAGGTTGTCCTCTTGAGGGCGGCCTAGCGTATGCCATACCAACATTTAGAATGACCACGGCGATCGTAACTAAAGCGAACTTTAAAAGATGCTGCAAATATTTTGTAGTTGTTTTAATTATACCAGCAGAGAAAAAAAAAATTTACAGAAAGCATACTTACCATTTTGAATGTTCAACTTCCAAACAACAACTTAAACTCGAATGGCGAAAATAATTTTGAATGGCTGGATTTATAGCGTACTTCCAAAGTGCAGAAGTGCATGTCCAAAGTAATTCGTTTCACAATATTTCTATTGATAGGAATAATTAGTACAACACGTGCGAAATTTTAAGCTTGACGTATTCTAGGTCATATTGTAGGACTGTATTTCAGAATTATGTCAAACAAATTTCAGAAAGAATTCTACTTATATATATTAACTTTAAAATTTCTACTAAATTTAAAGCATAATTTTGGTTTTACAGAATTTTTAATATAACTTTAGAACAAAATATATAAAAAAAAACATGAACCGATTTTTTTACAAAATTGTTTTTCTTCAAGTATTTTGATACAAAGACCAACAACCCGCTCCCAATTGATTAAGCATTTACCAATCGTAGTTCTTATCAAGTTTAGAACTAATTTTATTGAAGCACATCTAAAGAGTATAAAATGCATCTAATGTACTTAGTATGATACTTTATACGAATATTGTGAAACGAAACGATTTGGACATGCAGGTTAGAAGCAGAGCCGTATTTAAGTGGGCAGGGTCGAAGGTGCTATTGCCCCGGGCGGCACTTCCTAGGAGCGGCATGAGTAACTTGGTAGGTGGCGGAACTTTAGCAAATAGTAGCTCAATGGCAAAGAGGGTTTAGAAACAAATAATTTTCTTGAAGTGTTTTTTTGCTTAGCTTCTTCATATACTTTTCAAAATAAAGTAAGAAGTGAAATGTTGATGATATGAATAATATTTGCTTTTTGAATTAAGAACCTAAAGTAAAACGTTTTTTTTTTTTTCTATTGATGAAATCAGGGATTTCACATACCCCCGCAGCGTATGTGAAATACGACAAGCGGAAATTCAGAAATTTCTTATAAATTAAATTTCTTAAAGATATTAACTACATAATAATAAAAATAAAAAAATTTTACATGGAATCATTTGAAAGATATTATTATGGGGCGACAGGATCAAATTTTTCCCAGGGCGCTAAAAGTCATACGTACGGCCCTTATGTACTTATGTTAGATGTCGACTATAAAGTCTATATTTAAACTGAATACTTTAATTTGAGCTTTTGTTTTTCAACTGAATACTCAAGTTTGGAAATACTCAGTCAATATCTCTGATAGCCCAATTTATATCTTGAAATAGTTTTAAATTTTTTTTTAAGTTACATTTTGCTTTGATCGCAGCGACCATGCTTAATATACGACAGTGGTCCGATAAGTTCTTAGCCTACAAAAGAAAAACGGAAATTTTGAAAAAGTGGCTATTTATTTCTCAACATAGTCACCTTTTAGCTTGATACATGACGAAGCGATGCTCCAATTTATTTAACCTGTCTGAAATAAACGTCTTCTCGAGGTCTGCAAAGTAGGCCTTCATCGGTCAGTGAGGCTAAATACTTATCGGACCAACCCAGTGAGTAGGGCATGTGCAGAGCCTCAACTAATGTCCCCAAGTTTACTAAGTAACTAAGACAAAAAATTAACTTTTAACTATAAAAAGTGTTTAAAAAGTTTAAAAAATCTTTAAGTTAAGTGAATTAATAAGCAACTCGAGCAGAGCTTTAACCGATCTAGTTACTTAGCTTTTTTATATCAAATTTTTGGTTTGGGTTGTAGTGGCTGATCGAAGCAAATTACTAGTCTCTGAAGAATTGCCAAATGATTACTGAAAGTTTCAATTTAAATTTTTTCCTTTACCAAATATCGAATCTGGAAAGTTGCGCGTCAAAGGTCAATGCACCAACCACCACGGTACGCTGCTGCTTACACGCTTAAAATATAAGACACTCTTAAGGAATTGACACCAATTTCCATAATTAAAATAATTAAATTTACTTTAACTTATACGCTCAAAACTTTTCTTAAAAACATGCACTCAATACTTAAGGCTAGCATTCTAGATCCTAGATGACTCAATCAAGAATTCTCTCATAAAAGCCTTAAATCGTAATTAAAGTTTAATTGAAAAGAAACAGGAACGAAAAAAAATTTGCAATTTTGGTTGTAAATTTTCCGGTTCAATAAATTTAAAAATGGTTAAGAAGAGCCAACCAAGCCAAGCCAAAACTAAACTAAACTCTATTTGAGCATGGTCATCAGCTCTAGACCACTTTAAAGCATACACTCGTATGCAGACCGAAATTCCACTAGCAGCAACAAAAACAACAAAAACAACAACAACAACAATAAAACAAACAAGCCACGATTCTTGTCGGCCACAGCAAAATGATTAATAAAATCAGCGGGTGGTCAAGAAATTGGATTCTGAATTGCAGCCAGCAGCGGCAGCAGCAGCCAGCAAAAGCAAATAAGTCCAAAGCGAGTGAGCGAGTGGAATAAAAAAACGATGCACGCGGTTTTACGTTATTTCTGCTTTTTTTTTTGTTATTATTTTATTGTCTTTTTGTTGTTTTTGTTGTTGTCGTAGTATCCAGCAAAGGAGTAGCTGCAAACAGGTACATGAGAAATCGAACGCGTTAAAATAAATCATCGCCAGAAGCGTTCTCGAGCGCCAAAGATTCAAATAATGTTTGATGAGGCAAACAGTTGAAATCGAATAAAAGGAGAAAAGCAAAAAGCAAAAACCCGAAAAACAAATAAACGGCATCAATAAAAACGACATTAAATTTTTTTCGTTTCGTTTTTTTCTTTTGTTTTTTATTTGTTATCACTTTGCGCGAAAATAAAAAAAAAGAGATTCGAAAAAAAAAGAACGAACCCAGCAGAAAAATCGAATCGCATCGAGAACGTATTTAAACATCAAAGACACACTCGCTGCTATTTGTTTTAAACCTTTTTTGTTGTTGTTGGTTTTTCGGTTTTCGTGTAAGTTTTTGTTTTTGTTTTTGTTGTTTTTTTTTTTGTATTTCTGTTTTTGCATCACTAAAAACTTTTAATAAATTGCAGCAGCAACGACTTTTTTTCTCCACTGCGCTGCCAGTTTTTATTGCATACACAGGCAGACGGACAGAGAGACGGACGGACAGACAGTTCCTGAAGTGTTGCTGCTTTTTAATGTTGATTTGTTTTTGTTGTTTTTTTTTCGATGCAATTCTTGGGAATATTTAGTAATAAATTAATCGGTTTGTGTCAGGGCGAACGCATATCCTGCGGCGTTGCAACTGCACTCATTTAGCGTGTGTTTCTTAATGTTTGTTGTTTTTGTTGTTGTTGTTGTTGTTGTTGTTGTTGTTGTTGGTGTTATTTAAGTAATTGTGTGGGAAGAATTTCAATAAGGTTTTATCAAGCTTATCGATTTTCTTGTTGTTTCTAAAGTTTAGCCAAAATTTATAAAATTTAAATGTATTTAATATTAGTTTTCCATATAATTAAATACATTTATAAAATATTAAACTTCAACAAAACATTGAATTGTTATGATTATATTTATGTTGAATTCAAAAAGATTTTACCATGGTTGAATAATACTCGGTGGGGTGAAAAGTTACCTCCTTGACCGCACAATGCACTGCAAATTGACCGCCGATTTTTGTTGACGCGTTTGGCATCATGTTTAGTATGGAAAAAAAACGATTTTCTTTCTCTTATACAACATTATTTTTTTAGAAGAAAATATTGATATATATTATGGGGCTAGTGTTCCTTCAGATTACACCGTGAAATATAAATTTCGAGAGTTTTGTGAAAGCCGAAAATCCGCAGTGGTAGGACCTCCGAGTCGGTTACACAGGAAAATGTCAACAAAATTACGTGAAATGGTGTTGGTCGACCGGAAAGTGAAGATGCGCAAGCTAGCAGATATTTTGGACGAGATTCTGCACATGAAAAAATTATACTGGGTGCCACGCATGCTGACACATGATGGCACACATTGAACATCGCAACCATGGCTTAAATTAACGATTTAGGTCAGCAATTGATTCCCCAGCCACCTTATACGATCGATTTGGCTTTCTCGGACTATTATATGTTCCTTAACCTCAAAAGATGGCTCATCAATAAAAAAATTCAGCTCGCGCGTGGAGATCATCGCCGCCGCGGAGGAGTATTTTGCAGATCTTCCAGAAAATTACTTTTCGGACGGCATAAAAAATTTGAAAAATCGCTGGAATAAGTGTCAAATAAAATATTTTTTTACGCTCTGTAAGGTAAGTTAAATAGAAATGAGAACGCAATTTGAGCAAACTCACCTCGATTTCTGCCTTATTTTAGAAATATTTATTTTATTTTTGACTACGAAATAAGTTGTTGTTTTTATTTATTTACTTGTTAATTTTTAGCAACTATGGCAACTATATAAAAATCTAATTTTCAAAGAGAGAAACAATATCGAGGTGGAGAGGAATATTTTTCTACTTTTCTCACTTTATTCTAGGGTGATCCGATAAGTATTTAGCAGACCTCGAGAAAACGTATTTCTCAGACGAGTTAAAGAAGTTGGAGCATCGCATCGTCACGTTAATCGAGCTAAAAGCAGACTATGTTGAGAAATAAATCATCAATTTCCAAAATTTTCGTTTTTCTTTTTTAGACTCATCCTCATATTTGATAATTTTAATCATGTGTGATAATTAAATTAAATTAAAATTGTAAAGTTTTTTACCAATTTCGATAACATAAATCGTACAAAATGTTGCTTAGGAACATTTCATTGGAACAAGTGTAGCAAAATCCTTCAGAGGTTGATACTACCGAAAGTTATTTTGAAAGCTGAAAATTTTTATACATTTGCTTAAGCAATTTTTAATACAATGCTTTCAAATTTCTTGCGAGCTGGATTCGGACTTTATACATTTAAATACGAAACAATCTTAAATTTGTTAACATTGCCTATTATCTATCGGAAAAGTTTACTCTTAAACTAGTTTCGAAAAATCAAATCAAACAAATCGATAACTAAAGCAGCTGCTTATCTTCCCTAGAAAAGAGATATCATATAAATTACTTCTAGCATAGCACTATATATAAAAACTACAACAATAATCAACTGTCTAAAGACTTTATTTAACCCCCTCTGAAATATACTTTTCAATAATGAAACGCCCATTTTTTAACACAATGCTCACATTTTCATAAATATGTTAGAAAAACAAAAGCGATTCCATTGCTCATAATATTACCGAAATGCTCAAACATGAGACACCACCAGCTAATAATCCGAATATGGTTTTTCAATTTCGAATACCACATGTCGCTATTACCAGAAAAAAAAAATACAAAAATGTTAAAGGATGCGTTACGCCCACTCATTACGATTTAATAAATGATAAAGCACTCCACGAGAGAAAAGGCGACACATAGTTAAAAGGCTTATGAAAAAAATAGAAGGGCGTTCCTTCAAGGTTTCAAGTGCATGTTTGTGTGCTGTGGAAAACGTGCGCTACCCGCACTCGTAGATATGTATTTGGAAAATGTCTCACACTTAGCGAGGCAAACGCTTTAGCACACAAATCGTGATTAATAACAGCCGCTGCAATAATTAGTTAGAGACCGCCGCAATATGTCATTGACATCGTTTTGTTTTTGTTTGTTGGTAGCAGCCACACAATCAAAGGAGTTTACCAGCGCATACTAGACTAAATAAACGCTTCGACTTCTTTCCAGTTAATTTTGATGTTAATAATAACTTTTTTTTTAACAGCGTTCTAATATTACCGCAGCGCGTTTATTTATGAGTATTGGTTGTGTTTTATTGACCTTTTCGCCTTGAGTCGCCGAGCGACTTAATTAAGTCGCCATTGCGCACCCTGTCAGTTGCATACTGGTGTCTGCCCGACAATGCCACAATAGATGGCGCTTATTTGCGCATATGTATGCGAGTGTGTATGATCATTTACATCGCATTTCGGGCGCTGCTTGCCCCGCTGGTTTCGGTTCAAGTTTTGCACAATTTACATATTTTTTAATTGTGCAAAGAATAAAAAATAATACTCGCGCGAAATAAAAAACGGGCACACACTTACACAGACAGACGGACGGACAGACAGCCACATAAAGAGTACGAAAAATCATAAATATTGTCATACATTCGCTTGTTTAACACCCCGCCGTGTGAATACACTTCAAAAAATTTTGTAATGTTTAGAGTTTTTTTAATTATTACAAAAATATAATAATTGTTAACAGTTCACAAGTAATCAAATGTAATGAGTTTGGAATATGTTTACAAAATAACAAGAACAAAATTTTTTGATTACATATATTTTTAAAAAAAAATTTTATTAGTTAGCAAATCTTCTAGAATCATTTGAGAACAATCCCAAGTATAAGGAATTCATGTTAGTCGTTCTGTGTTCCAAAAATGACACCAACAAAAGTTCTTGTTGTAGCACATATGTATGTGCTGCATGTCTCCATTATAAGTGGGCGTTGTTCATATCCGATCACGTCTATTATTTGTGAGCCATTTTATGTTATAACTAAAGCAATGCAACTACAATATTTCAATTAATGTTTGTTGTTTATAAAAATGGGCAGTTTGTATGGGAGACGGGAGTAATATTGATCCGATGACGCCCATTTTTTTGTGAATAGTTGACTGATACTATTTAAATGGTATATAACAAATTTGAACTGATTATCTTTACTTAATATATTTTAGTTAAATTTGTTTCTTATTGAAAAGGAGCCATTTGTATGGGAGGGTGGAGTATTTTTGGTCCAAGCTTGAATCTCATAGAACTTAACCTCCGTATGTAGAATGGTATCTGACATAACAAATGGAAATATATTAAACTACGACTGTAATCACTGGGTCAGATAAATACAGACAGACAGACAAACGCACTGACAGACGTACATCGTTAAACCGACTCAGACGCTGATCAATTAAATTGATCATTATATATTGTCATAACTACCACGCCCTCTTATATGCTTATATGCTTTATAAATGGAAGGACAGAGTCATTATATTATTCCGTTCCGACTTGCGCGTGGCAATTATTTTTTTACTGCATATGATTACCTAGTAATCAGTAATCTGCAATTAATCAATTACAACCTGCCCAAGTCTGGTTCTCTGCTTTGTTTTTATAAGATACTTTAATTTTTAATAGGATCTCGGATCATTTTGTTAAACTTTTTTTTTCGTAGAAAATACAACAATAAAAAATTTACTAATTTTAGAAGGTTTTAAAGTACTGATTTTTTAAATCATGATTCAGTATAAATTTCTATCATCAGTTTGTTAGGCGACAGGTTCTTTTAAAGGATTCCTTATTTTTCATAAGTTCATGTTTTGAAAAAAAATATTTATTAACATAAAATCCTTTTTAAAAAAACTGTCCTCTTAACTTTTCCCAAATTAATTAAGGATCTACCAACTACAACATAATCACAATAAATTTCAATTTCAAAACTTTTTTTCCGCAGTGTAAAAGTCTGTAAAAATGTGTTAGCGGAGTCAAGGCGGTCGCGACTGGCAAAGTGTCGTTCCGTTTGTCATTTTGTGGAAGTTTATTTGCACATTATTACGTCGTTAATTATTGTCTCTGTCTGTAGCTGTGTGTGTGTGCCATTTTATATGTATTTGTATTTGGTGGGGCATAATTTATGCACATGCTTAAATACATTTTGCATTCATAATCGCTGGCATTGTGGCGGCGGCGGCAAAAGCCGGGCGGACAATAATAATAATAATCATAATCATAAAAAATAATAATCGTCATTGTAAACTTTGGAAACTGTGCTCCAGACTCAGGACAGAGCTGGGTTCTTATTTGAAAAGCGACGCGACATTTCGTATACATGGTGTACGAGTGTATTTCGACATTTGACTTTTGTGCGGCCCTCGTGTAGTGCGCTGCGCGATTCGCCATTGTGGGAGCAGCAGCGGCAGTAATTTTTTGCTGTTGTTGTTGCTGTTGTTGTTTTTGTTGTTTAATTGAATGTCATTTAACTTTTGTTTTGTGGATTAATTTCGCTTTAAATGGAATTTGTTCATTGGCATTGTTTAAAATTTTTTAAAGAATTGCATGTTAATTTTTTTATTATTATTATTATGAGTATTATTTTTCATTGTAATTGTTGTTATTGCTGTGTTAATTAATGCACAAGTTACGCACATTGTTGCGATTGTATGTGTGTGTGTGCATATTTCTTGTTAATATGTATGTTGAATTTTTTTATCAATTGTAATCAAAGTATTGCATTTATGATTATTTTATTTTATTCATACCGAAATGACGATTGGAAAATTTTAAATTTTTCATATAACTGATTGAGCGGAAATCATCCATTAACTGTAATGCAAATGCTCGATCTGTGAAGTCTTAACTGTGATATCCGTATTTAACCCTCATTAAAATACAACAACAACAACAACAACAACAACAACAACAACAACAAAAATAACGAATTAATAATTTTTTTAAGCGTTCCACTTTCAAAATAATTTCTAAATGCTAAACGTTTTCATAATGAAGACTTCCATTAGGCTCATGCAAATTAATTGCGTCCAATCAATCTTCAACTGAAAAATACAACAACAAAAATAAACTGTTTGTGAAATTCAAAAAAGAAAAAAAAAACAACAATAACAATAACAAAACCAATCTTTAGCCGATTCTGCACAGCTAGCTCGCTCAATTTTTTTTCTGTTTTTAATTAATCACAGGCCGTGTACCTAAAGGCTTACGAATGCGAGCGAGCGAGCGACATCACGCTGTTCGCACTCGAAATTCAAATGGAATTAATTTTTCCAAAACTGAAAACTCTATGGGCGCATTCGCAGTCAGCAAGCATTCAAACAGACAGTCAGACAAACAGTCGGAGGCAGTGCGTCCAAAGACAATTAAGCCGGGCTTACCTACTATTACGAAAGCTTAACGAAAGCGATTAATTTAATGTATGCCACCACCTTCCGCAGTTTTTGAAGCGTACACGCATTAATAAAAAACTTACAACAACAACAACAAAAACAACAACAACAACAAAGAAGCGCATCGCATAATTTGAAGAAAATTTATTCATGTTCAGTAAACGATAAAATTTATCGACAATAAATGTGGGTAATCAAACAAAATTGAAATTTGTTTGTATAGGTTATATCTTTGAGATTGCTGGGACGGCTTGTCAATCCAAAAAAAGAACAAGAAATTATAGTATTTAATCCAATATTAGCAACAACGATTGCCAACATTCTGCAGTTTAAGCTTACAAAATGAATTCGAAACAACCTGGTCACATTCATGACACAAGAAGACCGGTACAATAAGTAACTGACGTTTATGAAAGGGACACCCATAAAATGTCAAAATCCGGTGATGCCTTATTTTCAGCTAAAAATCCGGTGAAATGTAACAGCTCATTGATTTGAATTTTTCAGGCATTGGTAACATTATTTTCTTTTAATTTTATGCGTTGTCTTTAACCTTAAGCCCCAATTACCTTAGAATTTTTCTGAATATAAATATTGTTTTTAATTATATTGATAGTTTATAATTTTAAAAGCTTGGAATCTTGTTTGTTCCGGTTATAATTTTTAATGTTATATATAAATTCATCCAATATATGAACACGATTCTCTTCCCTTTCGTTAAAATTAGCATCCACATATCTTTCCAAAATACCGCAAAAAAATATCAAAATCCCACAATGGGTTTTTTATCACAATATGTCAAGGTGGCAGCTTTTTTTTTCGAATTTGACATTTTATGGTTGTCTATTTTATAAACGTCAGCTTCTTATTGTACCGGTCTTCTTGCGTCATGGTCATATTGTTTTTTTATTTTGAAGTTCTTCACTTTGTTGTCTTTTGCAATGAAAGTAAACTGCGCAATGATATTTAGGACCTGTCCCAGCAAACCTCTTGATGACAATCATTCAAATGATGCATTTTTTTGGTATAAAACTCACTTTCATTTTTTAAAAAAGATACTCATTATCTCTTTCAATACTTTTAATTTATGCTATTTAGACTTTAATCGCAAATCAAATGCTCTTATGATAAATATGTCTATAATTTTTTATTGTGAATTATTTAACCTGTTACATACTCAAGACCACCTTCGTGCAAGCCATCTAAATTTGGAGCTGATGTACTTGCTGCAAATTCATTGAAGTCGCTAAATGTTAGACCCAAGCCTACTTGTGCAATATCAGCCTATGCATTGAAATCAAGAACCAGCCAATCAGTTTCATCGGATTCAACATTCAGCGCTGAACTCAGGATTTTAATATTTCTAGCTAAAATGTCGGAAAACTTAAAGGAAAAAATATACATATATACAATTTTTAAGAAGTACATATCTCCAAACAAGAACTTTCTGAGCTTGTGTTAAACTTCCATTGGACTTGGACGGTCGTTAAGCCCTCCTGAACTTCTCATCGCGCCAAAGAAATTTTCTACTACATTCTGATTTAGTCTGTTTGTTAGTTTGTTATTAAAAAATTCTTCTCGAGAGGTTTGAAGAAAAATATATTTAAAAATTTTGACCACAGATTTATCAGGTTGGGATATTGAAATAGAATGTCATTGCTACTTTATTATTAAACTTTGGTTTCCTCTATCAATTGTATGGAAGACAAAAAGATGAAGTTTTCGCACTTGACCATCGCGGAGATATTCATCTGACGAAAGAATGCCTTAATGGCGATATCATCAAGAGGATAGAGATGTCTTAGATACGATAATCACAACTATTGCATATACATATCGTACATATGCAAATCCCGCCCACAACTACAAGAGGCGAATTGTCTGCTCATAAATTTCATATAAAATGTCTCAATAACAAAATACTTCCAGTCTTTGTTGTACGGAGTGGATGAAACTTTGTTAAGTGACATTTTTAAATCCGAATCTAAATTTGAGTATCATCTGAAATCAAGTTAAAATATTTAAATGTGCGATTAACTCCAAATAGCAACCACTCGAGTACAAAACACTTTTTAACTTTCTCCGACAATTTTCGTTCAACGAGTTTGAAGACAATCTCAATGCGAGCGAGTACAAAATAAAATGTTAGCAAAGTTCGAATTTATAAATTGTTCCTAGCGACAGCATCATTGGCATATCAAATTAACTCACTGACATGATGTTGCACAGGGCAATAACAATAACAACAACAGCAACAACGACAACAATGTCAGCAGTAGCAGGAACAACAACAACATTCGAGTGTCACTCATTGCGCAACACGACACCCTTTGTCAACGTTCCGTTCCGTTCCGATCCGTTTTGTTTAGTTTAGTTTCGTTTGTGTCAACTTGTCGCTCCTCGAAATAAATACCAAAAATACCAAAGAGACAAATTTTAGTCATGTTCTTATTTTGTGTGTGTGTGTCTAGTGTATGTGTGTGTATGTTTAGTCGAAATGAAAATTACTTTGAGCCTGGGTGTAAACCGTAAACTGTAAACTTAGCCAAAAATTTACAACAAATTTACAAATACAAATTATGCACGCTGTAGACACACTTGCACGCTTCTCTTGATGATGTTATTGCTGTTGTTGTTGGTGTTGTTGTTGTTATTGTTACTGTTGCTGTTGACATTGCGCTAGCCAGAGTTTGGTTTTAAGGGGCAACATAATTTTATATTCGAAATTAAAAGTTTTATAAAATTAAACCAAAGTTTTTTTGAAATAAGTTTGAAAGCTTAAAGAAAATATGAAAACTACAATGTTTTCATAGACATTTTACATTGATAGAATATCACTTTTACATTAAAACATGTCAATTTGAAACCTAAAACATTTCAAATACGTTAGCATCATGTTGTTCTTTACATTTAATCATATCCGTTTGATATTGGAATTATTTAATAAACATTGACATAATGTAATTTTTCGATATTTTCAATGTTTACTTTATATTATTGCAATATCAATTTTACATTACTCGATGATAATTTTAATATATTATAATTATAAGATATAAAAATCTTGTTTGCAAAATGTGAATTTCAACATTTTTAAAAGTTGGACATCTTTTGTCAACAAAAAAATGTCATTTTAACAGCTGTTTAATGTACTTTTAGTTTAAGTCTATTAAACCCAAGATCGTTATTTTTTTCTTTTTTAATTTTTAAATTCTGCTTCTCAAAATCTTTTAACAAAAAAAACTATGTTTAAAAAAATTGTAATTCAAAATTTCTTTATTGATCGAAAACTTAATTTTGACTAGGAAACCCCAAGCCCCCTTATCAACGATGACCATGGTTGTTGATCGTAATGTTTTTGTTGTTGTAGTTGTATTTGTTATTGTAGTTGCTGTTGTTGTTCGTGTAGTAGCATAATATAGCAAAGCAAAAACAAAACGGAACTGAACTGAACTGAACTGAACGGAGGCAGTAAATACATTTGGAAAATTGTGCGCCATGTTAACCTGTAAGTTCACAGCAGCGACAACAACAACAACAACAACAACAACAAAAACAACAACATTAGCAAAAACAACAGCAACAACAACAACGCATGTCAACTGAGTGTACAACAAGAACAACAACAACAGCAACAACAGCACAGAAGCAGTAACCGACCCAACAGTCACCTCTCATTTCCCGAGCTCCTCTTTTGCTTCTTCTTCCCTCCCCCTCACTCATCCCCTTCCACCTTTCTGCTTGCCAATGCAAATGAGCAACATGTAAATTTTCCTTTGAAATGTATACTCTTGTTGATGACTGAAATCGCACCTTAAACTACCAAAACTACTTTTGGCAACTGCTTCCAACTTATCTGTTTATGTGTGTGTGTGTGTGGTGTGTGTATCTGTCCCTTAGCGTGCCCCCGCCTTCTCCACACAAACTTGTATTAGTTAAAAGGACCCTTGTGTGTTGGTATGCGTACATATGTTGTCAGTTTGTTTTTTTTTTTTCGTTGGCATTTCGGGTCGTCGTCGTTTTTGTAGGCACTATTTCCAAGTCTTGTACTTAAGCAGAGCAGTGTTGCCAACATTTACTTTTTCTTCAATACTTAATTGAAATTTAAAATTTAATTGAAATTTAAAAATATTTACACTAGAGAACACATTAATACAGACAGTGAAATATAACTTTAATATAAAATAAACGATTTAACAAATTTTTAAAAAAGTTTTTAACTAAACTATTTATTATTATAGGAATTGAAGTTGGCAACTCTATTTGACAGGACATGGATTTTTGTGTTTTGATGCGCATACATTTACCTCCTCCCCACATTGCTCAAGCGAAATTGTTTTGGAATTGAAACTTTTGTGACACTTGTTTTGCTTGATTCCATCTGTGTGTGTGTGAGTGCATGTGTATTTGTAAAACTGTTAAGTTGTCGAAATTATAAATGCCTTAATTAAATGCTTACATGAATAAACGTTGCCAGCAAACTATGATTTATGTTAGAAAAAAACGAGAAACAAAAAGTTTTCACTTTTAATTTATTATTAATTCAAATGAGAAGCTGCATATCAAATACCGATAAAACACACAATTGAGGACAGTTTCAGAAATATAAATATGATGAGGATAGTAGAAAAGTATTCACCTCAATATTGTTCCTCTCTTTGAAAATCAAAATGTTTGTACTGATTTAATGGTTTCTACAAAAACTTCTAAATAAGGCAGAAATCGAGGTGAGTTAGCTCAATTTCCGTCCTGATTTCTACTTTTCTTACCTTATTATTCAACCATGAATTTTACCATGGTGTAATATATGAGGTGAGGAA
Source organism: Suillia variegata (assembly GCA_949127995.1). Lineage (NCBI taxonomy): Eukaryota > Metazoa > Arthropoda > Insecta > Diptera > Heleomyzidae > Suillia > Suillia variegata. The sequence continues at coordinate 30,127,554 of OX421846.1, forward strand.
AGTAGAAAATTGTAACTCTCCACCTCGATATTATTTCTCTTTATGAAAATTTAATTTTTGAGCATTTGCCATGGTTGCTATTAAGTAAATGAAAACGATAACAAAATTAAACTTCAAAATAATGCCGAAAAAATACAGAAATCGAGTTGAGTTCGCTCAATTTTCTTTCTCGTTTCTTCTTGTCAGAAATTATGTTTTTTTTAAACAATTTTAAGTGTTTTGTCAATCTTTAAAAAACAATTTTTTATTTTATTTAAAGTCGTGTTTAGTCAATAAATTTCGATAAATCCAATTTAGGAAAATTTGATTTTTAGGTAGGTTAAATAAATTAAGAGAGTCTAACTGACTCCATAGTTAATACAATACATAAAAATGCTATACAGATTTCGATTCCTTTGAAAATTTGTATTGCCAACAAATGTTTCGAAAGAGTTCTTCTTAAAGTTAAAAATTCATACACATTTAAAATAAAATTAAAAATTTTTCCTTTACTAACAAAAACCGACAAATCCAAAACTTCTAAATCTAGTCCAGATATCTTGTTTTGCAATATTATGTGAACTTATATTATGGAGCTAAAAAAAAGTTTATTCAAGCACATAATTTAGGTCTTTTTTCAATAAAGTCTCTTATGGACTTATCGGTTTCTAATAAAAAACTACTCATTTGTCGATTTAAAAAAAAAATTTATAAAAAAATAACGATATCTACAAAAACCTGACTTAGAAGGTTCTTCTATTTTTCAAAGAGTTTCGGATGACAAAATGTCACATACATATTTGCCGAGCATATGGCAACTCTATTTTAACTAACTGTTAACAAGAAAGTTTAGTTCGTGTTTGTGTAAAGTGCTAATGAAAAGGAAATACAATACAACTACAAGAAGAAGTAGAAGAAGAATAAGACCAAAAACACAGCAACAACTGCCGCAACATGTGACAAGTGAATTGTCACTCGACAATATCACAGCCACATGACAAAAGTTGCTTTGTGAAAAAAGGATGGAGAGAAGAGATGAGACGAGGAGAGGAGAGACGGGAAGAGAAGAGAAAAACATGTAACGAGGTCGTTTGAGGTTGTTATCCTCGCCCATTTTGCATTGGTCGTAGTAATTCGCATTACATTGATTAACATGATAGGCGACTGGGAGGCGTGGAACCACACAAATACACAACGATGTTTATACACACACACACACACATTCACTAAATGGGCAGTGGTGACGTCGACAAAAATCTGTCATAAAACCAAGAGAATGTCAAATTTGTAAAGGATGTGTGAAAGGCAAGAAGAAAAAAATACGGAAAATTTCAAATTGAAGAATTTGGAATTTCCTTCGTGTAGTAAGTTTGTTTGTATGCACCAACATATGTATGTGCAAATATGTGTGAGCATATTGGTATGTGTGACACCTCAATTAATGTAAGAACTCAGTTCAGACAGACAGCCAGCCAGTCACACAAAAGGACAAAATAACGATGCTGTCAACGCTGTCATTGTGTTCGCTGGAGCAGAGGCAGAGACAGGAAGTGAAAATTGATTCGATTGCAAAAGTAGTGAAAAAGAGTTCAAGCTAAGGTTATATGTCATCGCATGAGAGTGTGAGAGAGAGCGAGCGAGAGAGAGATTTGTGTGACATTTGTCAGCAGTTGCCTTTGACGAGCAAGAAAATTGATTTTAATTCCGCACCATCGGAAATCGGGTGACAGACAGACAGACAGTGCCGCATGGCATGACATACCAGCGCCATGTCAAAGGATATCACAACGTGTGTGTCGAAGGTGACGAAGGCAAGTAGTTAATACGAAATGACGCATCTGTCGGTGATCGACATATGAAGAGAGTGAATGGAATATTTTAAGGGCAATGCGAGATAAATTAAAGCTAACAAATGTCATTGTTATAGCACCGCTTTATTACATAATTAAATTTTATTAACATAACACATTGCTAAGTAAATTATAACTGATTTGAGTGACAGTTAATATGCAAAACTGTAATGAAGTAGCAGCGAAATATAAATAAATAACTTCATTTTGCAAAAATCAAAATAAATGCGTTAGTAAATCAAAAATTCCGTTTACCCATACATAAGCCCTCACCACGAACAACACACATATATCAAACAAACACACATTCGCACACACACACTCCGACAGCACCACGTACACCACAAAACCCTTGGAGAAATATGCACACTGCGGTCAGTCCCCATGTATAAACAACATAATTTCTCTAGAAGCTGCAAAACGTGCCAACTTTGAATTGCATTCATCTTGGTCGGAAAAAGGGGTGTGTGGGGTGGGGGGTTGTGCTTGTAATCTGGCAACAGAGACTAACCAAGCCACGGCACCACCACCTTCTTCTCGTCGTCGACAACCAACAACCGAATACCATAAGTTGCAATACGAAAAATATTTAAAAATCCACAAAAAAATATTGTTGCACTGTGTGCCAAGTGCAGCGGATTTCATCTGATGCGGCATATGTGGCATGCATGCATTTCGACGAAATGCAGCCAAAAATAACAAAGCCAACGAAAAGTACTCGTGTACTAACAAAAAAAAACAACAACAATAATATTATAAAACAGTCAAAAATTACCACACAAGCCAACTGGCGCGAGGGCGGGGACGGGGGCGTAAGGTAGTTTAACCGATGGAGTAACAGACGGGGTAATAACAAACGGCTGGCGGTTTGGTTGGTGTTATAGAAGAGAGCGAGAGGTCACTCGACATTGGTCCCCAGTTGCAGATTTTGTAGATTGGATCACGTCGCACACATGAGTTACACATACCGCAAAGCATTTATTCATTAAACTACGACTATGAATCACCACATACATGCAACCCAACCCAACCCCACCCAATCCAACACAACCAACACCGCGCTCGACTCCTCCTGACTTCCTCAAGTCTGTCCGCACAATTTAAGCAGTTCACGCGCGATAGAGGAAATTTGGTGAAGATTTGGGTCAAGTATTTGTTAAATGTTTAAAGATTTGAACTTAAGATTAATTGAGTTACCAAGAGTTAAAAAATTTAATTTATTTTAATTTTAAGTGTACTTAATTACAAATATTTTTTTTTTTTTCCAAATCGCTGTGCCCCCTAGTTTACCCTACACACTGTCGGGTTATGTTGCGAAGACAGCGTTGAAAGTAATTTTCGGTATCATAAATTCAGCAAGTTGCAGAATAAAAAATTACAAGCGAATTGCTGCAGCGTATTTGAGTTATTCATGTCTGCCAAAAAATGCGGCGCAGCTCATATAAGAGCTGCAAGAGCGCAACGAGGAGCACAGGCGCTGGAACAGTAATAGTATCGTGTATGTATGTAGGTACTTGGCTACATGGGGTTGTAGTAGTACTACTACTACTACTACTATGAAATAAGGGCTCGAGCATGTGTAAGTGTGAAATAAAAATGGCATTGCTTTTGGCTTTTATTGTTGTTTTTTTTTTTTGGTTTTTGTGAAGGTTTTTGCCGCATAAGTGCTCTTAAGAGCATATAACAAAAGATTAAATGCCGTTTTCTCTTTTTTCTTCGCTGATTTTTGTAATTTTTACAAACGACTTTGGCAAAGGAACATTTTATGGCGTTGTTGTTGTTGTTATTGTTTAGAATTAAAGATAAACTATAAACTCTGCAGTGTCCAGCAGAAAACAATTTTTGAACTGTTCTAACCAAATCTCATTAATAACAAACTATGAAACTATTTCAAAATTTTAATTACAAGGAGAACAATAAAATATTTGTCCCAAATAAAACTTCAGCAAATAAGTTTTATAATATTTGGTTCTAACAAGTAAATTTTTGTATTTGTACCAAAACTTTTTTATTTGTTTTAAACAAAAGTATGTTGGCAACAAGTTTATATATTTGCTACAAGTAAATGTTTGTTTAGCACAATTGACATATATTTTACTTCAATAATATTGTATTTGGGTAAAACTTATTCAACTATTGACTGAACATATTAAATTTATTGACACGAACATTTATTACCTTTAAAATTAAGTTAGTCTGAAAACTTTTATTCATTCAAATAAATAAGTACGTTTAAAATTAGACATTTTTCACACAAACAAATACTTTTGTTAAAATAATATGTTTACCGTTAGTATACGAGTATTTTGAATTTTTCTCCCAAACAATATTTTCTCTCGACATGTAAATCAATGCGTTTAAAACATATTGATGCTTGACACAATCATATATTTTTTTAAATGAATATATTTGACGTAAACGATAATTTAGTTAATTGTTGTAAGTACTTGTACATAATACTGACAGCAATAAAATTCTATTTTCCCTGAATAAAAACTTTATTTGGTGCAAATAAAATCTAATGCTTATATATTTGACCCAATAAATTTTTTGTTCTCCGTATACGAGCACATTTTTTCATATAAATGTTCTTACGGTAATTGTCACTATTTAATCGGTTAGTACACAGCTGATGCACCAGACCAAAAACAATTTCAATAGTAATTAGCATGATATATATAAATAGTTTTAAGAATTTTGAACGATTCACATTTAAATTTAATATAAAGGTTCTCTTATCCACTGCAATTCTATATAAAAGAGTACATTGTACAATTTAATTCGGAAAACATTTCGAACACTCTTAAGTTGACATGATGTCATAACTTGAAGGAGCCTTACTAACAGCCTTATTCTAATAGGGTTATAATAGTCACCACAGTTACAATTTGTCACCAAAGTAACAATTGTGAGAAATTCGTATTCAGAAATTTTATTAACGTAACAAAAATAACAAATATTATAACCTGGCACATAGGAGGTAACAAATTATTACCAGTAGCTTCATTTCAAAATCTTAGCTAAATTTATTAAATTATTTCATCAAAAACTCAAATAAAAATGAAAGAAGCATTATTACTAGTCTGTGCTTTGGAAATGGAGAAGGACGTAGGTCAAGAAAGAAAACTTATACTGAAAAATTTGCAGGATAATGGCATCCTGAAAATCAAAGAATGATACATGAACTTAAATATGGGGATAACACTTTCGGTTGTACAGAAATTGGTTGGTTTCAGTTGGTTTTAGCCTACTATGTACATTCTGCATGTACGGCAAACTTGCTTATCCTTATTTGTGGTTCTTGTCCGCTTAGTATTGCCAGTTGATCATGCTTGCGCAAAAATGGGAATGTGCATGTTGAATACGCGATTTCCATGGTAATTGCATATTTCATTAAACAAAATTTTACTTCTATGTCTTTGTCGGTCGGTCAGCAGTCAGTCACTCATTTGGCCAGAAAATGACATGCGGAGATTGCTGTTAATTTTGACGAGGCGATAGAGAAGCTTTTCTGTTAATATTGAGGGACACAGCTTTTAATTTTTATTTCCATTTCTATTTGCTTTTTCAAAACAAAATAATTTAGTTTTCAAAATTAGTTGTCAATTTTTTTTCACCCCCTCAAGGTGAATTATTTTTATTACTATGTGTCTAGAATACCAGTTACAAGTAGTGGTTACAATAAGGTAATAATAATTAGGTTATAATATTTTTATTACCAAAATGCGAGAATAAGGGTGTAAAAGTCTTGCATGTATTTGTAGGACTTGACTTATCAGATCCATTACTGCTTTAAATCGAGGTGGAGAAAAAACAATACTATTCATATCAAATCTTGTCAGTATAGCTAAAAAGAGAAGGATTTAACTATAGTTGCTCCTTTTTATCTTATACTATTTCAACACAACTGTTCTCTTCTAGATTCATTTATATATCTTGCCTTTAGTTAATGAGTTTTAAACTTGAAAACATTTACTTATTAAATTTATGAACTATCTCTTGTATTATCTCTAAAGGATAGACTCCATTTACGTCATTTTTGTTGTAACTATACTTTCGAAAAAAAGTTCTCCAATCATCAAACTATAACAAAAGTCTACATTAATTTCCTATCTAGAAAAAGAAAAAAACTAAAGGCACGCTAATACGAAAAGGAACTTTACAGTTTTAAATTTGAAATTGTTGCATCCATCGCATAAATTACATCCGCAAAACTCTTGACGTCAATTCGAAAGTCATCTCGTTCGCTACCATACAAAAGCAAAGCAAAGGAATCTCATCTCTCGTCCTGAAGCAGCAAGAGCTAAGGCTTAAGCGGCCGTTCGCTCGTCGCTCGTCGTGCTTCAGCTGAAGCTGAAGCTGAAGCTCGTTCGCATCACACAAGTGACATGCAAATGTAATTTATGTTGTGTCCAGTGTTGCTGGCTGCTCCTTGCTGTTGTTGTTGTTGTTCGTAGTTTGTAGTTTGTTGTTTTGCTGTGTGCTACAAATCCCAACATGGCTGTCATTGTATGCAAAAATTCTAAACAAAACAGAACAGAGCAAAAAATAAAGTCCTTCGAACGTCCTGTCCCGTTGACCCACTTTTGTGGTTGCTCACTCGTTCAATCCGGCCCAACGTCTATCCGTAGAGTCGGGTGGCGAGGTATCTGCTAAGCTACGCAAAAATATTGCCTCAACTTAGTTGTGCGCCTCAACTGGGTTACAAAAGCCAACGAGAGTAAAATTTGACACATTCAGTGGCCAAAACGGTGATGGAAGTCGCCAGTGATGAAATGCTCCAATGGTATGTGTTGGTGTTTGTGTATTTATCGCATACACACACACACACATACACACATGTGCATATATACACTTATATGCCCACATGCAAATAAACGAGCAAACATGCCGGCGCTCTAACAGGGAAAACAGGAAAAACAGTCGGATGGACATGAAGCAGCAGAAGCAGCAAACAACGCTCACCAATGATGGTCAAGTCAAATGTCAATATGTCAAAACGTAAAAATTTACATGTAATGTAAAAAGTTTTTAATATGTAATTTTAAACTGTTTTATTATAAAGATTTGGGAGTTATACTTCCTACATCAGTTGCAAAATAATCAAAAAGTAACTTTAAACAACTATCTACATATGTAAGTAAACTTGAACTTAAACTTTCAATTACTCAATTAATGATGCAGGTAAAGTGCCATCACTAACGCAAACTATGCCAAATCCTTTTGACCGACTGCTGTGCTGCTCGTACGTTCGTCGGACCATTTTGGCCGTGGTCGTGTTAATGGCTGCCACTATTAATTAAATGCAATGTTAGCTTTTGTAATTTGCAGCGGTTATAATACCCTAACGGTCACTATCAATACATATACGTGTATACACTTATACATGTATACATCGGGCCAAAAATACTTATACATGGCCATGGCAGTCGTGTAAGCGTGGTGCTGCGGCTGAAGCTTGGTAACACTGAGGACCATTTAGGTAGGTGCCCAGCTAACTAACAAATACCGAATTACCTTATTTAAATTTAAACATTGGCTTGACTGTCGACGCTAGACGCAAATGAAAAATCACTTTCATTTCTCAACATTCCTGCGCTTGCTTGCCAAATTGTAAATAAGCTTCAAGGACATTGAGTAATTCCAGCTAATTTAAAACATCCTGTACGAAACAATAACATCATTTCGGGATGAACAATAAAAATCACTTTTCTTATCAACCAATTTCAACAGGCAACTGTGTGTGTTAAAGCCAGTACGGAATGGTGTTTGAGGGGGGGATGGGGGTAGGTGTGTGTGTGTGTATATAATACTGACAGGAAATACCTGCTAAAACGCTTTTCCGACTTTATTTTTTAACTGACAACAATTTATAACAACAGATTTTTATTTGGTAATACAATAGCGCACTGTGGGTCATAAATCATAAAAAAAAAGTTTAAATTTGTTAATACTTTTTTTAGGGTAAATTTATTCTTTAATTCCAACGAATTTCGAATCTATAAAAATGTGTATAAATTTTATATTATATTTAATCTTTAAATTTATCAATTTAATTTCAGATCCAAGTGTTGAGACTATATTAAAAAAAAAACTCTGTTTCCCAATAGGAATATGGCTTATTTACCTTTTTATGCCATACATTCCACAATAAATTTTTTATTGCTACTTCATTCACTTCTCAAGAGATGGCGATACTTAAGCAATAGAGCAAAATACTCTTTTGCTGATAATTTGATTCGAGCGTAAGCATGTACGTCAGCATAAGACCGAATTCACTGCAACCTCTTCCGCTTCTCAAGTATGTATAAATAGTAGATATATATTTTTTTTTGTTATTGCTACCAGCCTCATTTACAAGGGGAAAATTAAGGATTTATTTTATTCAATAAGGCAAAATATATGAAGAGGAATGCCTTATGACAGCAATAGTTATTGCGACTCCCTTAAAGCTATTGCTGCCACTTTGCCATACTTGGTTTTAAAAAAAAAAAATTTACTCTAACAAAGGATTATTTCTGTTTTTTTTAGAAACCTTTTAAGTTATAAACTGGTTCTCTTAAAATTTTCCATAAAACTTTGATTAGTCTTATTTACATAATAATATATTATATATACTTACATATTAAATTTTACTCCTACCACGGTCATCTCAAACCACAGTGCAACATTGCCAGAGATGTCGTCGTCTTCACTCGCTGTCCTCGCCATGGAAAATCATGAAAAATCGCAATAATTCCGATCAAGCTCAAATTGCGTGCTAAATTTCCAACAAAAATGTGAAACAATTTTAAATTGCGATTTTTATGCGAGAGCGCAACGCCCGCCCCTGCCTTATGCCATTTACAGCTACCGACGGCATATTCCGCGCCAACGAGGGCACAACATGATGGCACTGCCAGTGTAAATAATGACACCTAAAGCCAAAGCACTTGCCAATCCGCAAAAGAAGCAACGATGTTGTGACGAGGGCGGTACACAGTGGAGGGCGGGAGGGAGTGGTTGTCGGAAAAGCAAGTGCCTGAAAAAATGTCAACTCTGTTGCGAATCAGTTGCGATAAAAATCCAAAAAAAAAACAAAATAAACGCATTTCTTCGGCGCGCAAAATTGTAATGTCGCACAGTAAAAGCGTTTTAACAGTCCGTGCCGTCGCCGTCGTCGTCGCCTCCGCTGCGTGCTGTCAAATGAAAGTCATTTTCTTGGAGGTGCCTTGCAAAAGCTTTACGCCGCAATAATAGCAACAGCATCAACAACAACAAGCAGCGCAAACAGCTTAAACGGGGCGACAAAAGACAAAAGTTTCCTGCTGTTCATTGAAACGATATCGCATCAGTCAAAATGACAAGTGCTGCGCCCCCGTCTACGTTGCCACCCAGAGCCCACTTGAAGAAATGCGTGCGCTCCTGTCCCGTTGTTTGTTACCAACAGTTAAAATCGAGTTGGTTGGCAAATTTCATTTTTTTTTTCTTGCTTTCTATTACATTCATATGGAGCGAACAGCAGTCGGAGGTAACATGCTGGGTGGGTGGGGGTACCTTAGAGTGCCATCAAACTCAAGTGACATTTTGCAATCTGTCACTTGTCCCACTTGCTGCTTTTGCCGCGCGCAATGCGTCTGTTTTTACGCACACACACACACGCGCGATTGCACGCAGAAATTCCATTTGTCGTTGTTGTTGTTGTTGTTGTTATATTGTAGTATGATGCCACTCCTACAGCTGGAGCAAACGTCTCTTATACCGCGTGAAAATTATTAAATTGGAAAATTGGCTTTTAAATTGCCCTGCGAGGGAGTTGGGTACTTTCTTCTTCTTCTTCTGGAAAATCCAAGAAGCACATTGTATGAGAATAATGGAAAAAGTAGACAGACGTGCATGATAAATGACTTGTTAATTTGTCCGTGTGACTGGGACAACATTTGAATTTAAGTTACACAGTTTAACAAGTTTGAGTACATAAATTATATGTACGAGTACTCGTATGTGTGGTAATTTGACGAAGTAGCTTAAATCAAAAATGCAATTTCGAGATAAACGACTTGATAACATTTATGATAAAATATTTTTCATTATTTAAAAGATTTTTAAATAAATACTCATGTGAAAAAGGATTAAGGATGCTTAATTTAAATTGAGTTGATAACAACTGATTTCGAATTTGGTCAAAACTGATTACAGATTTATTTCGATATGTTCAGATATGATACTCTATCAGTCAGATTTACTTTGATCTAATTATCTTTCGATCTGGATATATGTACATATATGTATATACCAGTATGAACCCAGATACCATTAGATTGGAAATCAAGTATTAGTAGACCTAATTAGACTAGAAGTGTTTTGTAACATTTAACCCTCAATTTAATACGTCATGAAGCTGGGTTGACCAGGTTTATTCAAAAAAAAAAATTGTTTTTATCATTGGACACTTTCGTTTTAAAGTTATAAAGATTTTATTTAGTTCATATTTAATATTCAGTATTAATTTTAAATATATGTGCATACATAAGAAGAAGCATTGATAGAAGTGCTTATTTAGAAGAGAGACTTACCATCTCCATGATTTCCTTAACTATTTCTTGTATGAAATGGTCCAAGGCATTTCATTCTCGCTGCCCAGAGAACTGCACACTGAAGGCACTTTTAACTCGCTTTTCAAAAGGAATACATTCAAAAAAATTTATTTTCCAGAATTTTATGACTTTTTCAAAAACTTATTTAGATTAACATTTTTTCAAACAAATACAATGACGCATTATTCTATACATTCTTGAGAAGTGAAAAGAAAACTCATTGTAAAGTTAATCTTTCTCCCAACTAGCTCGAAAGCTAGCGTTATGAAACTTGTCGAACTTCACTATGTATTATATAAAATCACTATATATATTATATATAAATTATGTCTTCTGATGGAAAGGAAATACCAGCTTCTAGACAATTTGAGGACTACTTATGAGGAATGCTAATATCTAATAAAATAAGATGTTAAAGCTTATATATAGTCAACTCCCAATAGCCAAAAGTCACATCAAGCTAACGTCGACTTAAGCTCTTTTTAAAAACTGTCAGAAATAAAGTTTTCTAACATAAACAGTTCGTAATCAAATTTTCGGTTTATTAAATACTTTATAACATGTGTTTAAACTCAGACTAATTTGAATTCCACGCTTTTCGATCAGATAAATTTGAATTTAGAAAAGATGAACAGAATCAATCAGTCCAACAAGTTGCTTTCATTTTATGAGCAACTACAAATTATAACAGCAGGGGGCTGTGATAATTTGTAGTCTTCTTCTTCTGCTTTTTTATAGTTCTACGAAGTAATTTATTCATAATAGCTTTTATTACAACAACTTTAAATAAACAATTACATTGAAGATTGAAAATTTATGTATGTCGAATTGAAGCTACTTAAGCCTACTAAAAGTTGGTAATAGTTGCATTCTTTTAAAACAAAAAAAAACCTTTTATTCTTAATGATGTGTTGTCTTTACATTTTTGTTGTTTTATAATTAAGATCTAATTTTAACTATGATCTTAATTAAGACCAAAACTTATCCAAACTTTTGATGATGTTTATTCCGACAGTATAAAACACTTTCTGACATCATTAAATCATACGAGCTTTACACTGTTGTTGTTGCTGTTGTTGTTGCTGTCACTCAAATGACGGCTGCCAAATGTAACACGCTAAATTCGCCGCTAAACCTTTTGTAGTCTTCCTTCGACTTCTGGTTCTTACGCATTTTTACAACGAGTTGTTGTTTGCATTAATTAAGATAAAACAAGCAGACAAATTTTTATTACATCATTATAAAGTAGCCCTACATATCGACAACAACAACAACAAATACAAATTTAAAAGAAGAGGAAAATGCCGAGTGCCTAAATACCACCTTGCTACTATCAATTTAGCATAAAACTTGCTCTGCAGATAACTAATCCTACCAAATATTTCCATTAACCAAAAGACTGTAGACACAATTTCCCTTTCTCTAACGAAAACCAGAAGACCGAATCCACTGAAGAAAAAATAAAAAACGTTTGCAACAACAAATTCAGATGACAACACGCATTAACGTCAACAGCAGCAGACGAAGTCAACAAAAGATTGGGACACTCAACCTAATTCAAGTTCAACGATGAATGACAAATGCGGCTGATAAGACCGACTATGGAGAACCAAATGAAAAAATAAAAGACACATAAGAAAAAAGGCTAAAACACCTTTCATCGTACCGAAAATGCCAACAACAGGAAATTAATAGCAACTTCATAAGCACCGAACAACCCGAAGCCCACAGCAGCAGCGCCGCCGCCGCCGCATTTAAAAAGGTGAATTGACCGACCGAGCGAGCGACCAAACATCGGAGCGACACACCTGCGCACCTCACCTTAGAAGAGGTCACGATTAAGTGTAACTAAAGCCAACTTTAATTAGACCCTCACTTCACTCTAATAACAATTTTTTTTGTTCACATTTTTTCTTTTTGCTTTTGTTTAGAGAGTAGAATAGAGTGAGGAGCTCTGCCATTGCAGAGCCAAGTATCAAATTAATAAATGGACATGAGTGGCCGTTCCGAACGTTCGGTTTGCTGCCCTATGAAAGGGTCAGTCGGACGGTTCAAGTTGAAATCTTAATTGAAGACATTAATAACTGGTGCAGAGCTGCTGCTGGAGTTGCTGTTGGTAAGTGTGTTTGTGTGTGTGTGTGTGGAGAAAACGTCATTAGTTATTAAGGCAGTTCGATGCTTACCCCAAAAAATATCCGACACAGCCATTTTAATATTAATTGCAGGTAAATCGTTTACGGGCTGCGTGAGCTGAAGTGAAGTGAAGTCTGGAGTCTGGTGAAAGTGTGATTTTGGCCAAGAGTCTTTTGGTAGTAAGTATGTTGGTAGTAATAAAAATCAGAACCGAAATTGAGTTGTCTCTACATTGTGAGTGAGAATGAGAATGCAAACAAAAGTCGAATCCGTTGCTGTGGTTAGAAAATAAGATTAATGCACATTTTGGGCTTTTGAAATTTGGTTAAAATAGGTCAGTTGGCCTACACTTGCGATACAACTAACTGCATTAGGAAAACTATTAATTTTAATAACGAAACTAATTTTATATACGAGTATGTGTAAAATAGTTCATTTTAGAAGATGTTCTTAATGTCAGTTCGACCACCCGGTAAATAAATTTTAATATTCCATGACGTTTAAATAATTCCAATTATGGAAGCTATAAGCTGGAAAAATATGAATTGATTTTTTTATTTTGGCAGTTGAAATTTAAGGCTAAGATCTGGTTGAGGAGCTACACTCATATACTTTACATATAAAATCGTTTTATAAAAACTAAAGATGATATATAAACTAACTAATCTAGGTAGTCTAATTATGTTCTGACTAGGGTTATATAGAATTATGTCAGTATAAAATTGGCCTGACATTTGTTTAATATGGTAAGGATCATCTAGAGCACTACTAAAAGTCATTCAAGGCCATTGTTAATAGAATATAATTCATTGGAACTCAGAAAATTATTTTAAGTTTTGTTTCCTAATAAGAATACCCTATTATTATTATTAGAGGTCAGGAAGCACTGCGACCAACAAGATCGATTGTGCATGGCCTATATTTTAAGTGCAGGACACTCGCAGAGCACATGCTCTGAACTTTCAGTGTCCATTCCACAGAAACGACAGACGTCAGCATCGAAAAGGCCTAACTTTTTTAGATGATATCTTAAGTTACAATGGCCTGTGCAAGTCCTCTCTACTAAGTGAAAGTAACTTTTTGGATATTCCCTTTGATGGGATAAGGAATCGTTTTGCTTGCCGTTGACCTCTGCTATTGAGCCAGTGATCGGCAAATTTCTTTTCCTGCAGTTTTCTGATAGCTTCATTGGAGTGGCTGAGGACCAATAAGAGGCATGTTTGCTTCTTCTTTTGCTAAATAGTCAGCTTTTTCGTTTCCCTCATGTCCTTCATGTCCCGGTATCCATACTAATAATACAGTGTTGAAATTACCCAGTATACCCTAACCACACCCACTAAAAAACTTTAATTCGACATCCGAACGTTCTCGAATTGATTCTATATATTTTTATTTCCATCTTTAAAACATCGCTCACATTCTATTGCAGCACTTTCCAACCACAAGAGATAAAGTCCTTTCAAGGGCATTTGGTTAAACTTTTTCAAGTGCTTCGCTACGCCGCATACCAAGGCTTGCCATTGACTTTCGTTTAAAAACCAAATGAAAAAAAAAAACAATTTTCGCAAATTGAATTTATTTCAATTGAAATCCAACAAATAAATAAATTAAACGGTATCTTTGATCCCGATAACAACGACAACGAACGACGCACTTAACACGCTGCACATTCGCATTTCGCTTCCATACTGCGTAATTGAAATTAAGAAAGTTTTTCCGGCTCCTCGATGGTCGGACGGTCGGTCTTTAGGTGCCGCGGCCATGATAACTTTAACACAGCGACACATGGGAACGAACGAACGAACGGACGCACACCTTCCCAGCCGAAACCCTTCGAACTGACAATGCTGGCTACTACTACACCAGCACTCAGTGCAATTAACGGGCGTAACTTTTTGCGGCACGTTCTCTCTCCTGAAACTAACTCACAACACAAACTTAATGAATCCTTTTTGGCCATTTCTCGAGCTCCTCCGATGCGAAAAATTAAAAGACAAAAAAATTAAAGAAATGAACAACCTACGAAGAAAAAAAGAGATGAAGGCAAATCGAATCGTGCTTTCTGAACTTTCGGTTTCTTCGTCTGGGGGCTGCGGCTGGGGCTCAGCTCCTGCCCAACTTAGCCACGGCATACCAGCGGCAGTGTGCGATAAGCCGCTTGTCCATGTCCATGTCAGCGCTGGAGTATGTTGCTACCGCTTATGCACGAGGTTAAGGTGGAGCATGCCTTTCAGCTTCGGCTTCAGCTTCAGCTTCAGCTTGTGTGTGTTGGCAAAGTGACACGTGGTCGAGCTTTGCTGCTGCTGCGCGGAATCTTTGGAACGTGCTAAAGAACTTTTCAAAAAGTTTTTCTTCATTTTCTCCGTTTTTCTTTTATTTTCTTTATTTTTTCGTTTGTATTTTTTTTTTAGCATTTCGGATTAGTAGCAATCGTCGATAAGTCACGTGGGTGCAGTGTCGACAACTTAGTCAGTGTCGTCGAAGCGCAAATGTTGGGGTGCAGTTGCTCCCCTAATTCTGCGCTGATTACTGGAAATTGTTCGAGCAAGAGTTTTGTAAGTTCATCATCGGCACATAAACAAAAACAAAAAACAACGTACCAAAGCAAAACGCACTTCAAGACAACATTTATCATGCCTCAACAATTAAAGCCATGTTGGCTGGTTGGCAAACTCAACTAATGCCGAACCGAAGGAATGTGCAAATGCTGCGCAATTATTCATTGCCCGCAAAAGTTTGCTAATGAATGTTGTATGGACTTACTCGTATAATACAATTCAGGAGCGTTTTGTAGCCCACCGAAAATTATGAAGTGGAGGTCATATAAGAAGTAGAGGATAATCTTAAAAATATTCTAATGGATTCCACAGAACTGGATTTAAAAAACTAAACTGGATGGACTTTACATACTGAAAAGACTGGACAGGTTGAATAGGCTTGCTCCTATAGATGTAACTTTGCTTTAATTGAAGGACAGAGAGAATTGAAGAACGTTTATATATTTTAAGTCAACAAGAAGCGAAGACAATGGAAGAAGTTATATAATTTTCAAGTGCAATAGTCTTTTCATTAGCATTAACGAGAAGTAATGATAATGAAAAGGAATAATGAAAAATTCATTTCTTATCAAATTTAATCGATATTAAACAAATTTAAACTCTTTTTAAATAAATAATAATATTCAATTATAATGCTAATGAAATTAAGTTTTCATTGAAAATATTAATGCTACGATAAAATTTATATTTATTTATATTATACATAATAATCAATTTTAATGCTAATGCTAATGAAATTACGTTTTCATTGAAAATATTAATGCTAAGATATAAATTTTCATTTATTTAAATTATTCATTATAATCAATTATAATACTAATGAAATTAAATTGTCATTGAATATATTAATGCTAAGATATAAACTTTCATTTAATTAAATTATTCATAATATTCAGTTCTTATGCTAATGAAATTAAGTTTTCATTGAAAATATTAATGCTACGATATAAATTTTAATTTATTTAAATTTTTCATAATAATCAATTTTAATGCTAATGCTAATGAAATTAAGTTTTCATTTAAAATATTAACGCTAAAATATAAATTTTCATTTATTTAAATTATTCATAATAATCAATTTTAATGCTAATGAAATTAAGTTTTCATTAAAAATATTAATGCTACGATTTAAATTTTCATTTTTTTAAATTATTCATTATAATCAATTATAATGCTAATGAAATTCAGTTTTCATTGAAAATATTAATGCTAAGTTATAAATTTTCATTTCTTTCAATTATTATTTATTATTAACCTTTTTTATTAACCATTTTAATACTCTTGAACTTTTCAATTATATTGAAAAGCGTTTTAATTTCATATTTTTTGTTTTCAATTATATTGAAATGTGCATTTCATTATCATTAAATATTTCAAAGATAGTGAAGAAATAATGACAACACCCTCGCCTTTACATTTAGAAACCACTCTTATGTCATGAATACATTTGATAGAGAAAGCGAAAACCAAAGAAATTTAACTAAAACATGAAATTGACACAGAATCCAATTTAAATGTATTTAAACATGATACATAGATACATCGAAAGCTTAGCAAACACTTCAGGCTATTTAATTTTTCAACAAAGCAAAGATATCACATAAGCCCTTTTGCTCGACGGCAAACAAAGTTCTAAATTTAGCAACTTTGTGTGTACTTAAAAATCACCAGCTCTGTCGTCCAAGCAAGACGCCTATCGCCCGCCATTCAACCACCCAACTGCCTCCCATTTCGGTATCGAATCAGCGCTCACACTCAGAACGCGGCGGCGACATCCTTTGTGGCTTCATAAGCTGCGGTTCTGCGGTTAGGATTATAGATAATAATTCGTGCGGTTTTTGAGAGCATCCTCTCACTACATGCAGCATGCTGTATGCTGCACTTGCTGCACTTGCTATTGCAACAGCCGCAGGGGGGGATTTTAATTGACTTATGAATATGCAATACGTGCGATGGCATTGGCAGCACTGGTTGCAACTTCTTAATTATTCGAATTAATCAATTTCTAAGCACGCATGGAAACACACACACACACACATACATATCTACATAGTCGTATGTATATATGAGTACAAACAAACAAACAGACTCGCCTTAGCCTTAATGTGAGTAATTTGGTACACTGTGAGTGGGTACAATACGCACCATTAAATTAAGATGGCTTTGGTAGTGATCGCAAGAAATGAGGTGTCATTCGAAAGGATTATATATACTAAATATATTACAACAACATCCTTTAGTATGACAGAAAATACATACGAAATGTTTGAGACCAAACAAAATTTGTTTTCTTTTAATATTTGCTTAAAATATTTCTGATAAAATGTGCATTAAATAAATTACTAGAATCATATTTAATGCAGACAAAGTAATTAGGTAATTAATTAATCAAGTAATTAGGTAATTAATTATTTAATTATTTAATCTTAGTGTAATAATTAATGACGACGAACTGTTTGTTGCACTTCGTGAGGTTTGCAAATATAAATGCACATTTACGCCTTTAGGTGAAAAATCGCATACACAAGTGCAATGTGCACAAAGATGTACACATATCGCAAATACACATACACCCATACGCACACACACACACACACAGACACTGTCCAAATGTGCAAATAATTTGAAATTTATTTCTAATCTAGAATTTATGAGCGGCACCGGAACCACAAACAACATTCGGACAAATCCATTTGTGCGTACTATACGAGTATACATACATAGCATATGAAAACGCACACATTCATTTGTGTATGGTTGTGTGTAGATATGTACGCATACATACGCACATTTACATAATCACAGGTGCGAATGTGAGGCTTACGCCCAGAGGCCTGTTTATGCAGTGGTGGCGTTTGATACTAATGGTGCGCTTGCAAAATCTTGCGCCACAATGCACAGTGTGCAAAAATAACGCTCTCAAAGCTTTAACATTTTTTTTCTTAATGTAATTTTAGACCCTTTTCTATTTACCATAATTTAGCTTAGATATATATATAAGATTTTCATATATCTTTTATTATGTATTAAAATTTAAAATGTTCATCCAATTTGTTTATGGCTCATATTAACACCTTCCACTGTGCAGTGGCGCCAACAAACCACAACTTAAATCAGCAGGTTGGTTCGAGAGCAGTCAACATGGCAGCGGTCCGGCAACCATGGCCGGGCATTCAGTCAGACATTCGGCAATTGTTACGTGATTATTTTGGCGGTAAGTCCCCACCCAACAATATTTATGGCCCTAAACACTGCGTAAATATTTGCGGGCCAACAAGAACGAGAACAACAAGAGCAGCAGCAGCAGCAGCGACAACAACAGAAATAGCAGCCGTTAAAAGGGATTATTAAAGCCAACGATAAAGTCGTGATTCCTGCTGGGATTACATATTTTATTAATTGCTTAACAAGAAATTTTATTGCAAAAAGAAAAGCAGATAATAAATTTAAAAACAAAAACGTTTTCTTTGAGAGACTTAAAAGAAGAAGCAGACATTAACCTATACAATAATATTTAAAAAAACAAATATCTACAAGAATATCTACCAGCACTGCAAACATTTCCATTCACAGTTCATTTGAATCTCAAGCGCCATGTGGATCATTTCATCACCTAACTCCGTATTGCATTGAAATGAAACGAATCTGCTGCACAAGATGCGCCGTACACCATGACACCTTCGGCTACATTTTATTGTATACTAAATGTGATAAATTACTTTGCGCGCGGAAAGCGCAATTGAACCCCGACTATTACAGAGCCACATCAACTCTAACCGCCGCCGCCATTCCGGCAATATTTAATTTTCCATTTAATAACGCAAATTAAAACTATGCTCGCAAAAGTTTCGCTCGCTTCGGCCAAGTTTTTCATCTTTACTTGGGCCACAACTCTTGTGCGAACGAGAGCGCGCGCGCGCTTCTGCAAACTTTTAGTTTATGTGTGTGTGTTTGTGTGTGTGTGGATCTTCTGCGTTTGTCCTACGCTTTGTCCTCGTTGTCTCTTTTGTCGTAGTAGTCGTCTTCGTCTTCGTTCTCGTCCTCGTCCTCATCGTCGTCGTCTTCGTCGTCGTTGTGTTGACTTTTATTTGACAAAATGTGATTACATTAAAAATTCAACAGAAAAATTGCTGCTCCTTATGTTCGAAATTTTTAACTCATTTTTTTAACGCCGCGCCCAGTTACCGCAGGTCTTCCAGCAACGTCGCAACTATTACTACTGATACACCTTGAAAAAATGTATGCATTATTTCGAAATACATTCGTATTTTGTGCGTAAACTTACACAAATTGTCTTCATTGAATGTATTTTGCTATTATTTACACATTTTGTGTATTTATACACTTAGGCGCTGTGTAAAGTTAAACACAACGACTCTTAATCAAAAATAATTCAAAGTGGAAATGAGAATTTTTGTTGAAAATGTAACAAACATGTAAATTTTAAGTTAGTTATTTAAATTTTGAATTGATATGTTATGTGTAAACTTACACAAATTGACTTCATTGAATGTATTTTGCTCTTATTTACACTACTTTGTGTATTTATACACTCATGTTGTGTAAAAGTAAACACAACGATTTTAAATCTAAATTAATTCAAAGTGGAAATGAGAATTTTTGTTGAAAATGTAACAAACATGTAAATTTTAATTTAGTTATTTAAATTTAGAATTGACTAAGATATATGTTATGTGTAAACTTACACAAATTGTCTTCATTGAATGCATTTAACTATAATTCACACTATTTTGTGTACACTCTTGTTGTATAAAAGTAAATACAAGGTGTAAATGAGAGATTTTGTTGAAAATTAAACAAACATGTAAACGTGTATTTAGATATTCAAATTTAGACTTTACTAAGATATGTATTATAATAAATTTTTGTTTAAATTTCCACATCAGCGTGTAACATTTCGAAAGTTCGAAAATCTTCGTTATTCTTAAGTGTAAACCGTGACTGACTGCATTTGCTACATTCATATTTACTACAACTAATGCAATTTGCTGCGCTCCGAAAGTACTTATGAGTCTTACAATGTATGAACGCGCCAAACTTTTACCTTTCGGGAATTTAGTCATCGTCATATTTAAGCGTCTATTTTTTCCGTTGTTGGTTTTTCTCTTTCTTGCCAAGGTAGTTGAGCGTTGGACTCAGTGTTGGCACATATGCGAATGTCAAAAATGCGAAATTATACGCGATTTTTGGACAAGTACATAAAAATCAAGCGGAAATTACAACAACAATATTATCTCTTGTTTTCTTCTTTTTTCGTAATTATTTTTTGCTCCGCAGAATTCTCAGTTGTGTTAAATAGTAAGGAACTTATATAAACAATAAAAACAACAAGCTTAACTAAAGAGTAATATTACTAAATACTTTTGTATTGAATTGTTGTTGGTAAACTGACATGATCTTTTGGATCGAAATGATATTACAATTCTAAAAATTTCTAGGGTCCAAATAATTTTGGACCTTAGAAATGTTTCCAGTGAACCAGAGACACTGAGTCACTTCACCTGCGACTGTCCGGCTTTAGCAAGAGTCAGGCTTCGTACACTCCACTCCGCCTTTCCAACCTCATTAGAAGTCTTATCTGACTACCCACTAATGAACATTTTAAAATTCCTCAACAATTCAGGATGGCTCCAGCATTGATCCCTCCCCGCCCCTTCAGGAGATCGTGGTAACAAAACGGCATTAATTATGCTACTTGTACTGGTGGAGTTCCACTAGTTTTCTCGCCACTTATACTACTAGAAATGTTTACCTTATTTCCAAAAAGTAAGGCAAGCATTTTTTTAGTTAAGATTTGATAGTTATATTGGATACCCAGGATTTGAAGGAAGACTCTAACGACTTTTTGTTTTGTTTTTTTAAATATTTTTAAATTCTAAAAAATTAAGTTAAACGTCAACTTTCAATATAACATTGAATTTATATAAAATAAAAAGGTACTATACACTCGTAAATTATCGACAAAACATCTTGTGTATCCATAAAAAATCGTAGTAGATTTGAATTAGAGCAGAGATGACGAAGTAGATTTAAAATTTTCACGAAAATGGTAGTAAATTTAAAACAATCGTAGCAAAGTCCGAACCACGTCATACATAACTAGTAAGAAATTATAGTCGGTCCTACCGACTATTACAAATGTACTACACTAAATAAATATTACAATCAAATTGGAGTGGTTCAAGTTTTATAAAATTGTATTCTACATTTTTATATTTTAAATATTTTAATTAAAAAAAATAAATATAGGGCATAAGAGCAATCAGTATATAAAATTTCAGCTCAATATCTCTAGCGGTACTCTCGCTATCGTGCTAACAAGAAATGATGACAGAGAGACAGAAGGACATGGCTGAATCGACTCAGTTTTTGTCTCTGAGCAAGAGTATATATATACACATGTCTATATCTATCTTGAGTATTTCTCTACGTTACAAACATTGGACCAAAACCAATATGCACCACTGAGTGGTACATATTAAATTTGGAATTGAAACGCTCGACGCTTTGGTGTCATACCTTTTTACTTTATTTTTTCTATTCACAATTTTTTTGCTCGATTGACCAATTTTGGAGATCTTGAAACCATTAATTGTTTAATTAAATTAATAATTCTTATAATTTGTTAGACAACCTTTGCTAATTTTTCCATTTAATACACTTTTCTAATATGAAAATTGAACCTAAACCTTAACAAGTAAAATTTAGCTGTCATGTAAATTTGCACAACACACGTCAACTAAACTTAAGCTGCAGTTAGTGAGAAGCCTCAGCCAAACTTTCTGCACAAGTTATTTCTTTTGCAAAATCCCACAAGCAAAAAAAAACAACAAAATTTGTTCGACGATGTTAAAAGATTTTTTTTTTTTTTGGAACGCGCGTTGCCGTAAGCAAATATTGCATTATGCAGCTATGTTTGTATGTATGTATACATACATACTTATGTATGTGTGCTGATATTTATATATATAAATATATATGTGTATGTGTGTGTGTGTTAGTGCACTTTGGAAAATCTGAAAATCTGTTATCCATAATGCGCACAAACTGTACGGAAAATTCGCGAAAATGCTGCAGCACGGGCTGCCTGTGCTTCCTGCCGGCGCTACCGCTGCTGCCACCAACACACACACACACAAACCAAGTGATTTGCGCTGCTTTCATTTTATAGCTGCATCCCTTGAAACCTCGCCCCCCCCCAACCAGCCTCTAAAAAAACTTACGAAATTTATATAGAATATAAAAAGTTGAGAAGCCATATTGAAAGTTTATGAGATTTTCGTATCTTTGGTGTTTTGTAGTCTTCGTCAGTTTTCTTCTTCATATTTTTTGTTGTTGTTGTTTTTTTTTTTTTCTTCACATATCACCACGAAAATCCGAAATACAAAAAGTTTTTAAGGTTGTTGATAATGGAGGGCGCCGTCGCTGCTGCTGCTGCTGTTGGCGCTTTTTCCTCGTTCATACACATACATATATTAAAAACTTACATGCATCCGCATATGCAGCACACAGTAGCGACATCTGCCCTCGTTGTCGTCGCCATGTTGTGCTCCATTAGTCTGGTTTTTATACATTTTTCCCCATTACGACAGCACCGCCGGATTCCGGATGTTTGATGCAACCTCCTTACCGTCGCCGTCGTCGCCGCCCATGCCACTAGCACCGCGAGCGCGCGCGCGCTAAAACTTCATAAATTGCGGTTGCGGCAACAGGGGAAAAAGTTTAAAACTCTTTTGTGGTTAAGCATCCGTTTTATCATAAATCCACCAGCGTTTGGAAGATAATACAACAACAGCAACAACAATAACAAAATGCAAATATAGTATGATATAAAAAAAAAAACAAAACAAAAGCAAACCGAAAGCCAAACTCTGCATTGAAGTGTTGATTTTTTGAGTTTTTATAACTCTCTCGTTGTTGATATCTCTCTGGGCATAAACACGGTTAGTAACTTTCTAAGTGATTTACTTTTACGACGAGAGACACAAAAAGTATTTGCACAAGTGTGCACAAATAAATCAATTCAGCAAATTTTGTCGCCGATGATTGATATGGAAAGCGAGATTGTTGGGATATGTACTCCGTATGTAAAATAAAAAGAATTTTCCTTTAATGCTTGTTCAGGCAAATGCAATTAAATATTGATTAATTAAAATATTAAATTTAATTGTAACACAATGAAACGAAATTTTTAAATTGAAAAGATTCCAGGACAAATTTTTCAATCTTTAAGAAAATTTACTTTAAACGTCACACATTTTTTTTTTTAATAGATTCAAAGAGTATCTACAAGTGTGCTTGGATTTCATTTATGGCTTTTACTAGCTTCAGCATAGAATTTGCCAAAGGGTGTAGTAAATATCTATTAAGCATGTTGTAAACTGCATATATAAATATATAATACGAGGGTGGTCCGATAAGTACTTTATTCTCACCGGCCGTTGGAGGCCTACTTTGCAGACCTCGAGAAAAATATTTTTCAGACAGGTTAAAGAAATTGGAACATCGCTGGACCAAGTGCATTGAGCTATAAGGATAAATGTTGAGAACTATGTTGAGAAATAAATAAGCCAAGTACTTATCAAACCATCCCTGTATATATATATATATAGTATATATGTATAATTTTTGTGTACTTCTCAAATTTTTTTTACCAATCTTCATCTTTTTGAAAATTGTATACCTTTGCTTATTGTTTGAGTCAACACCTTTTACGAGACTCTGCCAACATCTTCGCTTTGCAAATTAACAGTATATATCTCCTTAATCCGGCTACGTACTCATGCTTCTAAAGGCAAAACGGGATCTATCTCCTTTATCCCCACCATACCTACGTCACTGGTACAATAAATATCTTTAATAGTCATCCACATTTAAAATTTGTTGATTTCTTCTAAATGGTTCAATTTCGATTGATAATTGATGATTGGCACATGGCAAAAATCATTCAACTTTTTAAAATTTGATGACCTTTTTTTAAAGCTGGCTTATAGCTTGATGAAGTAAAAAGATTAATTTTATTATAAATAGTTTTATCAATGACGTTTTTGGTTTGTTGAGTAGTTTGCAGTGGTGACCCGAGTCTAATTACCGCTTATGCGCCTGATTAATTCCACATCCTCAGTTAGTTTCAATATGACGGATGTTAGGCCTCTGGACTAAAAGATGGCAAGCTAATGGCCTAAGACAACACGAATCTCTCCCGTCAGCACAGTCACCTATTTTTGTAATGAGCAAAAGTGTTTAGCTTTCCCACTGGCGTTTTATTCTATTTACAACAAAATTAATTCCAAAGACTTCCTATTTGCTCTTGTAAAGTTTGAAAATGAACTGGTTAAAGTATGGTATAATAACTAGTTATACCACTAGTAAGTATAACTTGAGTAAGAGAGATAACTTTACCTTCTGAAAAACTTGTCAAGTAGTTCATATGAAATAGATGAAAATTAACACAGGTCGAGCAAATATTTTTCACAACGCCTTGAAGAATGTGCTGCGAAAAATTAACCGATAGTTCAGTAGAGCTGCTGGTTTAATTACAGATAATATACCCGGAATACTTTTCAATGGCTCGTTTTTCGAATATTTTTCTATTTTTTTAATAAATTCCTAAAAAGCTGTTCTAGCACTAATTAAAAAATGTTCATAACGTTTAAAAATCTTGTCGCGCTGGAAAGCAAAATTGAGAAATGCTGGAATACTGGAAGATGTAGTTTTTAATATTTGTATGCATGTGTATACAGTCGTGTCTGGGTATTGCGAACACTCTATATAGTGAACACTTCAATATAGTAAACACTTAAATTTTGCCATGGAGTACTCTAAATAGTGAACAATCGAAATGCATTTCCAAATCTATTTCACTATTTGGAGGTTAGCGAATAAAATTTTGAAAGCAACTTCAAGCAGGTAGCAATACGAAATACAAAAAAAAAACTCTACTGATGATGCGGTCCAAAAGTCAACGCAATAGCAACATATGTCCACCTTAAAATAGTGAACCACGCGGATATAGTGAACAGTCCTTGCAGTAATTAGTTTCATATATCCAGACACGACTGTATTTCTTTTATTGTACCGAACAAATTTTTAGGTCCACTTAACTTTTAAATATACAAATGAGTTTCTACGTTTTTTTTTTGTTATTACAACAAATTATGTAAATTAATTTAATTAACTTAAAAAAACTTCATATCTTTTGTTTTGACTACAATCAAACATATTCGAAATGTGCCAATATCTGAACAGTTAAAAAAAACGCCTTCATATTTCTGCTAGAATTTTGTGCATGTGTTTTTTTTTAACACATATTCACCTGATCTTACACAGACACACACACACACATTCACACACATATGCATACCATAACTCAGCGCACAAACGACGATGACGACAGTAAATTTTCGAGATTCACCTTGTTTTTACTTAAGCATCGCCACCGTTTATAAATCACGCTGCGACTACCCCCTTAATTTTTTTTTTTTGGTTTTTGGTGGGGGTGGCGAAGGTTGTAAGATTTGTTGTACATCTGTTTTTCTTTTTTTATTTTTGTTGTTGTGGATTTTTTTGTTGCTTTGCCCTAAAACTTGCTTTGAATTTTTGTATATTTTTTTTATTTTATTTATTTTTGGCTTGAAGGACTTTTTGTGCTGGTTTTTTGTAGTTTGTGCCTTTTCGACTTTTCAATGTAGTGGTTTTTGCTGGCTGTTCTTGTTGTTGTTGGCAGTTCTGATTTTTCTTGTACACATGCTGTGTGTACTGTTCACTGCTTCCTTGACTGGTTGCTGCTCGCTGCTCGCTGCCTGTTTCCCTTACAGCCGCAGAGAAGAAATTTTAACCCTGCAGCGTGCGCTTGTTTATTTTGCGAAACACTCGACTCGACTCGCTCCGCGCCGCTCTGCCCTGCCCTTCGCTGCCTTCCGCCATGACATGTCTAGTATTTGTACAAGATAAGAATTTGTTTGCGCGAAACTTGCCAAAGTTGAACGTTCGCTTTACGCTGTTTTTCGTTTTTGCTTCGTTCGAGCTATAAAAATGAAGTATGAAAAATTTCGCCATTTCTTTTCTTTTTTTTTTGTTCAGGTGCCATTTTGGAGGAAGGCAAATCAACAGTGGCGGTTGCACATAGAAGCAGAGTTTAACTGCCACATTCAGTTGCGTGCATTTGTAGGTCTTATAATTTTTCCCAGCGAAATCAAATCTTCAGAATTTCGAATAAGTTTCTGAAATATTTCCACTGCAATATAAAAAATAAGAAATTAAACAAAAACTTTATAAAATTCAAACCCCGCCACTGCATCAGTGATGTGAATTTTTACAGCGAAATTTCCAGTACAATGTTTTATTTCTGGCAGTTTTTTGCTTATACAAAACGTAAGTAAATTTTTGTTGTTGTTTGCTTTACTTTCAGCAAGTTTTTAAGGAATTTGTTAAAATTGTCTTGAGAAGGAATTTTTTACTTACTTTGAAACAACGAAAAACGCTCCAAGTTAAATAACACTAAAGCGTGAAAAGCAGATGAAACCTATTAAAAGTGTTTACTTTACCATGTGAGTCACGTGATTAATTTTAAATTTTTACATACACACACACGCATATTTACATAAACATACACAGGCACATATACGCGCACACATATTAACGCTGCCTACGTTTGCTCAAAACTTGCAAATTACTAAAACGATGCTTGATTAATGTAATTTCATGTAATTTCTTGAGCAAACAAAAACTTCTGACTAAGGATGCATTGCATCAAGGCACTCACTGCCTCAGCCCACACAACCCAATTTCAATTTGCCGCAGCGGCAAGCAACATCCTCTCGTTGCACTTAACCCTTGGATGGTTGTTAGCAAACGCTTTTTTGTAAAATGTAAATATGTAAGTATTATTCGAAATTTGTAAAGGTATTTAGTCGATCTATACTATAGGCCATTTCTAAGGCGTTTTAGTGGACTCGATCTTGACATTAATTTACATAGTTTTAGTCAACATATTAAAAAAAATATGATAAAAAGAATCAACGCAAAAAATTTAAAGAAAGGATAACGTTTGATCTACTTACATCATTATGGGCGTAATAGGTGGGTTATTCAGATTTTATATAGCCTATTATTTCTTATAGGCGCATTCTTATATACTAATATATTGCATATATGTTATATCGCATCAAGTTCCTTAGCTATAGAGGGCGAAAAATTCATCGGACCTATTTCTAAAAATGGGCTTTACATTGATCTAACCACGCCTATTTTAGGTGAAGTTGTCGACAGTAGCCATTTCTAAACCTCGTTTGGTTAAAAAGTTTTTGCGGTTTAAACAAGTCAAAGGGTTTCAGCTTCAAACGAGTTTTTCAGGTTTAAATGAGATTGTAAAAAAGGTTTTTTTTTTTTGTTAAAATTAGTTTTTCCAGTTCTCAAAAGATTTTTTCATTAACTTATTTGATATCCAGAAAATTTTTTTAAATATTCCTAAAAATGTATCTCTTGGGTTAAAGCCACCACCGCATTAGCCTGTTGACTGCTTGAATATCATTTCATACTACATAGACGCCAGCTAACCAGTCAGCCAGCCAGCTAGCAAAAGCTAAAGTAGAAAGTGTTTGTTTGCACACATATGTTGTTGCAATTGTTTTTTGTTGTTGATGTTGTTGTTGTTGTTGCTGTTGTTGCTGTTGTTGTTGTTTTTGTTAGCAACTCAGCGCATGCGTATCCGCCCACTTCTCACCTTCTGCTCACACATTTTCATTGTCGATGGGTTTTGGTAGTGCAAGCATTTGCATAAAACGCAAACGCAAACGACCGCGTGGCGTGGGTGCGTGGGTGACTTCAGTTGGAGGAGGAAAAATTGTAATACAAGAAAAAAATGTAGTAAAAAAATGTAATACAAAAAAATTACAATAAAAAAAAACATGGTTTGCATTTGCGCATGCGTGAATGCATGCAGTCAATTGATTGCAATTTTGTTAGCTTAACAAATGTTTTTGCTGCAGACGACATTCTACTTTATCACACACACACACACACTCACACACACACTCACACACACAAACATCCAGCCACACTCACTCACACTCATTCACTCACTAACTCACTCAAATTTAATAAAAGCAGAGCTCTGAATTGCTTTTGTCCGTTGCGTTTGAATGTGCGCAGGCGCACGTTTTAAGTAAACGCCGCAGTTACAAGTACAACAACAACAACAACACAAAACATGCTTAGATACTGACTGTTTCGGTTTCTTAGTGTCACTTGGGATTAGCCGAAATGAAGTTGTTGCTGCGTATTGTTAACACAAATGCTTGTGACTTTTTTTTTGTTTCTTTTGCCTCTCAAACGGATTAAGTCGTTCACTTTTGTTCGTTGTGGGTGGAATTTTATACTTTATTTTATTTAAACTTTTTGTTGTATTATAAATTTTACATTTGGTTTTTGTTTGAGAATTGTAATTTGCATATACTTGTATATACTTATTCCTACTACGTACATTTAAGTTGCACGTATTATTTTGCCACATTTGCATATTTTGTAATTTTTCACTTTTCTTTTGTTAGAATTGGAAATCCCTAAAGTCAGCTTTCGGCTGCTAACAAAAAAAAAAAGAATTCGTACATTCAGTCAGCAACAGAAAAGTGTGAAAATGTATTATTATGTATCGCTGTTGCTGAATGTGTACATGGCGAAAAAAAAAATGTATTTGTAACAATTAAACCTTTAGCAAATGCAAGTGTATTTGGTTAAGGTAAAATTTTTTATTTGTATCAAAAATATTTTATTCAGGTCAAACAAAAGTATACCTTAAGCAAGTATACATACAAGTATTGATACAAGTAAATGTTTAGTTTTTTAAGTAATATACATATTGTATATGTTACACTCAAACAATTTAAATTTCATTAAATAAATATTAAATAAATATTGTTTCGCACAAACATATGTTTATATTAAAATAATATGTTTGACGTTAACATATTCTGAATTTTTCACCCAAACAATATTTACGTAGATAAGTAAATAAACGCGTTTAGAATATATTTCTGTTTGACAGAACTAAATTTTTGTAATTAAAGTAGTATGTTTGACTTAACAACTGTTTATTTAATGCAATTATTTATTCATTTGTTGTAAGCGCAAAATACGTATAGCAATAATATATTATTTTCCCTAAAAAAACTTTATTTCGCGCAAATAATTTATATTCCAAATTAAGTCTTTTATTTGAGACAAATAAATTGGTTTTCTCTGCATATGTACACTCCGAAAATTAGACTACTTAATAAATTAGACTATAATTTCTGCAGACTAAAACACTTAATGTTTAGAAACATTCTGTGGTGTAATCAATATAAGGTGTGGAGAGTATGCAAATTTCCCTCTTCAACTCGATATTGTTTCTCTTTGAAACTTTATTTTTTAAGCAATTGCCATGGTTAGTTTTTTCAATAATAAAAAAATGTATCTTCAAAATAAGGCAAAAATCGAAGTTAGCTCGTATAATTTGCGATCTTTCTATTTTCCTAACATTTTTTTCAACTATGCCATGGTGTAATAAATACATTATAAGGTGAGGAAAGTAAAAAATATCCACCTTCAGCTCGATATCTCTCTTGAAAATTACATTTTTGTATAGTTGCCATGGTGAAAAATAATCAAGTAAATAAAAACAACTGCAGAGCTTATTGTCGAAAAATCAAACAAACAAAAATTTCAACATATGGCAGAATTCGAAGTGAGTTCGCTCAATTTGCATTCTCATATCTAATATCCTAACCTTATTATTCAATGATTAAACAAACCAAAAATATTTTCTAATATTTACTACGACAGATTTTAATACACAAAAATGAATCAGTTCAAAACAAAAATATTAAATTGTCGTAAACTTTAACTTTAACGTTTGAGTTTGTCATGTTTATATGTAAGAATCTTTAAGATAGTGTATTTTTTTAGATCGAGTTTTTCAGGAGCTTAAATTCAAGTTAAAATAAATGCAATAAAAATTTCAGGTTTAAAAGAGTTTTATAATTTTAACGATCTTTTACGTTCAAAATTTTAACACAGTCTCTATGCGAATCTTGAAAATGTGCAGCTGTATTTCAGGATCAAATAAATTTTTCTTCGTCAATGTTCTTTAAGGCATATCTTGTTTCCATGGCAGAATCGCAAAGAAAACATTTGCAATGTATGCAAACCTCAAAAGTAGAACTACACTCCCATACCAACCAAGTCCTCTCTAGGGTATTTAATATACACAATAAACCGAATAAACACACACGTACGCAGCACAGCACAGCACATTCAGTCAGCCCGACGACGTCCCACAGTTGCAATAAATTCATACTTAATACCAAATACTCCCTGAAACATGCTATAAAAGATGAAATTTCATCAGCATAAATTTTCGAACTTTTGCATTTGTTTCGACAATTCCAAATTAAACCACCCAAAAAAAAAATACCAATAAAAAAAACCGAGGCAAATCCCGTCATTGCTTTGTCTTTTAGCCACAACACAAAAGGACTATAATAACGCAAGCATGCTTAACTCAACTCAACTCATACGAGGAGGAGTGAATATGGCCAAAACGAAACGAAACGGTCAGACATAAAAATGGAAATTTTTTAAATTTCACATTTTTATAACGTTTGCCTGACGCAGAAACGATTTGAGCTCAAAATAAAATAATACCAAATATGTATTTTTACACACACATGAACACACACATACACACAGCAGTCGACATAAAAATGGCCAACACTTTTTCGGTCATTTCGGGAATGTCCTTTTTTTTTGTTGTTGTTTTTTTTGTTGTATTTTTGTATTTGGCTACTTCGGAAATGATGTTTATGATGGTCGCATTCATTTTGGTTTCATAGTAAAAAAAAAACAAACGCCAATAAACATGCTAATCTGTGATTTTATGCTAGCGATATTATTTGCAATTTCATTCTTCCGAGCCGCCATAAAAGATAAACATCTTTCGGATCTAATTCAATGCGACTGTGGCGGTTGGACGACCATACTCCATGCCATACGCCTCGACCTTTGCTCGATTTGGTTGTCTGTGTTGTGGTGAAATATGAATATGAGCATAAAATTTTGAAAGTTCTGTAAATTGTGATAAACGGAGGCACTTCATGAATTTCGGTGCTAGATGGAGTGCCGATACACAGAGAGAAATATTTCCTTTGCAATTGTTTTCATATTTTGGTAACATTTTATAATTTAATATTTATGATGTACACTTATTATACAAACTTACTTTAGATAAATTATTCGCTCATGAACAAATCTCCTTTAAGTCAGTTAGCAGTAAAAATATGTCATGTTAATTTTTGTAATGTACTTTTTGTGTAGATTTCAAGTTTCATTTAAGTAATATTTTGGTAACATATGAGTTACATTCAAGTAATATTTTGGTAATAACTTAGTAAAATGTTACTGATGCTTTGATAACTTCGCAGCATATTTATAGTAAAAATAAAGCTTATACTTAAATGTCGTTCTTATCCACCTGTAAAACCGCTTAAATCACAAATTAATAAAATCCAAAAACGACAAATACCTCCTATCCATACCAGCGCTTCCAAGTAAAGCTTGCAGGACTATGGTAGGAGGCATACTGACAGGACAAAAATTAGTAGCAGCACCTGCATACAAATTAGAACTTAGCAACAGTCAGGAAATGTCAGGAACATGTTGCAAAAGATACTTTGGAACATATCTTAAGCATGTATCCTACTCAATCAAAAACTCACATCAAATACTTCGGAGTCCCATTTTATAGGAAGCTGGAAGAACTTTCAAGAATGGAGCCGAAAGTACCTCACACATCTTAATTGATATTTGTTAAAACAAAATTGTATATGTTTAACTTTATCTAGTATGGCTAAGGACCCAATCGGCCTATGTGTGGCGATGACCAAACAGATAAACATAACCACCCAACTTTAGTTCCATCTTTACAGATGTCAAATCAGTGCAAAATCAGTCAAATAAAGTTGATACCAAAGTTAAGTAGAACATTTATTTAACTATTAATATGGGAAATTTTTTTACCTTTCTGAAATTTAAGTGTTAATATAGAAACGATTTTCCTATAAACTGTTAATATAGACATTATAGGAAAATTGTTTCTAATTTTTCTTATAGGTTTTTTGTCACAACATGCTTCATTGAAGTCATATGTCAGTGAAAATCAACCAAATTTTATTCAACTTTCTAAAATCCTAAAACAAAATTGTGCTTTGTAACATTTAAGTCAGATTAGAGTATGTCGAGGCTATATATATAGCACCTTTGTAACAGTAATAAAACAGTATTGTGGAAAATAAACTGATAAAAACCTGTCGATATTTAAACAGTGGAAGGCAGTCAGTCGATTTTCTTTTTAAAACAGGAGCGGAGCCCGCTTGTAGCAGATATGCTGCGGATTTTTATAAGGTTTAAACATATGATATTCTAAAAGAGGACATAGAACAACTTATAGACAGAATGCAAACTGCTCATACCGAGCTATTATATAAATGTAAATACCTTCGCCGAGAAAATGTTCAATGTCTGTTGAAAAGCTTTGCAGTTTTCGTTTTGATTTTTGTTTTCAAAAAATACAACCCATTTTGAGGAAACTTCCACAATACCGCACTTTATTTTTTTGAATTTTGCAACTAGAATCATAGGCAGCTTATATCCGATATAGAACCTTTTTTGTCTAAATACTTCCAAACATATTCCATTTGATCTACTTGTTAGCTGTCTTGTTCAATGTCGATATTCTGCTACAAAACTAATCAATCTTCTAGATAATAGTTTCAACAATAATGGTTGCATTGAAACAATTAAAATATTTTTGCTATGCTTTGGCATTTTTTTTTAAATTAAAATGTATAATCGAACTTTAATGTATATTTAAATATATCGATTAGTTTATAGAATACATTAAATAACAAACAAAGTCATACCATAAAATATCATTCTCCTTTTTTACATTTTTATTTTTATATAACTTTTATATAAGTAACATTTTAGTAACATTTTAGTAACATTTTAGTAACATTTTATTAACATTTTAGTAACATTTTTGTAACATTTTATTAACATATAACAATAAAAATTCCTAAAAATTTTACATAGAAAAATTTATTAGATAAGACAACCCTAAATACTTATAAACTAAGATTAAATTAAATTCATTGCACACTTTCTTCTCGAGCAGACAATGACAGACCCATCGAAATTTGTTACATTTTTATGTTAATGACCCTGCTGCATTTGAATATACCGCCCCCCAGAGGGACATCTTAAACGACCGGCTCCACCTTACACGATAATAATTTTCTTTGTTGCTCTCGTTCGGGAGCTACACAACAACATCTTTGTGTCGTCTCAAAAAATAATAAAGAAACGAAGGCAACTCTATGCACATTCATGTCGTCGTCGTCGTCGTTGCGTCGTCCTTCTCGCCCAATAATGGCACAGGAGTCGTTGACAGTAACGTACTTTCTCCTTACTTACTTTTATTTTTATGACTATTATTATTTGTTGTTTTTCTTTTATCTATTTTTTTTTTTATGCTATGCTGCTCCTTTCGAGCATATTTTTTTTTAGCGTGCCAAGCTATTTTGGTAATTGAGATTGGTGTTTTCCGGCATATTTACTAGATTTAGGGAGGGATTTGCATGTGCCCTTTTGTTTTTTTTCTACTCTTCTTGTTTTTTCATTTTATTTTTTTTTTTGGTACTTTTGTTGTTTTTGCTGTTGGCGTAGTACATTGACATGAATGGCATTTCATTTCGCTACAGAGCAGAGGGAAGGGGGGCGGCTCAACATTCACTCAAGTGTTAAAAGATTTTTGAATCATTTCTGCTGAAGCTGCACAAAAAAGTAATAACAACAATAACAGCAAAAATAAAAAAAATTATTCCATATGCTGGAAAATGCAATTACTTTAATGAAAAATTCGAGAAAAAAACAACAACAAGTCGCAGTTGGGGCATAATACATTGTAATTTGTTTTATATTACTCATATGGCATAATATGATATTGTATATAGTATATGACGTCAGCGGATTAAAGGCATTAACATTTATATAACAAAAAATTTATTCTCTCAAAATGAAGGCATACAAAGCGAAACCTTTCCAAATAGTTCAATGTACTTGAAAAACCTTTAAAGCACTCAACAAACTCGAAAAAAAAATTACTTTGCCGAGTGATTAATCACACTCAAAATCAGTTTTGAAAACTTTCTTCAGTTCGGAAACTCACTTGTCAGCAGGACTTTCGTTTGTCAGTCAGCACAGGAAAGTCCCAGTGCCAGCCATAACATAAATAGACGCGCTCGTCCAACAATAATAATTTACACCGACAACCCGAAAGTAATATGCCCAATTCACAATTAGTCAAACAACGTCTTCGACTTTGTCCATCCATCTGTCTGTCTGTCTGTCTGTCCGCCAGTCTGCAGCGCTCGAATTCCAAAGCAATTTGTTACTTTCTTATACGTTTTATTTTTTATTTTTGTTTCATAGCGCCAAAATTATAATTGGTTAAAGGGAAATTGGCAAAAAGGGAGAATACAAAATTTGCGTCAGCCCTTCCCTCGCAGCGTCAACAAAATCAACAACAACAACAACAACAACAACAACTAACCCTGGTCCTTTGACCAACGTGTGCAACAGGTGTGGGAAGACCCTTACCAAGAAGGCCAAACCTATTCGATGTGCTACGTGTGGAGAAAATGCCCACCTCCGCTGCTCGGGACTAAGGAATTCGAATCTTTACAGACCCGACTTCATTGGTCCCTGCTGCAGGAGGCGGCAAGCTGACCCCACACGTGGCGCCCTCGAAGGTGGAGCATCTGGTCGGTCCCCTACACCTGTAGACCGAGCGACAATAGAACCACCAATAGTACAGCCGGCCACCAATGACATCCCGGAGCAACCGCCACCAACATCGGATCTCGAGTTTAAGATTCTACAGTGGAACTGCAACGGACTAAGCAGGAAAATAACGGAGGTTACGGATTTTATGGTAAAGAGAAGCATACCGATTGCGGCCCTCCAAGAGACCAAGCTAACGAGTAGGAATCCTCTTTCCTGCTCGTCTGGCTACAGTGTCATAAGACAAGACCGCGAAAAAGACAAAGGAGGCGGTCTTGCTTTTCTTATCCACGACTCCGTAACCTACCGCCCGCTAACCATTCCGTCTAACGACGATCACTTGGAACTCCAGGGGATCGCCGTACGGTCTGGGGAGGTTGAGATTGAGCTATTTAATGTGTATATCCCTCCCACAGCGGCCTGCCGTCCCGGATATCGTCCTTCCATTGAGTATTTAATGGAGGGCGACCACAGAATCTTACTCGGGGACCTTAACGCGCACCATGATAGCTGGCATTCTGAACTAGAGAATGACGCGAGGGGTAACTCACTCGTCGAACAGATTGATAACACTAACTTCTGTGTTATCAACGAGGAGCACCCCACACGCATCACTCCAAACTGTCGGAGCTCACCAGATCTTTCGATAGTCAGCCCTGACCTAATTGCCTATACCACCTGGCATGCCGACATCGCTCTTAATTCTGATCACATCCCAATCACCATCAAAATCATGCAAAGTGCGGAATTCATATCTGCTGAACAACGCACTTTCGTGAATTTTCGGAAATCGGATTGGATCAGATTTAAGGAGATAACGGAAGCAGAATTTGGTCAACTGACACCCCCCTCGTCAACATCAGAGGGGGAGAAAAACATCCGAAGGATCCTGGTTAGAGCCAAGGACCGCTGTATCCCTGCCGGACGCATTCCCAATATGCGTCCCAACTTTCCGGCTGAGGCATCTCGCTTGGCAGATGAGCGTGATGCTATCCGGAGGCAGGATGCAGCGGACCCACGTTTGAAGCAGATGAGCGCCGAGATCGACAACTTAGTCAGCGCTCACCGCAGAGATCTGTGGTTACGGCACCTGGAAGGGTCGGATAGAGGTTCAAAACGACTTTGGTCGACCATTAAGAACCTCTCAAATCCCCGGAGAAGTGCGAGACCCACTCTCTCCTTTGAGAGTGGCACGCCACTTGACCCCCACAAGTGCTGTTCTGCCTTAAACCGCCAGTTTGTTGAGCACCCAACTAGACCGAACAAAGAACGCCGAGCCATCCGAAGGAGGATTAGATCCCTTTCCCCGTCAGACGATATCATTGATATCACTGCAGAAGATGTCTATAGAGCTATCAAGACAGCGAAAAATTCAACAGCAATAGGTCCGGATGGTCTTGCAATGATAATGCTGAAACATCTGGGGAGGCAAGGAGAGACATACATAGCGGAAACCTTCTGCTTGTGTGTCAACTCCATGGAGATTCCAGATATGTGGAAGCTAGGGAAAATCATTCCCATTCCCAAACCCGGGAAGCCCCTAAATAGGGGTAGCTCCTACAGACCTATAACACTACTGTCACCAGTGGTTAAGGTCCTGGAATCTCTTCTCCTACCGTTCCTAAAGGAGAACCTCCCCTTGGCAGACCACCAACATGGCTTTCGAGCAGGACATAGCACAACTACAGCGCTGTGTGAAATGACGACTGCCATAGCCGGAGGCCTAAACAGTAAAAGACCTCACGAGAGGACCATAATGGTCGCTCTTGACCTGTCCAAGGCCTTCGACACGGTCTGCCACACGAAGCTATTGCAAGACCTGTACGTATCCGAGCTCCCAAATGTCCTTAAAAGGTGGCTGGCCAACTACTTGGCTGGCAGGCAATCGTACGTAGAGTTCAGAGGTTCCAGGTCGGGACTTAGGAAAAATAAGCAGGGTGTACCGCAGGGAGGTGTTTTATCCCCCTTGCTGTTCAACACTTACATTTCCAAAATCCCGACCCCTCCTCCGGGGCTGAAACTTATTTCCTATGCCGATGACTGCACAGTCTTGTGTACAGGCAGGGATATCGAAGCCCTGGAAGAGCAAATAAATAATTATCTGCCAGTGTTACGCAACTTTCTGGCAGACAGGAACCTCCAACTCTCCACACCCAAATCTTCGGCCACCATTTTCACCACATGGACCAAAGAGGTCACGAGGGAACTCAATATCCACATTTCCGGACAAAGAATTCCCTCGGTGAAGAACCCCAAAATCCTTGGGGTTCACTTTGACAGCCTCTTCATGTTCTCCAAACATGCGGAGGTTGCGGCCAGTCGAGTGAAAGGGAGAAATCGCGTGTTAAAGGCACTAACGGGCAGCACTTGGGGCAAAGATAAGGAGACGATCCTAACGACTTATAAAGCCATAGGTCGTCCCCTTATCGACTACGCTGCTCCCGTTTGGTCGCCTTGTATAAGCGACTCACAGTGGAGAAAACTCCAGACGGTCCAAAACGCGGCACTAAGGGTGGTCACCGGTTGTCATTTCATGACACCTGAGGATCACCTGCACGAAGAGACCAAAATTCTTCCCGTCCGGAGCCACTGCTCCCTTCTCACGAGACAATACCTACTAGGGTGTATGATGCCTGACCATCCTAACCACGCCATCGTTACAGGTTCGTCGACCCTCGGAGTTAGACAGGTTAGGCACGACCTACGTGCCGAGAAATCGGCAGTAAGTCACCTGCTAAACCTGGTGTCTGAAGGCCTTCTTAGAGATGCCAAGGCCCAGCTCCATACCGAAATGGTCTCCGAGTCCATTAGAGCCATGAAGGACAATGTGGTGCTCGGTGGTAGACCTCCACCAATCTCATTGTTTGAGGAGAATCTACCACGAAAAACGCGTGCCACACTGTCCCAGCTCAGGTCAGGTTACTCAAAATACTTGAATAGTTACCTGGCCAGAATGAACCCGGAGACCTCGGAAAAATGTCCCGTATGTGACTCCGCGCCGCATACCACAGCCCATCTTTTCGAATGTTCCCTCAGACCTACTAACTTCACAACCAGGTCTCTCTGGACCAATCCAGTCGAGGTAGCTCGCTTCCTTGAATTGGATGGGTAATAGCTAGATCTCTTTCTTTCCCTTTTCCAAACTTTCTTTATCCACACTAAATACGTTTCCCTCACATGTGCATGCATGTGATTATTCCAGTGGACGCTACAACAACAACAACAACAACAACAGCAGCAGCAGTAAAAAATATTTTTTGCGTACATTGTCGAAAAATTTTATGAAGTAGAAAATGAAGAAGAAGCTGTGCGCCATCATAAATCAAAGTGTCAGAGAAACTTAAATGTGAAAATCCGCCCAATTATTAACTTGCTGTGGGCACGATACAGTCAAGCAGTGTGTGTGTGCGAGTGTGTGTGCGTCTAGCTGATATTCTTGGCCATGCTTAGGGTAGGTAAATAAGCTAACAGTTGAGTTGGTAGGTAGGTAAGTAAGTGTACTCGCGCTGAGAATAGAAAAGAAATGCCACCTCAAGAGTCTGCAAGCATCTTCTATTGTATCGAGAGTAGAGCCGCTTGAGCGTTGGCTAATAATGGCATTAGAAAATGACACCCTGCTGACGCTGAACAGTCGCAGCGACTATTGCAGCGACTATTGCGGCCTGTGAAGGCAGTGTTGAGAATTATTGTTGCCCACTTGGGAGTACAGCTCCCAAAGGTGGCTTCCAATTTGCACGTTGCACGTCGTAATTTAGTTGAAATCGTTAAGAGTAGTTTTAATTTACTAAGCCACTGGGAATTAGGTTGGCTGAAACGTGTAAGTAAGTCCACTGGAAGACATAAAGCAGCAGCAGCAGCGAAATGCAATATTAATTCGAACACTTAAAGTTGTTAATTTAATTCTGCATGCAACTTGAGCCACATTAATTATATGCCAAAAGTAGAAAAATCCCCAAAACCGAAAAAGGAAAAAAAATGGGAGTAGAAAAAAAGAATAAGTACATCACGTGCTGCTGTCGTGACTGAAATGACACAGTGGCGGTTTGGAGTATTTAAAATCGGTTTTTATTTCGAAGTTTTGCACATTTATGTATAACTTGTTTGGGTTTTGGTTGCTAAATTTGAACCGCACAGAATGATATAGTCTGAAAGAAATTAATCAATATAATTAATTTCTTTATTAATATAATCAATTTTTAATTTAAACTATACACAACCGTTTTGATCAATACAATTAACAGCGTTAATTGAAGGTGAAACTTGTAATACACCTGCTGATTTGTACTTAGCATTGATGCTTGCCAGGGCTCGAACCTAGGCCCCCTGCGTCAAAGGTGAGAATCTTAAGCCTGTGTCAATGAAACCCAATACCAGTTATTTGTTGTTGTTTATATAATTGTAAATTTTCGAAGCTGAAAAGCAACAACACAACTTTTTTTCTTTATTTTTAATTAAAATTTGCTTTTTTCAATTAATAAATTGGTCAATACGATTACATTGGTTTTAAATATTTATACTGTAAGAAAAATCTCTCGAAACTTCAATTTAAACATTAAACATTTAATTGTATTGATTAACACTTTTGTTTGAAATTTTTGGCTTTTCAGTTAAATATTTGTTTAATACAATAAAAAATGTTGCTACATCAACAAACTTTGAAATGAAAAACAAAAATTTCAACCAAAAATGTTCTTTCTTTTTTTTTGTACTGTGCCAAAAGAACCGGTTACCAAATTTGTTTACATCACTCAGAACCTTGATCGGGGCTTCTGCTAATCTTAAGGGTTTAAAAAATTAGCATCGCTGACTTTTAAGTGGAACTTAAACACCAATCCAAACAAAGTTATAATAATAAATTTATGTTTTTTTCTATGGCCAACGAAACCGGTTTCAACAAATGATCGTTCATATGAAATCGGTTATTTTTTTGTCTGTCAAGTGGAAAACATTATTTCTTAACCCGAAGCAAGTAGCAGCAAGAAGAGTGTCCACAAGTATGCCGCTACAGACAAGACAAGGCAGGCACGCTTGTTATGCATGCACGAAAGAATCCTTGCGAAAATTGAGTTTTATCATCATCATCGTCGTCGTCGTATGCTTTACGAACGGAAATGGCATCCCATATAAGCTCGTCTTCTCGTTTTGGTGGCTCCACTATAGTACGAGTACAGACTGTAATGATACTGCTATGGCACGATGATGGCCATCATATAATTTCATGCGGCTTTTCCATGTCAAAAATAAGTTAAAAGTGGAAAATGAATAATAAGAACAAGATGAAACACTGCAAAGAAGTGGTGTGCAGAGGAGCAGCAACAACAACAACAAAAACAACAACAACAACTACAAAAAATGGCTAGTAGCATTTCCGCTGTCACTCCGTCATACTCATTCACTGACGCTGAACCTTAGCGGAAATGTGGTGCTGTTGGTGCTGTGTCAGTATGACAGCAACGGTGCGGCACAGTACTTCAATGCGTAAACAAATGTGTAGAAAATATGTAACTATAATTTCAATGGGATTTGTTAGGTTTTATAAAAACTAAGAAAGTTAAAATTAAAACAAAATTTGTGGGCAAAAAATTTCAAGTTATATCAAATTGAAATTGTTTATTTTAACTTCCTGTTTATATCTTAATCTGAAGGATAAGAAGTATTTCCGAAATTTTATGTTTTCAAACGTGTCCTGTTAGCAATTTTCAAAATTTCATGCGAGGAACGTGCTGATAACACGATCAGCTTAATGCTATGGTTAGTGTATTGGTCTTCGAAACGAAACGTCTTGGGTTTGATAGACGATAGACGTAAAAAACAGAAAAAGTTATTTATTTTCCGAGAAGAACAACTTGACCTGAAAAAATCTCGAAACAACAAAGAAAAAATAGTAATGCTTACACTCTGCTGGAGTGGTTGTTTGCTGCTAGAAATCTCTTTTTCACACTTAATCGCTTCATTTAATAAGATCCCAACGACAACAACACAAATTCGACAAAATTATGATTATCGCAAAAAAAAATTGCGAAAGATATCTTCAAAATACGTTACAGGCAACCAAATATTATTAAGCTCAATTGAGTTGGAGATCGTAATTTAATCAAATGTTAATTTAAAATTAATAAAAGAACTTAAAAACACAACAAAAATTTTATTATTACGTGTGTACTGCGTGTACTGTGAGTACTGTGACCGTGGTGTGGGTGCTATTATGACATATCCACGAAAATGTTTTCCCTCTCCGTTATTCACCTAACAAATACGCTGCTCGGGGGTTTCCAACTGCACAGCGGTGGGGTATGACGGTGTGTGTGTGTGTTTTTAGCTAAAATGGACTCTTTGCTTTTGACATATCTTAGTTTTGATCCTGCCGCGACGGCATCGCGCGCAGCGAGAGGAAACGCTTAAAATCTCCAAGAATGGCACATGCCGACGTGGCTGCTATTTATCATGGCCACCACGCAAAATCTTCCTTCACGGCTTTACTTTACTTTGCTTTCTTTCTTTCTTTGGTTTGATATTTTTTTATTTTTGTTCATCTGCTGTTATTATGAGCTGAAGTGCTTGTTATTTTTTAACTTGCACAGAAAAAAATGTTGCATACATTAAGGCGACAGGACTTGTTTTCCGGGTACATTTTTCGTAAATGCTCGTTTTTTTATAGTTCTTATGTGTGCTTTTGTATTTTTTTTCGTTGATTTATTTTTTTTTTTGGTTATTTTAAAAGCGCGTTTATATTCATAAGCTATGCACTATGAAAAATGCGAACGGAAATGAGGGACACACGTACGGATATCGTAAATGGGTTTGCCAGCATGTAGAATGAGATTAATGCGTTTTGTAAATGATTGTGAAAGTATATATTATAAGTTGTTAATTTAAATATTTGTTCATGTGTGTGTGTGTATGAGTGTATAAGTGGATAAGCTAGTTGTTCCGGACCATAGCAAATATAAGGAAATTGGAAAAACTAAGCAAATTTTAGCCGAAACTCTTTCGCAATTTATTCAAAAAGAAGCCATTCAAATGCTTTTAATTTCGAAAGCATATTTCAAATTCAACATCTTTGCAATCTTTAATTTGTGTCTATTCAAAAAAAGATTTTATTTCAATTTACTTAAACTGTCATTACCAACTGTAATTTGCAGCAGCTTCATTTGTCGGAAACTTCTTCAGTTCAGTTCATTTCGACATAATCAACTGTCATTGCACTTCATTTTATTTCATTTTATTCCATTTATCAACCGGAAACGGAAAGTACATTTGAACCCCTTTGACAGTAGCTTCAACAACAGCCCCTGCCCCACATCGCCCCCCACGTCATACTACCACAGTTTCAGCATGCCATCAACAAAAATCACAATTTGTCATAATTTAGCTAAAGATAGTAGGACGAAATGAAAAGAACGAACGAACGAACGTTGAAAGCTTAAATAATTCTTACTTTGTTGGCACTTTGTCGTCTGCAACTATACTACAAATGGCAAATGTTGGCAACTATGTTATGTACGCGCAGCATTTGCAGCATTTTCATTAAATGTGTGCCGAACACGACGCGACGATCGTACGATGAACAAAGTTCTCTAAAATTATGAACAAAATTGATGAGATGCGAAATTATTATGAAACATTGATAATGCGCTGATCTGTCTTATAACTTTTGAAAAACAACAACAATAGTATTGACCAATTTAGCAGACCGGACAGCGCTGTTTCGGAATACGCTACTATTTCTCATCAGCGGTCGTTTTGCTTGCTGAAGCTTTACATTTTCATATCCGTCTTTGGTTTAGAAACAAGCGAGAATTCAAAGAAAACTGCCAAATTTCGAAACACAAGAATCGCTAAAGACAGACAAAAGGAAACCAGAAATATCTTTGATGTTTATGTACCAATTGAAAACTTTTTTATGTCATCAATTTGTTTTAAAAATCATTGAACAACTTACAACTTGTTATATCAGAAAGTTCTACACAGAACGAAATATTCTGGAAAAATTAATCAATACAATTAATTTTCTAATACAGTAATTATTTAACTGAAACTCCACCAACAACCACTTTAAACTAAATTAATCAATGCAATAAATTTGTTATACGATGCAATTAATTTTTAACTGAAACTTCATCTGCGGACGTTTTAATCAATACAATTAACAGTGTTAAGTGAAAAAATTAGTAAAAGTTGTATTCCAATCAAGCACCTGTTGATTTATACAAGAACATCTGTTAATTTCAAATTAAAAAACATTGTTGCCTGCCAGGAATCGAACCTGGGCCAACTGCGTCAGAAGTGTTAGTACTGTGCCACTGACTTACAATGTCAGTAGTTAATTTTGTGCATATCTGTTTTCGAAGCAGAAAACCAACGACACAACTCAGCACATAATTTTTTTAGTTGGCATTTTCTTCTTTTTTCAATTAATAAATTAATCAATACAATTAAAAAGTTGTTTAAATGTTTCACTGGAACGAAAATTCTATAAAAAATAACTTTTTTTGTTCAATTAAAAATTTAATTGTATTCTTTAGTACTCTTGTTTGAAATTTGTACAATTTTTAGTTAAATACTTGTTAAATTTTTGTTTAAAACAATTAAAAACTTTATTGAAACAACAAAAAGTTGCTCAATACAAAAGTTTCAATTTTCTATATATTATCGATTATTTTTTTACTTTTTAGAGCAGGCACAATTGACTGAAATATTTCAATTTTTTTGTGCTATATCTCACTTAGATTTCTCAATTATTCCCACTACACAAAAAATGTTGTCCACCGTGCGGCGCTTCATTACGGAAGTATGCTTCGAAGTGCCGCGTCAGTGAATGCTTTGTGCCACTTTCAGAGTTGCTTTGTGTTGTTTCTCAACGCTGCGCTGTATGGAAGCTGATTTCTATACTACATATACATATATAAAATACATTTTTTTTTGTTGTTCGTTCGTTCTGTTTTTCCGCCAAGTCTGTGTGCCTTCATGTCGCTCGCTGTCCTACAATTTATCAAGTTTGTTCCTTTTTGCTAATTGGATGATCTGATTCGCGCCGAAATTTATGGAAGACATTGCCCGCTTTGATTCTATGCTACACATGCCCATGTGC
Source organism: Suillia variegata (assembly GCA_949127995.1). Taxonomy (NCBI): domain Eukaryota; kingdom Metazoa; phylum Arthropoda; class Insecta; order Diptera; family Heleomyzidae; genus Suillia; species Suillia variegata. The sequence continues at coordinate 30,171,640 of OX421846.1, forward strand.
CCGGGAGCCAAAGTAGTGCTTACATGGTGCTTGGCCCCGCTAGTAGCGTTTTACGCTTTAATACTTTTGATTTTTTTTTCTTTTCATCTCATCATTTTTTTGTTCGGAGGATTTTATTTTGTTAGGCCATTCGCCATTATTCATTTTGATTCCATTGGAGCGTTTATGTGCGTTAAGAATAATTGTTCGCATTGCTCGTTATTCTTTGGATTCGGTTTTTCTTTTTGTTGTTCTCTTTATGCCGACGACATATTGAAAAGGCAATTTTTGTTGTTTTTTTGTATACTTGTGTAGAATTGCTTAAGTCTACAAAGTTTTTTTTTATATTTACGATATTATTATTTTTTTTAACATACATAAATATTGTATAACAAAAGACATAGAAACTTCATTCGGTGGCATATGTTCAATTGACTGAATCTTTAGTATTATTGTTGCTTTCTTCACATGAATTACTAACGATTGTCAGTTGATTGTCAGTTGTTTAAATGGTTGGACATTAAACGGTTTATTTAAGATATATTAAAAACTTTTTTAAATTTCACTTTAAATATATAAAAACTAAAACGTTTAAGCACACAATTCCGAGAACCTCAATTTCACTCGAATTTAAAATATTGAAAATATCAATTTTCGCATCTGACATATCGGCATTTAAAGACCACCACAAAAATAGCGAACTGACTGTTTTCGATTTAAATACAGTCTAACAAATTTTGTTAGATTTTTGTTTGTTGTTGTTGTCCAAAACGATTCAATGAAGCACATGATTCGATTAACAAGAACGCCAAACGGTTGGGCATCAAATGCTCTTGCCGCCACAGAATGAGCGGCATGTGTTCCAGTTTTAGGTTTATCTTTTTTATATATATTAAACTAATATGCCGATAGTCGTTTATACTTTAAATCTGTTTTATAATATCATATTTAGCCAATTCTTGACATGACTTGATCATGTTTCGTCGCTAACTGGCGCTAGTGTAACAGCTTCTTGCTACGTTTAAGGCCAAACTAAACCTTAGGTTTATTAGGACAGATTTTAAGGCAGTCTTGCAGAATTCGGCGGTGTCTGTCTGTCTATCTGTCTGTCTGGCTGTCTGTCTGTCTGTCTGTCTGTCTGTCTGCCAGTCTTCATAATAAAACCAAAAAAACAAGAACTAAGTTGAAACGTAGACAATTTTATTCTAGGATTATATTTCTAGATTGCCATTAAGATCTATAGCAAAAATTTTTAATCCAATCGAAAACGTTTAGAAGGGAGAGCAAAATTTAATGGTCACAAATATATAAGTATATTTGGAGTATATTTTATTTGCATCAAATAAAGTTTTTATTGAGGACAGAGAAAATGTTATCACCAAAACTGAACACGAACTAGTTAAAAAGTAAAAAGTTAATAAACGAAGTTAATTTTTTTTTGCTAATTTTTAACTTTCACGTTCATTTTGAAAACCACTTAAAAGTTAATTAACTCGCGTTAAATTTCTTTCGTTAATTCAAGTTAGTTAAATTTAAAAAGAAAATCTGAAAAGTAAAATCAATAACAAAAATGGAAAAATTAAGAATTAAATTAGGGCAAATCGAATGATTTACTGACAGAAACTGCCTGCTGGGAAGTAAATAAATTAAATTAAATTATATAAAAACTAACTGAATCACAAATTTAACGGCATTTTAAGCTTTCTTAAATATGCTTTTATATAATATATTTATGCTTTTATAAGTTTATTGAACTTTTTTTCGAGTTTTTTTAGTTTTTGCTATAGAAATTTTAACTTTCACGTAAAATTTAAGTTAACGACTTTAACTTATCAACGAGATTAACTTTTCTCGGATTATCGAAGTTAAATTCTTAAATTACGATGCTCACCTATGGTTATTACTGACAGTCTTATATACCTAAAATAATACAAGAAGGTTTTCTCCTCCTCCATCTTAAACCGCTTTCAGCTTTTTTTTTTTTTTCGTTTTAAGTGGTTATTCGGTATTTTTGAATTCATTGTTTTTAATTTACAAATTTAAGTTTAAAGGAAAAATTTATATAAAAATGTAACTTGGTGGCTTCTTCTTTGCTCCTTTCCTCGTTCGTGTTGCTTAACGTTTCTGTCAGTTGTTCGTTCAAAACTTGTCAGTAGTGTCAACTAAACGTTTTGGCAGTTGTATCCCATGTATTAATAGTTCAGTCTACTTCTTGTACATATCTTTTAATTTAAAAACTAGCTTACAGTACCCGGCGATGATGGGGTTTTATTTTGAATATAATTATGTTTAACAAAACAAGTTATTGCGTTTCTGAGTTTCGACAGTGGACGGCTTGAAATTGATCCAACCACACCTATTTCTGGTGAAGTTATCGACAGTGACCCTATTAACTCAGATACCAAATTGTATCTATATACTCCTATATATCAATCAATGTTTCTATATTTTCTTCTATCTTTCTTTATACCCTATGAACTTCTCAAAACATTCATCCTATTGCAATGAATTGTGTTCACGCCAAGGATGGTTTTGGACAAAAAAAAATTAGCCACGCCCACCTATTTATTACGCCTACAATTTGTAAATTTAATTGAAAATATTCGGTTATTATGTTATGTTAAAATTGCTCCTACAAATCTGAAGTGTGGTATCTGAGTTTGAATGAACACTATCGACAACTTTACCAAAACTGGGCGTGGTTGAATTAATTTAAATACTTCTTTTAGAAAAAATGTTTCTTTCTTTGAGCGATTTTGTGGTTTTAAGAAAGATTGTTTCAAATATCCTATATTTATTAAATATAAAAAGAATCATTTAAACTTTTTGTATATAACTTTTAATATTTATTATAAGATTTATCATTAAAAAACTTATTTTTATATAATAGCTATAAAAAATCTTCAGTCATATCAACAATTATAATCAAAAGATTCACTTTGTGCTGCATGATTCACTTATACAACCGATTCATTGCACTGAAGACTTTTAATAGGAAGTTACTTCGGAGTCATAAAAGCAAATCGAGTATTTTAAATACACTTGCAGACGAAATTATGTCTTCACTGCTGGCTAGCAGCAATGAAGTATAAAATTCAACAAGCCGTTCGACCAAGCCGTTTACTACTTAAACTGTAGTTTTTGATTGTTTTTGTTGTTGTTTCTTGAACATGTTTATTTCATTTCCGTTTATTTAAACATTGTGTGTCTTTTTATAGACTCATTTAGTATTTAAATTCTTTCATAAAATGAAATGTTATCGCAAACAGTCCATCAAACTATCGTAAACACAACAGCAGCACTAACCACAACAACAACAACAACAACAAAAACAACACAAACAACAACAACAAAAGTTTTAACTACAAGATTTCCTTTAGAGCTGCAACATAAACACAGCAACTTCGTTTGTGCTTGTGTGTGTGTTTGTTTTTGTGTTTGTAATTTTATGACAATTAAATAAATTTGAAATTCAAACCGTTTATTGAATATGCAAATCGTTATTTAACCCTTTAAAACTCCGGTAGTAATTGGATGGATTAAAATATTAAAAAATATTAAGTGAAAGTCTTAATTTCTTATTAAAATATTCTCTAAGTATTAAATGTAATATTAAGAATCTAATGGCGGCGCCGTAGCACCATGGTTAGTATATTGGTCTTCTATGTGGAATGTCCAGGGTTCAATTCTTAGGTGACGCAACGAAAACAGAAACAGTTTATTTCATTTGAACAAGCAAACATTTGACAAATCTTTTAAGCGTAAGGTACTCATGCTAGAAGACTAGGTATCTTCTCAAATGACTTTTGCAGAAGCTGCAGAAATGAGGAGGAGGAAGGAACTATTACACATCTTCGGTGTACATGCCCCGCTTTGGCTAATAATAATAAGTACATCTGGGAAAGTATTTCTTCATAGACCTAGTAGATATAACTAGATCGAATATTAATAATATTCTTCATTATATAAACAGTACAGGATGGTTCAGTTGGCATGACAAAGGGCTTCTAGCCTAAGTGGGTCTCTCTTCAAGAGACAGCCATTACAACCTAACGTAACCTAAAAAAATTTTATTGATCAATATATGTAGACTTATATACAAATATATAATAATATATTGCAAATGGTTATATGTAGCATTAAGATAAAATAAATAATTCTCATCATTTTTAATAGAATTTGAAATATTTTGTTTCCTTCATATGAAATTAACATTAAGATTGTAAAATTAACATGAAAATTTTAATTTTTAAAAAGTCTTCACAAGTTAACCATTTGTCAAATATTGATTTTTTTTATTTTCCTACTATCTACTTATACCATAGACAAGAAAGATATTAACTAATTGTGCTATAACTCAGAAAAACTCATTTCAACCTCATTGCTCGGAAAGACCCCTGAAATTAGTAGACCGGAACAGTGTTGATATCTTATGAACAAGTTTACTTTTCACTATATTATATACAATATTTAAAATTTGTGTCTAGCTGACGCATGAATTTTTTACTACCTTATTATTGGGACACCAGAACTGAAAGGGTTACAACACCCAACCCATACTAAATTAGAAATAGAGAAAAAACTCAAAAATTAAACTGTGCGCTGCAATAACAAATGGCACCGTCTGCCCCATAAAACTTAATATCGGGGGGGCCCCCATTAAAACCTGTTGCTGCCTGTCGGAGTCTTCTCTCTCGGTCTGCCCGTCCGTCCGTCCGTCCGCTCGTCCATCGATGATAGTGTCAACTGGCATGTGTTGTCGTCGGTGTTGTAGTTCACCTGTCAATTTGACAGTTAACGCATACGCAGGGTCATAATATTGTGTTTTTGTAATTTTTTCCAAACAACAACAACAACAACCGACGATAACAATCAATATCGAATAAACGCTCTCGCTCGAGTTGGGCGCCACAGCACAATGGTTTGTTTGTATGTAGTGGTTTCATTGTTGGTGGGCATGTGGTGATTTTAGGGTAGCCACGTGGGGTCGCATAAATTTCAGAATTGTTTTTCAACATATACAAGCGTTAGATTTCTTTCGTAGAAATTTATAAAAAATATTTTAAATGAAATCGATAATGTTCGTCTAAGTTCAGGTGATAATTATCGCCATCGGAGTTTTGTATTCCATGGAAAACTGATGACATCAATTGATTTATTTTGGAAAGTATCATGACAATGGTTTCTGCTTTTGACAAAAGCTTTTATAACTTGTATGTGTTTGTGTTTTTATCTGCAGATAAAGATGATATTTATGATCAATGTTTTACTTAAGGTTACTTAAGGTTAAAAATGCATTTAAATTTTACTTATAAAATATATTAATTAAAAAAAAACAGCAAATATTTGGCTTCTTAAAATGAGCAATATTTTTTGAATGTTCCGCAAATCTCTTAACCACTTCGATAGTTATTTTATAATTTTAATAATTAGCAAAAGCAGTCAAAAGCTCTTTGGAGCTTTAGTTACTTTAACCACTTCGATTTGAAAGGGTTTTGTATATTCGATTCTTTAAATTTTACCATTAAAAATATTTCCAAATAGAATTGAAACGAAGTCCCAAATCTCTTTAAAGCTTAATACGCTTCAGAATTATAAGCTCTTTAGAGTCTTAAACTTCGATTGCATTGAAAGCTCCTCAAAATACCCGAAATTTCTTAAAAGTACAAGTCTCTTTAAATTCCAAAGTTCTCATAGTCCATAAGCTTGTTCATACTTTAAGATCATAATAACAAAAATATCTTTAGAACACAATACTTCTCCAATCTCAAACTTCTTTAAAGCCATAAGCTTTCTTAAGCTTGAAGCTCGTCTATATACTCTCTAACAAAAACCTTGAAAAATTTGTTTAGGTTTCAAAATTCAGTAAACTTAAACAAATAGCCTAATTCTACTTAGTTCCAATACTCTTTATATCCCAAAGCTCTTAAAAGCCATTTGCTTTTTACGCTTAAAGCTCCTCTGAACACTCTCTAAACCAACACCATAAAAATGTCAAAAGTAAAGAGTTTAGAGTCCTTAAAATAAAAATCATATATAAAAAAATCTTATAAATAAATCGAAGTATTACTCGTAATTATTGGCAAATGTAACTGGGAACTCCTTTCTTTATTTACCCACTTTTCAATTCACATCAAATTTAAGTAGGTTGCTAATTTTCCAAAACAACTGAGACTGGCCAAGAAGCCACATTCAGAGCGCTGCACTATAAATCACTTGCCGCATTGCCATTAAATTGACAGCATAAAGAGCCGAACTAAACTAATGCATTACGTACGTCTAACCCATTTCGAAATTGTCCAAAGATTAGCCACTATGACAAACATGACCTACAGCACAACAGCGACCGACAAGAGACGACAACGGACAACAGACAAGTAGTTGTTGTTGTTGTTATTGTTGTTCGTGTTGTTGCTGTTACGATTTGCTGCTGTTGCAGTTTGTTGTTGTTTTTTTGCCAAATCAAACGGGAGCATCTGGCAGCGGTAAATAGACTTCATAAAAATTAACTCTGTCAGATCAAAAATATTCGAAAAATATTGCAGAGAGCAAAGACGACAAAGAGAGAGAAAGAGAGAGAGAGAGAGGGTGCAATATGCCAGAGACGATTGCACCAAATTAAAGCATTCAATGTCCGCATAATGTTGCTATTGCTATTGCTGCTGTTGTTTTTGTTGTCGTTGTTATTGCTGATGCTGATGTTGCCTTCGAGTACAGGCAATTGTCAGACGATAAATCTTGAAAACCAAACAAGTAAATGAATATTCAAATTGCTTGCAATCAGAAATCACAAGACGTTGTTTGTTGCAGCAACAGTCGCAGCAACAGTCGCAACAACAACAACAAGAACAACAACAACAACAAGAACAACAGCAACAACAACAACAATTGCACTGCAATCATTTATTAAAAAAGAAGTCGCGACGTCGCAACTGAAATACTCACTTTTAACTTTCACTGCCAGCGACAGCGACAGGAGTAGCAGCAGCAGCAGCGCATATGAAATTGACACCGAAAGTTGCCAATCGCAAATATTGCAATTGCAATTGATTTTTTATTTTCTTTGTATTTGTATTTGTATTTGTTTCGCCGTTGTTAATAAGCTGCTTGCAGCATTTATGCTGTTTGTCCAAAGTGCGCTTTAAGTGAGACGCGCAGTAAATCAATTCGTTTGCGAAATTATTGCACCAAGATTCATTGCAGGAACCAGGCTACCAGCTTGTCAAGATGAAAGGAAATTCAAAATTTTTCTTAAGTTCCATTGAACTAATTTTCGACTTGTACATGGAATATTTTTAAAATGAAACTTAAATTTCATTTAAATAGTTTAAAACGTATCTTAATTAATTATACTTGAGTTGGTAGCCCTGGCAAAACAACAGCATCGCAGCTCCTGTTGCACCATGTTAAATGTCATTTAAGCGTATGTCTGCGCCTAAAAGTCGATTTCATAAAAGATTTATATGCGCTGAAATTTGCGTATGTGCAAAAGATGATGAGGACGATGACGCCGAATGCTAAAGAGCTAGCGCGGCGCGGTATAACCATCGTCGCCGCGTCTTCTCAACTGTTGCGGCTGCCTGCAGGCTGCAGCTTGTCAACTATCAGTGCTACCAATCGCCGTGACGTTCAGTTCAGTTCAGTCCAGTCCAGTGCAGTCGCGTCCACTTCAGTGGACTACACTCGAACTCTCAAATCCAAATCGAACCGGGGGGCTAAGCTGGTCTACGCTGGTCTAGTCTTGTGTCGTCCCGTACATTCGAGTTAATTTATTTCGGTGTCTTCTGCTGTTCAAATATTCAAATACAGGAAATTGTTCGACAGCAAACAACAACAAAATTGTCTGTTGCAATGCAATCTTTTGATTGCGGTTAGCTGCTTCATTTTTGTTTTTGTTATTTTTTATATATTTTTTTTTTTTGTAGCATGTTGCATGTTGCGCGTCGCGCAGTTTGTCCGCAAATTCTTAATGATTGTTTGCGGGCACACAACGTTGCCATCGATTTACTTAAATGTTGGCTAAATGAGCTGCTAAATTAAATGAACGAACGAATGAACGAATGAATTAATGAATGAATGAATGAATGAATGAATGACAACGTTTGATCGATGGCCAAAAATGTGTGTTGACTTGGCGAACAACAACGCTCAGATGTGCTGCAAATGCTTTACAAGTTGCGATAACATTGAGCGCGGAGGTTTTGTTAAACTTGGTTTTGTTTTGGTGGCATTTCTTTAACAGACGATCTTTATTATATATACACAAAATATTTATTACAGAAAAACAAAAACTGTTTAACGCTTAATATGGAAATTCAGGAAACTATTTATAAATGCGAATACAAATCTTCCGGCGGCATCTAAAATTACAAATATTATAGTTATAAAAGTTAACGATTTTCAATAATCTATAACACGAGATTGTTCGCTTTTGCATTTTTATATGTTTCCAATTAACTTATTTAAACGATTCCATTTAAAGATAACCTTTAGCATAACCTGAAAAAGAAGACGATTAATATAAGATTAAAGGCATACATGCTAAATTTCTTTGACTAACAAATTGATGAACAAAAAGCTAAGAAGTTGTTTGTTTTACAAATGAGCTAGATGTGTATTCAATACAGCTTATAAATGTGGCATTTATTGTGCAGAATTTTCTGTAGTTTTAAGGGAAAAACCATTTTTCAGTGCATGCCAGATTTATTTTTTCTGTCTACCAGTATAGCACGTACTCCAAGATCTTCTACTGCTTATACTTCGAGGTCGCCCTTTTCCGCGAATTAGACATTTTGAATTTGAAATTAAAACTGCCGTAATTTCATTTATCAAATATTTGTTGCTAATTAATTGTTAGGGTGCATCGATATTCAAAATTAAAAAAAAAATTTTTAACAATTTTGAAAGGGTTTTAATTTGAAACGCCCTTTTGTCGAAGATAGTTTGGAAACTCTAATTTTCTTCAACTTTTTATATTCAAAATGCACACTTTTTTATGACATTGGATATCAACCTATAAATTATCTATATATGTATTTATAAATGAATATATATTTCTTTCAATCTTTGTACCATATACACGTCTAACTCATTTATCCGATTGCGATGAAATTTCGGGGACTTTCTGTGCTTTTACGTCCACAATTTGTAAAACTAAGTAAAATATTCGATTATTTCAGTAATATTGCTAATAAAAATCTGAGTTTATATGGGTATTATCGACAACTTCATTAAAAGTGGGCGTGGTTGGATCAATTAAAGGCCCGCTTTTAAAAAAGGTTAGATCAATTTTACGCCTACTCCGAAACTTGATACGCTATATCGAAAACCTGTATAGGGATACACCGGAAAGAATAAGAAGGTATACACAATCTGCCACGCCCACCTATTACGATCACATTTTATTTAATTAGGTGAAAATATACGATTACATTGCTAATATTGCTCCTAAAAATTTTAAATATTGTTTCAGAGTTTGTATTTCGATAATTTCAACAAAAGTGGGCGTAGTTGGAACGCTAACTAATTTTCTATATATATATAAAAATGAATAGTTACATTTCAAAAACAAACATATAATTTTTTTAAATGGCATTGCAACGCATGCCGGGCATTCGATAGTTTTAAATAATCATGCTGATTCATTTGCTCGCATGCGTTTAATATTGTTTATAATCTTAGTCTCACAAAATTTTGTTGGAGAAGGTTGAAGAATGTTAGTATTTGAGTTAGCCCTTAAATCGCATTTTAAATTTTATAATGCCAAAAATTGTACTTTATAAGAAAAATTTTAATATATTAGGTGTACAAATAAGTTTCCGCCGTTTTTTGTTAATAAAATAATATTTAAACGATTTTAAACGATGTGAGACTGCTTGCTGAGTGACTTCTAAACTAAGTGCAAGTTCCTTTTGTGTTTGAGACGAATCTTCACCCAATAATTTCTCCAAATCTGCATCCTCGTAAATTTTCGGCCTTCCACTGCGATCTTTGTCTTTTATGTCAAAATCACCTTTTTTAAATTTTTGAAACCACTTACGACATGTTCTCTCACTCAAAGCATCCTCATTATATGCTTCTACGAGCAATCGATGCGACTCAGCAGCAGATTTTTTTAAATTAAAAAAATAAATTAAAAGTTCCCGCAAATGACACTTAGTTGGCTCAAATTGAGACATTTTTAGATGAAGAAAAATATATGATGCTAATGCGAACTTAATAACATGATAAGGTTATGTTGTTCTGGAATAAACAAACTAATTTTCAAGTAGGTTACCATCTGCGAATTCCAACGTAAACCTCGTGCCACGCCATCTTTCTCAAAACGGCGGAAACTTATTTGTACACCTAATAGTATTTAAAAATGAGATTATAATTTCTAACAACTTTTGAATTTTGCAGATAACAAAATTCCATTCTAAAGTCAGTATCGATATCCTAGTCATTTGTTTCTCTTCGACATTTACTAAAATTTAATTTAAATAAATACCGTAATTTGTATATTTTAATAACAGCCGCCCCAAAAACAAAAAAAAGGACAATCAAATTGCTGCAAATTTGAAAGTGTATCGAAATGTCATCTAATCGAGCATAAACAATTGATTTGCATACAAACCTTCTATATACATACTTGGATATACTTGGATATAACGCTCTAAAATAATGACAACTACGTGTTTTATGCAGAATTTTACCAATTGAAATGCTCCATTAAAATCGGTTAAATACGTTTGTGCTGCATGCAACAATTGCAACAATTGCAACAATTGCTGGCCATTGCACACTGGTCGCACTCTCTCTCTGCACTGTCTGAATGCAATTAGCAAATTTGTGAAGGCATCAAACTGTTACAAATACCATAATCTTGTCTCAGATATAAATTATGGTAATACTAATATTTAAGCAATAACTCATTTACTCACGCATACTCACACACACACACACGAATAGACGTACGAACGAAGACGCGTACAATTATTACCACACATCCTTAGCAATTTGACAAAGATTCTTGCCTTGCAGCAATGTGTTGGGAAATTTATTGTCTTCACATGAGCTGTCTGTCTGTCTGTATGTCTGTCTGTCTGTCTGTCTGTCGGTTTGTCGTTCAAAAAACAATATTTCCAGCATTTAAGTGTGTTTGTGTTTGTGCGCTTCCTTCGGTTTATGTTTATTTGATGACTTCGTAGCGTACGCATTCGCATGGCAAATTCGCATTCGAGCAGTTGAGCAATGCTGCTGTTGTTGTTGTTGTTGCTGTTGTTGTTGCTGCTGCTGCATATCGGCCATTATTCAAATTTATTGCAATCATATTAAATTTTAATCAATGCATTTTGATTTACTGTTCACTCTGATTGCACACTGAATTTTGCAAAGTGTCGAACTTTGGAGTTTTATGTGATTTGTGTGAATTTTACGACTGTATGCAGTATGTACGACTATGTGTGAGTGTGTGTGTGTGTGTATTGGTATGTGTACCCAGCAGGCAATTTCAGGGGTAAAAAGCGCTTCTAGAAGCCCTTCCTGGCAGAGAGGAGGCCTTCCATTTCTTCCAATACTCCTTTCTTTTTTTGTATGGAATGTCCCACTTTTGAAGGCCTGCTTTTTTTCTTTCCATGAGAAGGGAAGAAATGCCAAGTTACAGGTTACAGTCCTTCTCATGGAATGGTAAAAAGAAGGTCTTTAAAAGCGGGACCCAATTGGTTTTATATTCTTTCATATTTTAATTTTTACAAGTCGTCGGCTCTTTACTGTCAATGATTGTCGCATTCCGATCCGGTTTTGCTATGCACCAGAAGCCATTTTAAGTTACATCTTCCACTTTCTCTAGAAGGGCAGTCAGAAGGGCTTCGTCTAAGAAGCGCTAACGAAAATGCCCACTGGGTAGTTATGCGAATACGTGGCGGTAGGTAAATGAGAAAATAATGTCCGTTCCGTTCAGCAAACTTTTGGAATTTTGACAATGTTTTGCACATTTCATAAGAGCATAAAATATTTATTCATAGTTAGCGTTCGATTAATATTCAAAGGTGCTTGAAAGTTGAACTTTATTTATGTGCGTACATAACAAATTCGAAAAGTTGTTAGCGTTCAAAACGAAGTTTAGCTGTACTAAACGCTTCAGTACGAGAATTAATATTATTAGTTTATTAACTACGCTAATAATTTTTAAATAAAACGATGAGAGTTCATTTTTCTAAATTCGTCAGAAAACGCTTTTTAAAGTTTCAGTTTAATCGTTTTTTTTTTATCGACAGCCAATAACTTTTGGCTCGATTTGTAAGAAAACTGTGAATGTAACTACCGGACACGAACTAATTAAAAAGATCAAAGTTAATTAACAAAGTTAAGTTTTTTGCAAATTTTTAACTTTTCCGTTCATTTTGAAAACCACTTAAAAGTTAATTAATTCGCGATACATTTCTTCCGTTAATTCAAAAAAGTTAAATATAAATCGAAAATGTTAAGAATTGAATTAGAGTAAATCGAATGATCTATTGATCATTCTTCTTATACAAGGTGGCGCAAAAGAAGTCATCCGATGTTGTTTGGCTCTTATTTTTTTTCTAAATAAAAAACTTCGATTCTGTTTTTTGATTATGTTTATTTAGACCTTTGAATTAATTGTGTTAAGTCGAGAAGATGATATCGGATAAATGGGCGCCGTCACAATTGATTGCCATACGGGCTCGTTTTATGGCATTTTCCATCACTTCGGCGAGAGTTTCGGGCGATAAATTCTCGCATTCGTGTCGAATATTTTCCTTGAGGGCTTCCAAGGTCTCAGGCTTGTTGATGTAAACACGAGACTTCAAAAAAACCCCATAAAAAGAAGTCCGGGACCGTTAAATCGGGCGATCTGGCGGGCCAGTGCAAATCGCCAAAACGCGAAATTAAGCGACCCGGAAACGCGGCCTTCAGAATGTCGGTTGTGGCTCGTGCAGTGTGTGCTGTTGCTCCGTCCTGTTGTAATAGTGGGCGTGGACTGATCCGAAAACAACATTACTTTTGCTCTAGGACGTCCCTGAAAGAAGTTATGGCCATTTAAAGGTTTGCCCGACATTTTACCAAATTTCTCCTAAAACATCGGAGGGATTTTGGTCGACGACGACCCTTGCTCTCGAGGGCATAAGAGCAATCAGTGTACAAAATTTTAGCTTATGCACCAAACTTTTATATGCAAAGTTAATTAATTTTTTTTGAGAAAATAATTTGTTGTTTTTGCTATAGATATTTTAACTTGTACGTTAAATTTTTAACGACGTTAACTTTTCAACGAGTTTAACGATGGTTATTGGTTAACTTTTCTCGTATTAACGAAGTTAAATTCTTAATTAACGATGCCTACCTATGGTAACTACCGACAAAATCAGTTTGAAACTATAGCCACAGAGCTACAAAACTAAATCATAATCTTACTTTGAAAAAATTGGACTCTCATCGTTTTCCATATCACCCTTTAAATTGTTCTTTCATTTGTAACGCCCTTAAAGAAGAGTGGCAAATAAATAATCAGCGTTAAATTCTGAGTTGGTTTAAAGATGTGCTTCTATTTGTTCGTCAGTCTGTCTATCCTAGCAATTTCAGCTGTAGTTTAAAAGATATAGATATTTGGTATGCAAGCTCCTATTCTCCAAGTAGAAGTTGATATTAAAATGAGCAATTTTGGACAAAAACTACTACCTCCTTCCACATAAACTCTCTCTTTTTTTAAAAGGAAAAATAATTTAAAATTATTTTAGTGCAGATCAACCTGTTTAAACTCAGTTTTTAACACTTTACAGAACTAATCGCACAATAATTCAGTAATCAGAAAAAAAAAACAACGCCCATCTTCCAAACTCCCATTTTTACTTGAATAAAAAATGTCTAAAAATAGTTAAAGTACAGATAACCAGTTCAAATGCAATATTAAACCCTTTAATAGTAACACGAAACTCCTGACAAAATTTGGACGTGATCGGATAAGAACAGCGCCCACTTTTAATAGAGACACACTCGTATAGCACATACGGACAACAAAAAGTGCATCTTTGATGTCTAAAATGATGAAGCATATTTGCGCCGAAGATCATTCTCTTCCCAGTTTTAAGTAGTACTTTTATTTCAGCGATAATATGAAACGATGATTAAGTAGGTTAAATAATCATCGTTCCAATATTTTTTAATTTTGAATGTAATCAAAGAGCTAAAAAAAAAACATTTTAAAAATCGTTTGAGTAGTTTCTGGGTTCTAAATCTTTCTATTATAAGTCATATGGATCGTTTTTTGGCCCTTTTCAGGGACGGCATTGAAATAGCTTCAACCATGTAGATCCAAGAATTTTGCTATGATATAAATTTAAACTACAATTCAGGTCGTATCCTGGGGGGGTACGAAGGGAGCAATTGCCCCGGGCGACACTTTCTACGGGCGGCATGTGTAACAAGCTCTAGGGGCGACACTTAATGAAAAGTGAGTACCTATTTTTTTTGCTTCTTCATCTGCTTTCATGAATATAATGTACTGTTAAATTTTGCAACAACTACAATTTCATAAAATTTCATATAAATTCAGTTACAAAAATATTTTGAATGGGCGACAATATCCAGTCTTGACCCGCGCGCCTTAATTCCGAAGTACGGACCTGCTATAATTTAGGTCAAAGTCTACATAAAATGTCTAAGAGTAATCATAGCATTCAGGTGACTTATGATTTTATGCTTAATATCTGATTAACTTTTGTAGATAACAAAGAAATACTTAAAAATTTTTCTACAAACAATTTTATTACCAAAAAAAAAAAGAGAACATCCTCTGCCGCATCGATCCACACAAGTCACACGGACCAACTCGTATCTATTAAAATTCGAACATTTGTTCATTTTGTGTGTTATCAGCAAAAATTTGCAATTATCTTCAATTTCAATTCATCTCTGACAAAAATCGCATTATAGCTACTTGTTAAAGCTGGAGAAAAAATTGGACATAGAAATACAATCATAAATGTGGAAGCAAGCAGACATTGGAGTAAAAATGTTGCCATATTGATATCATGTTGCTGTTGCTGTTGCAATTGTGCGTACCCAGCAAAAAGCAACAACATCTAACTCCCAATTGACATACAGTACGACAATGACAATGATGAGTTTGTCGTTTGTTCGTTCGTCCGTCCGTTCGTCCGTCCGTCCGTTCGTCCGTCCGTATATTAAAACATGCACAGCACTTATCCCTGAAGTGCAACGTTTGTAGTTCATTAATATCTGCTGCGCTATTAAACACGCTGAATGACTGCAAAGGACCTTGTGCGCTTTTATACCAACGCAGTGTATTGTGTTTATATCTGTATGTCTGTCTGTCCACCGGTCTCTTTGTATGTACATACATATGTATGTCTGTAAGTTTTACAATTGCGATTAGAAATTACCCCTATTGAAATTGATTCCCAGGAGCCACTCGACGCATGCACAAAGCCTGGCAAAAGTAACTTTTTTCTTTTTTTTTTTGCGTTGTTGGTACATTGTGCGCTTGAAAGTGCGTCAAATGTTGCGAACGTTAGTTATTCTACTATACTGTAGCTGTGGACTGAAGTACATAGTGTCTGCCAGTCTGTAGCGTGGTGATCAAGCATAAAACTTCCAACAATGGTTGGCCAGAGTCCATTGTCGAAATGGGTCCATAACGATATTATCGCAAAGGACAACAACGGCAAAGGATCATAAATCATGTGGGAACAGTGCTGCCGCATTGTTACTCTGTTGATTTGGGAGTTATTTAGTTCGCTCGTTCGTCCGAAAGGTCACATTTTTTTGGTAATGTCGAAATTTTTCGAAATGCATTAATGACAGTTTTTAAATAGCATAAACAAATTTTGAGATAGCAAAGACAATTTAATAGCAGATACATATGTATGTATGTATGTATATTCAAAATTGTTTTATTTTGCTTATTACAAATGATTCTTAATACAATTGAGACCGCAAAGAGTTTAACAAAAAATGTATTACAAATAAAAAATTTCTAATAAAAAGTTTCCTCTGGAGTAATAAAACATATTTAAGATATCTTGACAGGATCCTTATCCTATGAAATGAGAGTCTTCGATTTCTCTGTGCGAAATTTAATTTAAAAAAAAAATCAAAATATTTTTTTTTATAAATTTGCTTTTTTATAAAGAACTGAAAATTTAATTTTAGAAATCTCGTTTTCTAAAAGTAATCTTTATATTAATAAAAATGAATTCTTCTTTCTATCTTTATTTCTTTCTATCTTTCTTTCTTTGTACCAAATGGACGTCTAAACCATTAATCCGATTTTGATTAAATTTTATGGAGGTGCTGTGCTCACGCCAACTTAGGTTTAGGGCAAAGAAAATTTTGCCACGCCCACCTAATACGCCCACAATTTGTAAAACTAAGTTAAAATATTCGATTATTTCGCTAATATTGCTCCAAAAAATCTGAAATTTGGTATCTGAGTTTGTATTGGCACTGTCGATAACTTCCCCAAAAATGGGTGTGGTTGGATCAATTTAACGCCCACTTTCAAAAAAAGGGTGGATCATTTTTACGCCTACCACCATTTGCTCAGAAACTTAATGTGCTAAATAGAAAACATGTAACGGGATGCACCGGGAAGAAATCCAAAATTTGCCACGCCCACTTATTACGCCCACAATTTGATTAATTACGTGATAATATACGATTACATTGCTAATATTGCTCCTAAAAATTTGGGAGATTGTTTTTGAGTTTGTATGCCGATAATTTCACAGCCATAACTCTGAATCGCTACAACGGTGAACACTGAGAAGTTCCGCTAACTAACGGAAGTACCGGGAAGTACCGAGAAGTACCGGGAAGTACCGGGAAGTTCTGCAAACATTTTTTTTAAGTGGCATTGCAACGCATGCCGGGCACTCGCTAGTTATTATAGAAAACGAGAATTTCATGTACATGCATGTTATCATTTAGGTTGTAATTGCTAACTCTTGAAGAAAGTTCGACTCAGGGCTAGGAGCCCTTTGTGATGCCATGCGGTATATGAGTTATACCGCTAACTGAACCATCCAGTACTGTTACTTTGGCATCTCAAAATTTATTTGAATATGTAGTCTTTACGAATAATGAAACTTCCTTGAAAGTGGCATATTTAATGCATATTTTGCATATTTTTCACCAAATTGAGATGTTAGGTAAAAGCATAACATTGCATGAAATTACCTTCTCTAATTAGCATATTTTTGAATAACTGTGCATATTTTTGCATATTTTACAATTAAGAAATATTTTTTTGCATATTCTTGAAATAATTGCAATTTTTACTAACTCTTTTAAATTTTTTATTAATTTGGATTACTTTTTAGGGTACATTCATTTTAATATGTTCTTTGTTATTACTATACATAAACATTGACCCACCCTATTTAGCTATTTTGCATATATTACAGAGTTATAGGCATATTTTTGGAATTGTCCGTGTATGTTATAAGCGCTTATATTCGGTTTTTTAGTGAATAATATTTCTCTTCCGAATAATCAATAATAATCTTAAAGAAATATTTTTTTAATGAATATTGCTCAAGTAAAAAAATATTAATATTTAACTAATAGAAGAATTATTTTCGGTTATACAGAAGTTCAAATACCCTACACCATAGAGAAACTGTGCTTCTTTCGGCACATTAGTGTCATATGTCTCTATTCTAAGTGAGTATCGTTCTTATTCGAAACGGTCTTTTTTAATCAGCATTTTCGTGTGCCTTTTAAAATTTTTAATACTACAGTCTTGTCTGGGTATAGTGAACACCCAAATTTTTACATGGAGCACTCTAAATAGTGAACATTCGAAATGCTTTTCAAAATTCGTTCCACTATTTGGAGGTTAGTCAATATTATTATTATTTATTTAGGAAATATAATTAAGAGTAATTATATTCCATGTAAGGGACACTAGCTGCTGAGGCTATCGGTCCAAGGTTAGTCAATAACATTTTGAAAGCAGATAGCAATAACAAATACAAATACAACTCTACTGATCATGCTTGTATACTAGCACTGCGAGGTTTACGTGAAAAAGCAACAAATGTCCACCTTGAAAGAGTAAACAACCCGGATATAGTAAATAATCCATGCAATAATTAGTTCCCTATATCCAGACACGACTGTAATTGAAAATATCCTAAGTTATACATAACGAATTTATGAACAAATCAATTCCACTCAATATGAGATATTTAAAAAAAACAAATCTTATCAATTTTAGCAATTTTTTAACTATATAAACAGCCGATTTCATTATGCTTCTTTTCGAGATAGACATTTTCTGTGACTGCACTCAGAAACGTATTCAATCAACAACCGATTAAGGTTAACTTGATGATTTGCTAAATGTCATCAGTTCAGTTCACAGAATGAATTTCATTAGACTTATCTCAAGATCCGAAATGACGCTTGTCCGACAACTTGGATGGATGCACCCTTCCGCACACACAAATTCCAAAAGCAATAAATCAACGTGAGCGTCACTATCCCAGAGTAACATGGTATGTACGGGTATAGTCAATCCACAAAAGCTTCACCTCCTCGTCGTCATTTCCGCCATGATGCCGCCTGTGTGCTGTGTCCAGTCTAGTTGCTGATAAAGACACAGATAAGCTTAGTTTAATCCTCTGTAGCATAGTTTTGGGCAAATGGGCAAGCACGAGAAAACAACACACACACACAAACATACACAAAACAATCACACACACATGCAAAAAACCCAAAAAAATGCCGAATAAATACAGAAAATGAATGCGAATCGAAAGAATTCGGAGTCGAGCGGAAATTGAACAACGGAAATTGAACAATACACACACAAACACACTCACTCACACATAGCAGCAGTCGCCAGCGCGTGTCCAGCAGCAGCAGCAACCGCCTTAACTGATGTTGCTGGACACCAGTCGAAAAATTCGAAATTACCTAAAATTGCAACACGAACGCCGCCAACGCTGCCAACGCCGTCGCTTTCCGCAAATACTTTGCTTCCTTGCTTGGCGCTTCTTTGTGCACTTCTACGCTCCGTGATTTCGAATTGAATTTCTTGGCGCGTTTCCATGCAATTTTTCACTTTTCCACATATGCATGAGTGGACATGCGAAATGCTGTTGCCGCTGCCACTGCCACTGCCGCTGCTGTTGGACTTTTTGACTGCACTCGCTCTCGCACAATAGCACCGCAGCTTAGCTCTATGTGAGGACGGTGCAGGGCTCAAAACCCGCAAACCGAATGTAAGAATTTTTTTAAAAACTTTAAAAAACTAACTTGGCGCCACATGAGTTTATACTTTTTGGTAACATACTAAGGAGTACACTGTCAAAGGCGACCTACCTTCTTGATTAATAACTCTTATCTGGTAAATTAAAGAGACCAAGTTTTTAATCCTAATTTTTGATAAATTCTGCTCCTTAATTATACAATGAGCTTCATTCGTTATACAGTTAAAAGACTACACTGCTAAGATGCGCTCTCTTTGTGAAAGTACACTCAAAAAATAAATTTTTTGCAAACATTTTTTTACCTATTAAATATTAACTTTTCTGTTCCTAGTAAGCATTTTCGATTCATACCCAAAACGTAGAAGAATTTCATCTCAAATTGCTTTTTGTTTGCTCATTTCCTCATATTTCTTTTTCAATTTCTCGAAGCTTATATTAAAGGAGTACTCCTGAGTAAGTGCATATTTTGAGAAGCCATCTGATTTATGTCAAGAACAATTAATCCTTAAAAAAATTAATATGTAAAGTTTTCGAAAAAATTCCTACAATATTTAGAAAGCTCTGAAATAATCAATACAATAATTAAATATACAACAAATAAATGCCTAATACCTCAAAATTTATAATTCACATGAATAATAAAAAATTCTTTAAATTATTGTATATTAAATATTTCTGAGTTATTGTTATTAACAAATCACTCCTTAATCGACACAAATTTATCTAGAGCTTGAAATTCTAGATTTTGGCATATGACCTTATGTGTATGCACCTACTTAAAAGTGTACATAACAAAGATTAATCATCTAGAATTTTGTTCTTAAGCAGTGCTTGATCAGAGTAGGGTGTAGTAATATGAAAAAAGAACAACAAATCAAGCTGAATACAAAAATATAGTTTAAATTTCGATTATATTTATTTGTATTTGTTTAACACCTTTTAATGTTATGCCCCTCCCACACGCTATTCTTAACTATTCAAATCATTTTTAAATGAAAAAATCTTATGAGTAGCTTTATCAATGCCCAACCGAAGCTGGCGCCCAGCGTACGCGTGTGTTTCCATTTAACTGCAGTAAAAGATACTTTAATCAGGAACAAAAAAAGACCAACTTGCGACTTTTATTACTTTGTGATTTCTATCAGCAATATTACCAGACAACAATGACAGATGTGTGAATTGATGTAACAACAACAACAACAACTTACCTCACCAAGGGTGTTTTTTTTTTCTTGTTATTATATCAGTGGTGAATTTTTTTAAGGGTGTACCTTAGCGATATTAATTCACATGCTAAGCGTGTGCTGAGTTCATTAGCTCGTTTTTGAATGCCATCATTAAGTGACAAAAATCAAAATTATCCTTTAAAGAAAATAAATAAATAAATACAAATCAAGGGAAACTCAAATATGCCCCAAAACGACAATTAAACGACACGGCACACGGCACACGTCGTCCGTAACTTGAGCCACTTATTCTTCCGGCATCTTTTGAATCTAGGTAAATATATATTCTCCCCCCTCCCCCCCCCCCCAACATCAGCGATTACGTTAAGTTTTTGCATCGATTTTTGACGCTCTTTACTATGCCATTATCTTCATACGCTCTCTAGCTGCCATACTCCCTGGGCCCTGAAGTAAATATTTTCATAGAATGGATTCGTAATGCCAACCACGTGCGCTGGAAAAACTAAAAATCGACACGGCAATCATCGTCATCATCGACAGCACGTGTCGATAATACCGAATTTGCAAGGATTCCATCCACTCGCGTTATGTGTGTGTGTGTGTGTGTTTGCGTGTATGTGTGTGTGTCCTGTCCTTTTCTGTGCTCGTGTCCTCGTGGCACAGTTAAACGTTCGGGAAAATACAATGAAAAGGGTGCGTCGATAAATCAAAACTGCAAACTGCACCCACAACGGACCGCTTATGTTAATGGGTGGTTGGTTGTCTATGTATATGTTCTCATATGTGTGTGCACAAATTATGATATACAAAAAAAATTTCATACATAGTCTGGATAGTGTTTTATGACGAAATATAGTGTTCAAACTGGCCACTAGCTTACCAGATTTATGGACATTATCTTGCATGGAAAGAAAGTTAGAGAATAGCTTAGAAGAGAATATCTTTGAAATAAAATTATGAAAATATTTAATTAAATTAAACTTAGGAATGTTAGTAGTAATCCATGCTCCTGGAAATACAAACACCCTTGAGCCCAATAACAATTAACAAAGGAAATATTCGTACTCATTTAAGCACATTTTTGACTCGCATAACTCGTCTACCTTACAAATGTATGCCTCATAAATCAGCTGTTTTTATTTACCACACCAAAAAAGTTTCCGAGGTGCTTATAAATTTATCAGGTAAACTAAAAAAAAAGCACAACTTCGTAAAAAAACACATCGTCTGCAGAAAGGACAGGCCAAAATGTCGTCGCTTCTACAAGTCATTTACGACAATTTCATTTATAAATTTGTCATATTGATTTTATTTGGATTCTAGACTTTTTCCTGTAAACTAGATAAACGTGTTCATAAAACGATGTCTACAAATTTTGTAATGCTAAATAAATCCTATGGTTATGGGCATGGTGTAATAAATACAAGGTGAGAAAAAAATTCTCTCTCTCCACCTCGATTGTATTTTTCTCTTTGAAAACAAAATTGTTGTGTAGTTGCCATGGTTGCTACAAAATAATCATGTCAATAAAGACAACAAAGTTTTTTGTCAAAATTAAAAAATTTAAACTTCAAAATATGGCAGAAAGATAAGTTAAAAATCGAGGTGAGTTCGCTCAATTTTCGTTCTTATTTCTACTTTTCTCACCTTATTATTCAACCATGGTTACTAGCTTATATGAGTACAACCAATTGAATATAAAAATAAAAATCAATTACAGATTTGGTCACAAACTTTGTAGTAAATATTACAAGAGCATAATAAAACCAACCCACCCTTCGACAATTATTCTACCTTCATTTTCCCACATTTTATTGCCCCAACAAATAACAAAAAACAAAAAACAACTGCAACAAGCCACCTAAGCACGCTGCAAGTACATCTTGTGTGTTTGTATAGTATGTATCTGCACTTTGCACTAACACATTCTGTAGACTAATTAACGATTATGCTTAACACAAATATTTCCAAAAGTTACGACTTTCCACTTGCGACGACTTTAACGGAACGGCAGCCACCAAAGCAGACCAAGCAGCGCAAGCAGCAAGCGAAGTTTTTGCTCGCTTCGTTGGCTAGCTGACCTAAGCAATAAACTACCAGCTGTGCAAACGCATAAAGAAGGAGCATTTTCTCCTGGTCACCAAACGGTCTTATGTCGTTGTGTACGTATGTGTGTATGTACTTATATACAAATGTAGTTGCATTGCACAATAGTTGCAACATTGTCGGGTTAGAGAACGGTCAACAAATAATTTCAGGTGAATTAAGCAATTAATTTATTCTAATGTGTAACTGTAGTTTTAAGCGCAGCTCAGCAGAGGCGGCACCGCACACGCGCTCTCAAGCACGGTAGCAGGAATGACCACCGAAACCAGACACAACAACAATGGCCGGGTGGTATGTAGTCGTATTTTATAGTTGTATGAGTATCTACGTTGGTTTAGAAAAGATTGTCGAAATTCGTTGCGCAAGCGGCGAGGCAATAAAATATAATAAAAATGTTATTTGACCAAAGTGAAGCGATTTAATTGAATGCAGCAAACGTTGTTAACAGTTTACAAAAAAAAAAATTGGCTTAAAGAAAGGACTTAACTTAATTTTTATTTTACACTAATTTATTGCTTCGGTGCGCTTGATATGAATATGACAGATGTTTTACATTTTTAGGTAATTGGAAAGGAATTAGGATTATGTAACCCTGAGTAGGTTTGTCTGTTTAACATCTTAACCACTTCATGTTGCACTTTATTACAGTGCAGACAGTAATTTACGATAAGCAGATACGTAAAAAGCATATTTGCATATTTTTTTCTTGCATAGCATATAAAAGCATATTTAGTGTTTTTTCTTTAAATTTCTTCGTTTTGTTAGTCAAATTCAACATTTGGCAAAGCTCTAGAAGAACATTTGCAAGTAAACTTTATTTTAGATAGAAAAACGTTGATCGAAATTTTTTTTTAAAAAATGTAATTGGATCGAAATTTTATAAATTTTATAGTTTATTAAATTGTTATTATCAATTGTTATATACTTTATTGTGCTCGTTAGTATTTTTCTTTGTTATTTCCATGGTGTAATAAATATAAGGTGAGGAGAGTAGAAAATTGTCTCTCCCCACATCGATTTTGTTTCTCTCTTGGAAAATTTAATTTTTGAGCAGTTGCCATAGTTGGCTACAAAAACATTGAATAAACAACAACAACAACAACAACGTAATTTTTTATCAAAAATAAAATATTAAACTTCAGAATAAGGCAGACAAATAAGTCAAAAATCGAGGTGAGTTTCTATTTTCCTGACCTTATATTATCAACCATTTCTATGAAAATGAACGAATTACACGAATTTTCTTTGTAAAAATTATAATATGTATCGAGCATATTTTTAAATCTTTCGTGCATATTTTGGTGGTTTTTCATGCATATTGCGCATATAAAAGGCATAATCGCATATTATGGGTTATTGTATGTATGTATATTGATTCTCTGAAGATAAGTCACATGGCTCGTTTAGGAAAAGAATTACGTTTGTCAGTTTCGTATTAACTATACAAAAATATGCTTAGAGTTAACTGCAGGTGTTTATTTTCTAAGTTTTTAAAATTAACCTTGTGGTGAATTTTTTAAGTTTATATATTCTAGTATGCAATAAAAAATTTTCAATAACCTTTCTTGAGAAACGTTAAGATAGGCCATTCCTGTCGCAAACGAGCGATTTGACTTTTTACTCGTATATGCGATTTTTAAAGTAAACAAATTTTAAGATTTTTATAAAAATATTCTCAATTTTTAAACAATATTTAGTAAAATTATACTAAGCGCAAATAACCAGGAAAAATCGACAGCTACCCAAATCACAGAGATCAACTACGCCAGTCACTCGAACGAAACGAAAGATTTCTGAAAGTGTAGATACTCTCTTGATAATAGTGCCACATTAAATTGCTGTTACACCAGCATTCAAACTGCCAATCAATGCAGCAGATACTCGTTGCGAGCACTCATCTAATACCGCCTCCAGAGTGGCTAATACGCGCTGTTACGCGATGTAAAGAACGGCGAAAAACGTTGCCCGCCTGCTTGCCTGCCTGCCTGCGCCAGTGGGCAAACACCAATTCGGACCACCTGTGGCGTTAATGTGGCAAAATGTGCCGCTGTATCGGCTACCTGTATTTAACCATAGCCAGCAAGTAAGACCACTGCAACAACAACAACTACAACAAAACACAACGGATTCATCAGGGCGAATTCAATCGACTCTCTCGTATGCCACTGCCACTGCCACTTCCACCGTCAACGAGGAGCGCCTGATATACGTGTGTGTGTGTGTGTGTGTTTGTGTGTGTATATGTCGCGCGCAGACAAAATAATTATCTTGCGAGCATCTTCTTCAGTTGCCGCCGCCGCCGTAGCTGCTACTGCTGCTGCTTCGACTTCTGCTGCTGCCAAGATCTCTTGGGAATATTTCCCATTTCCTTTGGGCGATGTGATGCGATGCGATGTGATGTCGTTGCTCCTTGATAGTGTGGCGACTGCTGCTGCTGCTGCTGCTGATGAGCTACGGCGGTAGCTATTCTTATCGCTATCGTCGCATCCATACATTCTCATTGATTCGTTTCAACGGCAAACTTCTGCTCAAGTCTTCTTCAATTTCACTTCGACGATGGAGTGCGCTTAAGTTTTACAATATCAATGATGAGGCAGTTAACCGGATAACAACGGGTAATCAGTGGTTAATTTGACATGGCGAAAAAGAAAAACAAAAATTGAGGAAGCATTCAGAAACGAAATTTTGTTTTAATAAAAATTTTTAAAAGCACAAATCAAAATTTTAGAGTAAATTTTAAAGTTAATGGATGATTTCCTTATATACATATATATGTATACATATGTATATAATTATATAGAATCCATTATCAAAAAAAATTCTCTAATTTTGAATTTTCTTTTCCATTAGACTTTGTTTTTCAATACTGATAATAAAAGACAAGTTAAAAAAAGTTAAAAATCAATCAATTTCCGGTTACTTACTGTCACCTGGTCAATATTCGCATTGTTCGATAATCGAGTACTTATATGTCAGTATTCGAATACCGGTTATTTTTATTGTAGAATAATTGAATACCCTAAAAGAGTTAAAGTACGAGTACAAGGCAAAATGCAGCTGAAGGGAGAGCGCAAACAATTCCTCCTGGTGCAAACTTCGAAACAACAAACATTGGCAACACTGATCAACTTCAGAGATCGTGTCAGATTAGAGAAATTTATTAGCAAACAGTGGTGCACGGGAAAGCAAGAGCAAGCGGCCTGTGCCCGCTACTGCTGCCTAAGCTGTCGCTGGTATATAGTAAATGCCGAATGGAAAAAATGTTAAATGTGGGATCATCGTTTGCGATTCGCACCGCATCGCAACGAATCGAATGAAATCGCACAACGCAACGCAACGCCAAGTCATGGCGACCAATGAAACGTGGTGGTTTCGGTCGGTTGAATGGCTGCGGTTCTCCTCCTCGGCCCAGGCCAGGCCAGTGTGCTGCAGTGCGCCTTCAAAGCCAAAGTGCACTAAATCATTGATAAAGCAGCGGCGAGCGTGCTGATGAGACAGCGGCGGCTTCTTAATGCGTCGTCTTCGTCTTCGTCGTTGTCCTTTGTGGACGTTTTCTGTCGCGGCATGTTGATTGGGGGGCAGTTAAAATATTTTTTTTAGGTAATTTCGTATCATTACGTCAATTAAGCACATTTAATTTGGCATAAAGGATGTGCGAAAATTTACGAAAATTAATTTATGTTTTCGCGAACTTTTTGCTGGCGCGTTTATCGCTTGTTTTCGAGTTTTTCGGTAGCCAGGCGATATAAGCGATAAAGCGAATGTATTCGAAATATTGTTTCAAAATTTTGTTCGTTGATTAAAAATCATTGTTGAATAATGAGGTTATGAGAGTAGAAATATGAACAAATTGAGCGAACTCACCTCGATTTTACCTTATTTTTAAGTTTTGTTTTTTTATATTTGACAACAAACTACGTTGTTGTATTTAATTTCTCAATAATTTTGAAGCAATATGGCAACTACACAAAACTATAATTTTCGAAGAGAGAAACAATATCGAGGTGGTCAGGGAAATTTAACTACTCTCCTCACCTTTAATTTATTACACCATGATTAAAATACAAGAATAAGTTAAAGTTTCATTATAAGTAGTGAAAGGCATCATTCTCTAAAAAATCAAAAACACTTGCATATAACTGCACTTAAAATCCAAAAATTTGACAGTAAAATTGAAAAATATGCACTAAAAACATCTAAAATATGCACTTAAAAACCATACTTTCTAAATAATTTGTTAGCAAAAAAAACATATTTTGCATGTAATTAAACAAAAATTTTAATTTAAAAAAATATGCTAAAATTTTTGCCGATACTGGCCGATAATCGGTCGCACTCTAATAAATAAATGAAAAACAAATAAGCAATAGTTGAACAGGGTGACGCAGATTAGGACGAGTGCTTTTTGCCATAAAGTGAAGTAATAAATATAACAAATACGTTTTACTATATTAAATTAAAATTCTAAATAAAAGTTTTCCAAAAATATGCAAAAATATGCATTTATTGAAAAATATGCAAATATATGCATTTATTGAAAAATATGCAAAAATATGCATTTATTGAAAAATATGAAAAAATAAGCATTTATTGAAAAATATATAAAAATATGCATTTATTAAAAAAAAAATGCAAAAATATGCATTTATTGAAAAAAAAATGCAAAAATATGCACTATCGCGTGATTGCCATTTTAGAGGATATTTAAATGTTCGTAGAGATAACTTCGATTATGATATACCCAGTAGAAAATAAGCATTGCATGAAATTTCTTTCCCAAGTTATAAGAGAAGCACTTAAGTCTTACACAAACCTCGTATACTAAAAATTTTCAGATATGCAAATATCTCAACGAGTAAAAAATTGTTTACAATTTTTAAAATATTGTATTTTTAAAATATGTTTATATTCTTTTACTTTTATGCACAATTATTCCAAAATATTTCACGTTTCCTATTTTTTCTTCAATTATTTTCACACGCTTTTGTTCAACCAGTTTCCCCTCATAATTGGCATTTCCGTTTAACTGAACGATTAGCAAAAAAAAAAGTATTCATTTACATTGGATTATTTCTCGTTCAATGTTCAAATGCATTTTTTAAATGGAAATTAATTTCGCCATCATCAAAGTTCAACGTGGCGCGCGCAGCGTTTGGAGAGTTCACAAGTAACGCAATTAATTGGGTGTCAAGTACTCAAATATCACATTTCGTTGGGTATCAAAACTACGAGTACACTCGTAGTTTTAGCTGCGGGCTATATTGCAAATTAAATTGATGCATCGTTGCATTTACATTCGCAATTGAAAAGTAGTTTTTATTTTTGTTTTGGTTTCTATTTTCTATTTTTCTCTTTTTATGTTTTAAAGGATCTTTTGAATTTCATTTCATTTATAGAAATTAATAACCGAAAGTGTAGCAATTAAAAAAACTGCATGTAAAAAAAAATACTTTTGAAACTTTTACAAAGCGAAAAGAACTTTTGTGGAATTCGGCTTTTGTGGTGGGAACGCTAATGCGTTTTAGCTACATTTTGTGGTTAACCGCAAAGGTTTCTGTTTGTTTGTTTGTTTGTTTGTTTGTTTGTTTGTTTGTTTGTTTGTTTGTTTGTTTGTTTGTTTATGGCATACCCAAACTGCCAAATTAAATTACCATTAAATGCAATGAATACAATTTAATTTATGGAGGCATTCAACTAAGATATAACAACTTTATTCTAGTTTTTCAAATTAGGTAAACTAAATTTAATGCAAACATAAATACATTTAAAGCTGCACATTTACGAGGGTGGTCTGATAAGTACTTAGCCCCACCCACCCGATATAGGCCTACTTTGCAGTCCTTGAGAAAACTTCGTTTGCAGACGGGTTAAAGAAGTTGGAGCATCGCATTGTCAAGTGTCAGGGCCGTACCTAGGAATTCTGGCGCCCGGGACAAGAGTGAATATTGTCGCCCTTTCAAAATATTTTTAGATACAATTTTTTATTTTATGAAATTGTACTCTTGTTGAAAGTTGAAAAATTTTCTAAAATTGTACAGTAAAAAAAAAAAAAAAGGTACTCACTTAAAATAAATGTCGCCCTAAACTTCTTCTACATGCCGCCCTTACAAAGTGGCGCCCGGGGCAATTTCCCCCTTGGTCGCCCCCCCCTAGATACGGGCCTGTGTATCGAGCTAAAAGGAGGTTGAGCAGAGAAATAAATAGGCACATTTTCAAAATTTTCGTTTCTTTATAGGCTAAGGCTAAGTACTTCAAGTGCTTATCGGACCACCATCGTACAAGACTAATTTGTTAGTTGAAAATAGATAAAATTAAGTTTATCGTAATGTTACAATTACAATAAAATTGACCACTCAACATATAAAATAAATATTAATTAATTTTAGAAAATATATAAACTCATAAATTTAGTATGTCCAAATAGCATTTTGCAGATCAATTGAAATAAATTAACTTACTGAGTTTTCTTTGATTAGTTGTGATGATTGAAATCTGATTAATTGAAAATACAATAACAAAACGTAAATCAATCGCAAGTTGAGCAGATATATGATAAAAAATGCGTCGGGAAAACACTAATACCAAGATCAGAAAAGCGGATTTTAAAAAATCTTCAAATTGAGTCACAGTTGAGGTAGTGACCATTTTCTTCCGACAAAAGAGTCTTATGTAATCAGAAAATGAGCGCATTTATTGCAGTTCTAATCCCGCAGAGGAGTCAAAACAGACTTAACCACAAAATGTGAACAATTATTTCAAAAAATTCATGTTGGGATTCCTTTTGGTTAATTTACAATTTTTGAAAATAAACTAACTCTTATCTGTGATTTTCCTCATCTAGAATACAGATAAGAGATGATATACAAATGATAAAAATACCCACACTGGAAATATTTTTATGATCTATAAATTCACGCATATCGAGACCTCAAGCAGGGTTAATACTTATACTTGAAAAATTTTCTAAGCTCTTAGCTCTTAGATTTTAAATAAGTTAATGGGCTTAGAACACTAAATTGGTGTATTAGTAAATAAAAGTTGCCAGAATAATATTCCTAATATGGTTGCTAAATTGTAACATATTCAATTTTTCGGCCTCTGGTGGGATTTCTCCTTTTTCCAAAGCGTGTATTTTAATATCCAGCGATTTACGAACGAAATAGACATTCGTGACCAAATACGAACGGGACAAGGACAAGTTTTATCAAATTATACTTTTAAAAGTTTTGTTTCTTCCCTCGTTTTTATGCCCCTTGTGGAACCAAGAATGACGCCAACCATGCACAGATACCTCCAAAGTTCATTTTTGATTTTGTGGGAGCGAGGTCTGTACTTTGCAGGATTTCATAGAAATCCCAATTTTTGGAATTTTCGTACATGGTTCTTGGCAGGTCACCTCATACTGACTCTGGTTTGCTGTAAACCGTATTCTCTGCATTTAAAAGGTTGATAGCCATTTCGCACTTTTTTTTTGCTGGGGAAATGGAACAAAATCTGCAAGAATCGCAGTTTTGGTGAGTTCGTTGTGAACAGCGAACTTGAGCTAAGCGATTTCTTTTAAAAGTGAATTTCGTGGTTAAACTGGTGCTAGAAGAGCAGAGAATTCCTGTATATTGGAATAGTGCGAGGAGATTCAGGAGGAATTCCACGGGCGTATTATTGTATAGTGTTTTGTTAAGTTATATTTTGCGCGGCAGTGGAGCCGTAGTATTAGTTGTTATAGTGTAACTTGTTTTGGTTCATTTGGAACCATTTTGATTATATCTCTTTGGTGTTATAGTGCCATTAGTTTGTTTTGTCCGTCCCGCACTCGAGCCAAGTTCAGACGTGAACAAGGTAATATAAAGAATCTAGTCGTTAAGATTCGTGTGAGGATTCGGTTCTCTATTGCCGAATCCGCAAACAAGAGTTCACAACCCCCTACTACGACTTAGCTAGGTAGGAAAATTCTTTATCACCGGTGATAATAATTGTTCGCGGCCTAAATTATTACGTGATAAAATATCTAAAATATCATCTTTAAAGGTAAATTGGAAATTAAAATTCGTGCTTAAATTTCTAAAGACAATCAATTAATGGTGCTAAACCTCAGAGTGCTAAACTTCTGGAATGACCAATAAAACTAATTTAAAAGACGGTTGCACTATGACGAGTAGAAAGAAATTCTTTAAACGAAAATGGATGTGCAACACTTTTAAAAGGAGTAGAGTACAAAAGTTAATAACAAAATCTTTAAACAAATTTTTCTTTTTTAAAGCTGAATGGACTTGACATTCAAGTTTGTCCCGCTTAGACTTTAAATAATTGTAGTAAATAAAAATACAGTCATGTCTGGATATAGGAAACTACTTATTACAACGTCTGTTCACAGTATTGAGGTTGTTCACTATATCGAGGTTAACATATTTGCTCAAAATACACTTTGTTTATATAAATTCATTAAAAAAAAATTAGTTGGAACACATAAATGTACGCTTATCGAATGAATTGGCGAAAAGACGCAACGTATATTTTTGCCAAAGATGAAATGCCAACTCCTTTTCCAATTTTTACAACAATTTCCAACTTTTCCTTTAACGCAAGGAATTTCCGCGAAGACATGATTCCACTACGATTTGTTTGCACTCAGAAACTTTTAAATACACAGCAAAAAAATCCACTTTCAACCACAATAGGTTTGGACTCGACAAAATACATAACCGCTAAGCTGAAGAACAGCTGATTTTTGTAACAATTCACAGTAAAAATAAAAATGTTTGCTTCCATCTTGTGTTTTTTGTTGCTTTTTGAAATTGCTTTCAAAATTTTGTTCACTATTTAGAGGATTTCGATAGTACACTATTTAGAGTAGTCCATGTAAAAATTTTGGTGTCCGACACTGATAAAAAGTTACTTTTTTTTCTCCGCCTCAACAAATCAGAATGAACTTAAGACAAAGTCTTTAAGCGATTTTTAGCTAATAAAAAAAAGCTTAAATTTATAGAACAGCGAGGCACTATGCCCAGAAATCATTTTAATTCGAGACTTTTGAGAACGCTATTTCAATCCAATTGCACAAACGAGACAAACGCATTGGACTTTGGAATGGGCGTGACTGTATTTTTTGTTTTTATATTAACCTACATACGGAATGGGTTTCAAAGAGAATGTGTGCGGTGTGGTCTTGATTGAAATTTGACTACGTCAACATTCTAAGAACCGTTTTTAATTGAACGAACCACGCTGCAAATTTGCTTTCGATGCAATTTCAAAAATAAAAATAATGTGGGCGGAGTGAGGTGGGGTGGGGTGAGGTGGGAGCTTGTGTTTAGGGTTTCCAGCTCTTTCGAAAGCCAGAATCGCAGCTGCTAATTAAAGTGCAATTAAGAACTGATAAAAATTATTAGAATTCAAGAAAACTTTAATTTTCTTTTATAACATTTATTATTGATGAATTCTGAAGGTTATCTAAAAGACTCCCTGTAATTTTTTGAATCCTTCACATTCGATGATTGTCGGCCAGTAAAATATAGTAAATCCTTTACTGTTAATTGAAAACGAATATAATAATGTGGCATGTAAATAGTTTTAAATATATAAATCGTTAAATAAAATTAAGTATTCCAAAATCCAAATTTTATAAATTTTATATGACCAACGAATGCATTCAAACGATGCGTGAATGTGCAGCCCTGGTTTGCATCAACGGCTTTTAACTTATTCGATGTCGATAGGCAACACTCTTTTTCAGCGTCGTTATCATCGTCAATGCACTGCGAGAATACGGGCAAGGATGGGCACGATGAGTGAGTGCACTCTGTACTCGCTTTCCTTCCGGTCAGTCAGACGCATTTCCGTTTCACCGTAACCGCAAACGGTGTTGTGAGTAAGTATATATATCTGTACGTGTGTGTGTGCATGTGTGTGCCTGAGGCTCTGACGATGACGATGACGACAACAGGAATGCGAATTTTAATGTCACTTTAATACGAAACGGAAATAGCATGAAATTGTTTCACTCCTGTCCGTTTCGATGTACTATACGTGTGCGTGTGTGGGTGTGTGTAAAAATGGCCGTCCGGCGCTATGTTGGTTGTTTTCGTGTTTTGAGGACGTTTGCCGGCATCTGTGGAAGGTTGTGAGTGTATTGACGTTGATTACGTGGTCATCGTCGGTTAACGAGCAACAGCAGCAGTACCAGCAGCAGGAGTAGCAACAGCAACACATCAGCTCTGGGCATTCGAAGGGATCCAAACCAAGTTCATCCGGAGTCTGTAATGCGTATACGGAAATGCAGCAGACTGCCATGTGTGTGTGTTTGTGTGTGTGTGAGATGTGCGCGCTTGTGGGAGTTTGTAACGTGCTTGTGTGAGCAGATGACATATTCCCAAATCGAAATAAGTTACTTTTAAAATGCGAACATTTTTAAAAACACATTCGAATAACTCAAGAAGCTCGGTTGCTTTAACTTGTTTGTATTTTCAATAAATTGAACTTTTAATATGCTAAGATATGCTTTTAGTTGTCAAATTTGCTGGAAAGAAAAACAAATTTTTCCAATATTAAATGGACTCTTAACCTGCTTTACCTTTAAAATTCAATTTTACCCCGACTGTCGTAATAGTATGTCCATCTTTATAGCGATTTGATCCATGTTTATATTTTCTGATATGTCCTTAACCTGATTATTATACACGATTGCTTCTTGAATAAGTACAATGTCAAGATGTTCCCGGTTGCAAGTCTGCTCCAGGACAGTCGAAGATGCCTTACTATGTCGAGGATTAACTTGGTTGCACTTATGTAAGTCCTGTATACTTCAACTTCTCATTAGAGCGCTTTTTGGATTTCGCATTTATTTCGGCTCCTTGCTAGTGTATCTCGGATATCTAACTTGTTTGTCTCAGGCTAAATGCTCTAAAGACAACCTGGCTCTTGCTATGTCTTTGTTCAGAGCTGAGCTCCTTTCAACGGCTTTCTGCGTCTCTAATTTATTTGCTGTCGCTTTTGTTACCGGGTTCACAGGCCTGGACTTCAACATGGATGTTGCTGACGCCTATGCCGCTGCTCCGGACTTCGAGGAATCATAACCATATACTCCTGTAGATGCTGAACGTTGTAGAGATATGTATACTAGGTTTGTTTTCTACCAACATCCTCGCCTAGATCTGCATGAAGTTAAAAAAGAGGTTTTCATTCTGCATCAGGATCTTCTTTTTTCGGGACATTGTCCTCGGAGTAGGTGCCAAACTGTTCCTCATTCTGTGTAAAGTATTCGCCATTCGGTGGTTGTAAGTCTGTCATTTTTCAAATACTCGCCAGTAAAGTAGCCGGAGTTATCACATATTCAGAGCTACCAACGGTGGCAAGATCAAAGATTATGTTAGAGTTAATTAACAACAAATTTTTTTTATTTAATTGAACTATCGGAAATTTTGGCGTTTGTTTATTACAAAGATTTATGAGACTTCGATTTGTATTATGTAACTTTTCTTATTATTATTTCCATTGTAAATAATTTTTGTTGAGTTTGCGATTTTCGATTTCGGTTTTGCTAAATTATTTATGAATTCATTACAAAAAAAAAAACAGTCATTGTGTTTTGTTGTTTCCTGCAGGAAATCTGTGAATCTGTTCTATACTTTTTTAATGTTAGACTACTAACAGACTCCCCTTTGTATTGTTGGCCAACACTTTTTGTGGCTATTGTCGACCGAATATCGTCTCGCCGTATTTTGTTACGGTTCAATGAAACATTTCGGTTGTTTTTCATCGCATACAGATTTATTTATATCTGCAATTCGGAAGTGTTCGAAAAAAAAAAGTTGCCATCGTTTGCAAAAAGATTGTCGCTTCTATTTCCGGCTAAATACAAATACAATGAAATAAAGACAAATCGAAATGAATTAAGTTTAAAATAAATTTAAAGAAAAAATCAAATTGGGTTTGAACAAATTAAGTAACTGCTTCATTTTCAATTAGATTTTTGAAATTCAAATACATTATCTTCTTTACGTCTACTTACTACTTCAAATTGCAAATCAATCAAATTATGGTTTGCCGACAGACCGACAGACAGACAGACAGACTTGAGATAATTTTGCGTTATTAAAAAAAAAATCATCGAAAATATTTATCATTTGGCAAACTCTCAGTTTGATTTGTAAAATGTTTGCAGACACTTTATTAAATCTGTGATTATCTTAAGCTCTAACCCACACACACTTAAGTAAACACCCACACACACCCGCAGCCGCACCCGCACCCGCACACACAAACTCATTTTCAGTTATCAAACCGCAATTCTTAAGAAAATTTCCAATTTGAATTTAAATTGCGTTTTTACAGTAGCTAAAAAACGCATTTATTGAATTAGAACTTCAGAGCGGTTTGATTTGAAAGGCAGGCGCCGACACTGAGCGATATGTCTTGAGTGTGAGCAGTAGACGCCTGTGCATAGAGGTCGGGGGCGTGTGGTCGGTCTTGGTGTACTTTCAAATACGAATACCCTACACAAATCTAACTGACACACATACTCGCACATATACATACACTTCCACACATATCACAACGAAAAAAAGAAGCAAACAAAAAAAGTAGAAATGTAGAATTGAATGCTAAATTGAAATTGAGCTCGTGTTGGAGCAGCACAGCAGCGGCACAAGTGGTGGCATAGTATTTTGACTGCAACCACAATGTTGTGTGAGTGTGTCAGTGTTGGTAACTTGTGCGTTGTCGTTATTAATTGACATCCGGGTTGCGGGGAATTGAATTATTTTATAAAGAGTGTTTCATAAAGTGTTTATCAGACTGACAAGGCAAGTTTTTTAAGAATTGCTGTACTAAATCCTTCTTTTTTAAAGCCAAAAAAAATCAAATTGATCTTTAAATAAAAAACAGCTAAACTATAGTTTTAAAAATTTATATTTTTTCCTTTTTTCGAAATAAGATAAAATCAATTAATTACTCTTGAAAAGTGGGCGCGCACAATTGCCCTTCGAACCCCAGATACTTGTACCTAATGTCAAGTCAATTTACGCTGGCTTATTAAATACGAAAAGGACATTCAAAGTTTAAGAGTCATTTTTATAAGTGGTTATAATATGTCGTATATCATTTTGAATTAAAAAAAAAAAGGTTTCACTAAGTTTTAATGAATAATATCTCAAAAACTAATGGCAGGATACAAAAAAGTTGTTTCCCGAATGAAAGATATTTTCAGTACCTTTAAAATGACACCTCAATTTTGAAACTTTACAATATAACTTATAACCATTAAGAACTGATTTTTCAACGTCGACCAGCATAAGCAATCGTCCTCTCTTTGAAGGAGATTTTGAGAGCATTAAAGAAATGAATTTTAATTTAAAACTATCCGCATAAATTTCTATGAGAAAATATAAATTTTGTATGCTTAAAGTTATCAATTTAATTTGAAAGTTATATTTAGATTGTATTATGAGATAAGTTTTGAATATTTAAGTATACGACCATTAGTTCGAAAATGTCCAACTAAACACTTAGACACCATTTAACCTGCAACGATCGTTCGTGGAATCCACTAAAAATTCACTCCATTTACACTGTATAAATTATATAAAATAAATATGCGAATAACAAGTCAAATCCAGCGCGTCCGTCATATTTGAAAACTTCCTTTTTATCTCGAAGTTTTGAATTTTGACATGTTGACATAAGCAACTGCCAACACTGCGCGTATTTAAGCTCTTGTCTGCTGTCGGGTGGTGTCTTCTTAAATAAAGATCCTTTGCTCCACTGCTCCTTCCGCTGCTGCACTCCCCACTTGTACGCGTATAATAACAGTTTGAATAAAGTAATTTCTGACGAAGGGAAATTGTTATCTTACAGAATTTCTGAAATTCATTTGAACAGATTGAAAAATGATTTAGGGAAATTCAACGTTTCAAATGTTGCGTTGCAGTACAACACGACGTATACGCAACATTTTCATTCGCGCAGCGCAGCGCAATACGCAAAAGGGGGCACACAATACAACGCCACTGCTTTTTTCGACTTTTCTTTTATACACTTTTTTTTCTTCTTCTTTTTCGACTTACTTTTGTGCGCGGCACAGCGTCAATAAATCAAGTTGTAAGCAGTTGAAGCCGAAGAATGAAAAAAAAACAAACGAAAGTAAGAAAAAAAACGTAAGAAGAGCATACGGAAGTAGGCAATGAATATTTAATGCAAATTTTTTCTTGTGCTGAAATTATTTCAAACGTACGAAACGAAACGAAAGAAAAGGAAAGAAACGTAAAACGATTCCGATGCTTGATGTATGTGCGAATTTGATTTTTGGCCTTCTTAACGCGCGCACAACCAGCCAAGCCAATAGCGCCTCCCCTCTAAGTTGACTTTTTAGAACGGTATTTGTTGTGGGCGGATGGTAGTAGCACACACACACACACACTCACATATAATTTAAGGTGGCGTTTCACTGCGAACATTATTATTCGATTAACTTGTTTATGTGCCTCGTTGGCGTGGCTGCTGAAACTGAAATTGACGAAGGCGTTTGAAAGCCTCTTTTAGGCGCTGAATAACGTTTTGCCGAAACATGATGAATTATTTTTACGCTTGATTTATGCAGATTAAAATGGATTTTAAATAAAATTATAAAATTGCTTTCAAATGTAATTTATTGGCAATATTGTTTGAGATACTTGTACACAGTGCAGCATGCCGATATGAATTGTTGGTAAAAAAAACAGAACTTGGCTTTAAGAAGACTTAAGTTTGTGTCTATAGAAAAAATCGTTATGCCAACTTTAAGTGTTTCTTTTTTATTAATAATTTCTTTTCTATTTTTCAAAAGTAGTTCTTAAGACTTAAACGATATCTTGTCAATCATGAATGCTGGCACGCCCCATCCTATCTCGCCCCGCTCAAGTAAAAAGTAATTTTAAAGTTTTATTGCTTTTTCTTAACATTCCCTCATCATTGTCGTCGTCGTCATCAGCAGCAGCAGAAGCTGCAACAAACAACAGCTGAAGTAGTAATATCAACAGCGGCATCAGCACAAATGCCAGCAGCAATAACTGCAAAAAGAACAACGCCAACATGAACCACCATCACCAGCATTAACAACAACAACAACAACAACAGTAGTTGTGTAGTTGTGTTACATGCTCCATTTCCGGTTTGTCTTTGTCTTTTCAACTTCACCTTTACATTACCACCGACAAACCGATACAAGTATCCAACGATGCAGCGGACCAACCAAACAGACCGTCCAACAGACCAACAGTCCAACACGCAGCGCCATGAAATGACAGTTTAGATCAACGCTTGCAAAATAAAATGATATACAAAAAACTTACAACAAAGAAACATATAAGAAAAGAAAATAATTGAAAACTGAGGGAAAACAGAGAGAGAAAAAAATAAATTAAAAACAATTTAAATGTTACCCGAGTGCCCCTTCAACACCCGCATTCATTATCTCGAGCATAATAATTCAAAACTTAAAGTACATACAAACACACACACCCGTGCATGGTTGAACTTTAATGCACTGAAAAGAAAACTTGGTTTTTCATTTATTTCAGTGTCGATTTTAATAGTGCTGCAAAAAAAAAGAGTAACAGTAAAAAAAGTGCAGCCAAATAAAGAAACAAACAACTTGACAAAAAATCTTTTCTAATTTAGAAAAAAAATTAAAATAAAATAGATTTTGTACAAACAAATTTTTTCAGTGTTCTCTTCCATCAGCTGTTCAAGCTCCTTAGATTTTGCTTTTGTTGACTATTTCATATTCCTATAAATTATTTTCCGCTTAAATACAACAAATTTATAAAAAATATTCAATAATATTTGTTTTGTTGAATGTTTTTGACACGTCGAGCATCCGAACCGAAGAAGAATTGCCAACGATAATACGACAAAAAATTTAACAGGCAACTGATCGGATTAAGTTGCCATCGCTTACAACTCAACTCAAATTAGAGGTTGCATCTTTTTGATGTCGGGCAACGAAAAACTATCCAGTCAACTGAAAAGCCAAGTTTTCACCGTTAATATTAATGTGCTGTTGGCAACCAAATTGACAACTGAACTGAGTTGAGTTGAGTTGCCACCCGAAAAAGAAGCTTTACTTTTTTTCGACAAGAATTACAAACAAAGTTAAAGCTATTTTAAGCCAATTTGAAAATAACTTTATGGTAACTTTTGACATATGACAACATTGAAATCTTAACTCTTAATTAGATGACTTAAATTTCGAACCAGCCAGTAGAGCAGAATACCACCACAGGAGGTTTTTAATCTCAAAAATTAACATAAGTAGCCCAAAGGAACCTCTCCTTATCCCTTAAAAGTGTAGATTAAAAAAAAACTTTTTTTAAACACTTCAAATGAACTTTCACATTTATTAGTTACTAGCGAATGCCCGGCATGCGTTGCAATGCCACTTAAAAACATGTTATCGGAACTTCCCGGTACTTCCGTTAGTAACGGAACTTCCCGGTACTCCCCGTTAGTAAGCGGAACTTCCCGGTACTCACCGTTGTAGCGATTCTGAGTTACGGCTGTGAAATTATCGGCATAAAAACTTAGAAACAAAATTCCAAATTTTTAGGAGCAATATTAGCAATTTCATCGTATATTTTCACTTAATTAAATAAATTGAGGGCGTAATAAGTGGGCGTGGCAAGTTTTGTTTTTCCTGGTATTTTTCCCGGTGTATCCCGTTACATGTTTTCTATATAGCAAGTTTCTGAGCAATGGTGTTAAACGTAAAAATGATCCACCCTTTTTTTAAAAGTGGGCGTTAAATTGATTCAACCACGCCCATTTTTGGGGAAGTTATCGACAGTGCAATACAAACTCAGATACCAAATTTCAGATTTTTAGGAGCAATATTAACGAAATAATCGAATATTTTAACTTAGTTTTACAAATTGTGGGCGTAATAGGTGGTCGTGGCAAAAATCCCTAAACCTAAGTTGGCGTGAGCACAGCAACTCCCCAAAATTTCATCACAATCGGATGTATGGTTTAGACGCCCATTTGGTACAAAGAAAGATAGATAGAAAGAAAGAAAGAAAGAAAGAAAGAAAGAAAGAAAGAAAGAAAGAAAGAAAGAAAGAAGAATTAATTTTTATATAATAGAAGATATACTCGTACATAGTAAACAAAGTTTACAATGTACAAAACTAAAGTTTATTTGTGCTGAACAAAAAATTAAGTAACATTAAAATAATTGAACTGAAACAATTGAGTTTTTCAGTGTACTATAGTCAACGTGTTCGTAGCAATGCGATACTTTTAAACTGTTATTGCAAATCTCCAAGGCGTACTTCAGATCTGAAAACTGAGCGCTGAGTTCCTATTTTACTTAACAATAAATTCATTTCCTTGAGTTACAATACGAACGTTGGACTTTCAAAAAAATATATGAAGAAAGCTCAATTTTTTTTTTAAAATACATATAAAAAATAATTGTTTACAAATTTAATGTAGATTTGTATCTCGTTGATTAAACAAGTTATGTGACTTAATGTACATTGAACTTAACTGCGCTTGCTTACTTTCTTCGTTCGAAACATTTATTTACAAAATTAAAACTAACAAACATATTTCATAGTGCAATCAAAAAGAGAAACAAAAACAAAAACAATAGCGCTATAAAAACGCTTTAAAGAAAAAATACAAAACTTTTACGTTCCGTTCCGAACTGAACTGAACTGAACAAGTTTGAAAGCATTCGAAGGACCAAAAGGAATTTCATCTTCGTTGGGCTCCGTTCGCCCGAACGTGCAGCATGCGTAACTGCAGATGATACACAGATACAAACACATACTAGTACACACATACATACATACGTACACACACAGATACGCAAGCATTTTATGAGCCTCGTTATGTTGCTTATTGCAATATTTGCAGTTATTAAGGAAGTTAAACGAGATAAAAGCTTTGTTTCGTTTTGGTTTACTTTTTTTTGTTGTTGTTCTGTTTTGTTTGTTTTTTGTTTTTGTATTGTCGCATGCAGTGAAAAAAAAAGGCAAAGACGAATTTTTAATGCATTTTCTTTCATTCTCGAAAACTTTTATGTCTGACAATTACAGTTTTATGGCGCGCTTTTGGTTATCCACATGCAGCAAGTAGACGAGGCGGGCGGACGGACTGAGCGGTGCGGCATATGAAAACCGATTAAAACTAGTGTCGACAAGATTTTTGGGTATGCGCCTTAAAAAAGTCCTTAATCAGAAAAGTGCAATTGAAAAACGCTAAAAGCAACTGTAAAGCATATTAAGAATCAAGCTTGATTTTGACTTAAAACTTTTTATACCCCTCGCCAAGTGCAAGTGCACTAACCAAAGGGTATATTGAGTTTGTTCTTACATTTGTAACGCCCAGAAGGGAGCGTGGTAGTTATGACAAAGTATTTTTATATAACTGATCAGCGTCGGATTCTGAGTCGATTTAGCGATATCCGTCCATCTGTCTGTCCCACCTATTACAGCTACTACCCTAAATAAAATACTTCCAGTTCAGATATCCAGTTCAAATTTGATATTTAGTAGAAAACTGCTCACAAAGAATGGACGTAATGGAATAAGAACCACGCCCACCTTTCATATAAACCAACCCTACCCATGCGGGAAAAAGTAAATTAAAATAGTTCTATTACAGATAATCAATTCAAATTCAATCTTTAACGTTTTAATGGAAATATAAAACTACTGACAAAAAATGAGCGTGATCGGACAAGACCCACGCCCACTTCTAATACAAACCACCCCTTTCAATGCACCCATGCAGTGTAAATAACCAGTTCAAATTCGATATTTAGTACAAAACTGCTCACAGAGGATAAGAACCACGCCCACCTTCAATACAAACCATTCCATCCCATGTGGAAAGAAAAATTAATTAAAATAGTTCTATTGCAGATAATCAATTCAAATTCAATATTTAACATTTTAATGGAAACACGAAACTACTGACAAAAAATGGGCGTGATCGGAAAAGACCCACGCCCACTTTTAATACAAACCACCCATTCAATGCATCCATGCAGTGTAAATAACCAGTTCAAATTCAATATTTATCACTTTAGTAGTACCGCGAAAATGCTCACAAATAATGAGCGTGATCCGAAAACAACACGCCCACATATAATAGAGACATGTAGCACATATGTGCTAAAAGAAGCACATTTCTTGATGTCACTGAAATGGCGGAGGGTATTTGAGCTTCGGTATTGTCATACGAAATTTTTAAATAATATAAAAAAATTTTGCAGTCTCTTAAATATTCCTAAAAGTTCGTTGATTATGTACGAAGCGTTGATTAACATTCTCCCGTAGTTATGTCCATTTTTTTTTATTAATGGACATAACTATTATACATTTTGTCTTTGTACTTCGTCCTTGATCATTTGAAATTAAAATAATTACCACAAAATTCGTTTCATTTGCAATTTGGCCTTTTCGCAATCAAAAAGAAAAAACCAAACCAAAAAAAAATAAAAATGAGATATTTTATGCTTCATTAATTTCACCGCGTCTATGGACACATTTCGGATCTCTGCTGACATCCAGCCGTTCTGGCCGTGTTAACAAAAAAAGCAGCGCACAAGTCGAAACTAGTTAAACGAAAGAAAGAAAGAACGAACGAACGAAAGGACATGCGAGAAGCCAGCCAGAACAAAGCACCAAAGGGAATTTATAACTTCATCATGCTGAAGCACTGAGAAACTGACGAACGAGCAACCGTTTCTACACGCCAACCAAACAACCAAAAGCGCTTCTCGTTTTTTTTTTGTTTTTGTTTTTTCACCAGCCTGTGGATATAAGCGTAGATTAAAAATTGAGCGGTGAAGCGGCAGCAAAAAATTAAATACATACAAAAAACAATAAAAAAAAACGAAAAGATTTTTCATCATGAAAAATAAAAATTGCAAAAAAAATGCCACACAAAAAAAACTCGAGAATAGACGCAAAAAATTAAAAACAATGAAGAACGCCAAACGGAGAAGAATGAAAACAAGAAGAAGAAGAAGACGAAGAAGAGTAGAGAAAAAAAACTTAAATTGCATGCGATAAAATGCCATTGCAATTTTGCTTTATAACTTTTGTCTGCTTGCGGTGAGCATTTCATTTGGCCCTGGAGAGATACAACTTTTGCGCCACCAACTGGACTGGACTGGTCGGGCCGTGCGTTGCGTTGCCTTGCGTGGCATTGCACAGCATCGCATGGCCGAAGAGGACTTTCATCGTCCTTGGTAACAGTTCCTGTTCATCTTATAGTGTTGCTGCTACTGCTGCTGCTGCTTCGGCTCCTACTGCTGCTGATGTTTCTGCTATTGCTTGCTTCTAGCTGGCAGCTGTTTGGTCAGCGTGAAATTATTTTAATGAGTTCAAAAGTCAAACAATTTGCATTTGTGCAAAGTTTCTAACTTTTATGAAGCCATCCTCAATTCCCAGCTTCAACCAGCACCACCCCTCCACCCTCCTTTCGAACGTGCCGAGCAGCGGCGAAACGCTATGAAACACAGTGGAACACATACCAATCCGCTGTGGAGCTATGCCGTGAACCAGAATAGCATAGGAAAAGTTTACCAAACGCTTTCTAGCGTTAAGCGCATTTTATATGAGTTAAATTACTTTGGATTATTAGCCACAGAAGTAACATCAATTAGCACCGCAGCATGATGATGTTTACTTAGGACGGGTGTTAAATGCGAATGTCGAGTGTTGTGTGTGTGTGTGTGCACTTCTTCGTCCATTGTGGCCTTTTTTCGCAACTGTTTTTGGTTTGTTAAATTTTTTTCTATGCATTATAAAAATATTAAAAGATAACCAAACCAGGAAAGCTAAGGTACGTAACGTAGGTACTCACTCGGTTGTTAAGCTTCATTTTCAAAATATAGTATAATTAAATATTATTGA
This sequence comes from Suillia variegata, assembly GCA_949127995.1. Taxonomy (NCBI): domain Eukaryota; kingdom Metazoa; phylum Arthropoda; class Insecta; order Diptera; family Heleomyzidae; genus Suillia; species Suillia variegata. The sequence goes on from OX421846.1 coordinate 30,215,050, forward strand.
AAATATATATGTATAATAACATTTTAAAACCACACACTTAGTAATACCTGCCGAAGGTAATTTTAAGCTTCTTGTTTCGCTATATCCTCCATACCATCCTGTCTGTCGTTATTTTTTCGAATTTTTAGAAAACTTGCATTAATTTACCACAACAAAAATGAAATACTTTGTTTGTGTTGGTTTCGAAAAAAAAACCACAACACACACACACACACACACACACACACACAAACAAAATTTCACAAACACCAAAACGGCTGCTCTTATCAAAGAGCCACATCAATGTGCGCCTCCTGTGTGCGCCTTTGTGTTTTCTATTCCATTATTTTTTTGTTGTTTTGTTTTATGTTTATATTTTTTTTTTAAATTTTTTTTTAGCAAAGATTGGTCGATCGTTGGACAGGACGATGGAACGTTACGAACGCCCACGTTAGGATGTGCTGCCTCGGCCACTGAGGTCAGTCGGTGGAAGAGCGTTTGTCGCGGTGTTCGTTGTACGTTGTTCAACACTACCGAACGGACGCTGCTGTGCTGCGAAAATACTTACTCCCTTTGATGTTTGATGTGGTTCGCCATTTGACCAAATGAGATTATATTCAAAGGGAAAACAATGCACGCGGCACGATGCGGTGTGATGCGGTGCGGTGCGGTGCGGTGCGGTGCGGCTCTTCTGCCAGTGTGGTTCAATGGAATGTGTTTACAGTTTGCTGTGCGGAAAAGTGGAACTCCTCCATAATTCGATGATGCCGCGCCTGAGATTTATGTTGTTTATTTATAGGATTATGTTGCGATTTAATTTAACGATACAAATATGGCGGCCAAGGCAATTGAAATCGAATGAATTCGCGGAAAAAAGCGGCATTAAACAGTCGGCGATTTTAATTTAATTAACTGACCAATAACATTATTCTTATGTCTCAAATGCCAGTGGGTCTGACAGAAATTTTAAAATTATTTGGTGCAACTACCCTAGCAGAGTGTGGGGCGAGTTCGTAAGTAGCTTTTGTGTGGCAATTTTTTACTCTCAAAAGATTTGGGAGATGTTTACTGAGAGGCCGTGGATCGGATGGATAATAACTTTTTCTGTTTATACTTCACCTGAGTACTGAACCTGGAACGTTTCGTATCAAAGGCCAATATATAGTAACCATCATGTTATGACACAGCCCAAGTAATATATTATATTACTTAATCTTTTTGGACTTTTCCAATTATATGTGCATAACAGTTCTTAGGCAACTCACGAACTACAAAAAAAAATGTTAAATGAAATCTCTACCATATTCAATATATCAGGCCAAAACTAGTTCCAGATGATCGATAAATTTGATTAATTTTTAACTTTGTAGTAGTAATAGCAAGATTAGTTATAGTAAAAGTAAACAAGATGTCTAGTTTTTTTTTGTACATGTTTAGACAATTGATTGAAACTAACTTTAGTAAACTTTTTTGGCCAAATTATAAAAAAACAGACTCCTAATAAATAATTTCGTTAAGCAGGAAATAGTGCAGCACACTAATAGGCATGCTAACTGGTCGCAGTCTGATTGGGCACCAAGTGTTCAGAATGAGACTACTTACAAAACAATTGGCGTAGAAGTTGCTGTGAAACAGAGGAAGAAGAAACACTTGAATATATAACTGCGTCACTGTCCGGCTTTACTTGGGCAGGCTACTTTTAGATCTCTAAATGATATTGCTAAAATGAACTTCTCAAAACTCAAAAATTTTTGCAATAAAGACTGCGACTTTCGAGCTGGAGCAAAATCACGAAACGAGGTCAAGACTTTTAATATTTAGTGAATGAAAGTGGCATCGCTTTGCGCCTAGATTGGCCTTTGTAAGGCCACACTAACCTAACCTAACTAAATCCGACAATTTAACTCTTTTAAGTTTAACTTCACACGCCGGCAGTTAAAACTTAGTTAAAACTAATTTCAACATTTCCAACCTCTTTTGCAGACCTAAAATTAAATTTAAACCATTGAATAATTATAATTTATTTAACTGTACTTAAACTAATAACATTAACATTAACCTTAACCGTGCTTAACGCTACCGCTGTCGCCGTCGCTGCTGGTCATTTGCTGTTGTTGGCCATTTCACTTGGCGGGTGGTTTTAATCGTTTAAATGTTTTATGGAATTTTGTAATGCTCGAGTGCACTCATCACAATTGGAGGAATTAACATAAACCATAACAAAGGAGATGCGTAAAATGATAAAACGAGAAATTCAAAAAAAAAAATACAAAAACAAAAACAAAGAAAAAGAAAAAACGAGATAACAGAAACAGCGCAACTGGTTGAACAAAGAGACAAATTGACATGACGAACGGCGTACGGACAGACGGGGAGAGAGACAGACAGACAGACAGCCAGTCAAATGAAAATAATAATTAAATTAAAACATAAAGCGGGGCAGACGCTAATTTTCAAAATTATGCAAATTTCATTAACAACGAAATGTGAGTTAAATTACTTTGAACCGAGAACGTCCGGTTTGTGTTTGTTATTGTTATTGTTTTTTTTTTGTGTTTCTTGTTGTTTGATGAAAAACTTTTTAGATTATTTTTAAATCTTGTAATTGTTGTGGGCTTAAATCTTACTATGTGATTTGGAACTAAGATTCCACTGCCTAGGTAGTTATATCTGCGTCTACTGGTGAGCCCTGTTGAGGTATTATTTCTTTGTTTCTCCACGCTGAGCGGTCACTAATAACCACTTTGGAGTGGATGAAAAAGGAGAGTTTTCTGTTCATCCTATCAGTGACCACAAGACATGGATAATTCGAGACGATGACCAGAATCTTTGAGTGAATCGTTAATTTGTATTCAGTAAGATGAGCTAAATTAGATAGCCTTATGGTCGCGCCGTCCTCTTCACGGAATTATTTTTCTCAAAAATTTTTGAAAACAATAATTATAAAAAACAGAATTTGTTTTCGTATACAGCATTTTGGTATCCGGTAAGAAGAGGTAAAGTAAAAAGTAATCCAATGTTTGTTAGTAAGAATTTCAAGATTTGTATTTGGTAGAAGTTTCAAAATTTTATATCGGATTTGAATTAAGAATTTTAGCGATGCCACGATCGGTTTGATTCAAGAATGTTTAAACGTTTGCTTGAATTCACAGTGTTATTTCTCTGAGTGTAGCGTATTATTTAACGAAAATACAATAAAATTTTCACATAAACAAATTCTCTTTTTTTATCAAAATAATTAATTACATCATCAAATTTGTTCATGAAAATATTGAAAATTTATTTGTACTGTACATAAACTGGATCTCCTTTTCTCACCATGCCCATTTTATAGAGATCAAAGTACACGCCCATTTCCGGTTCTGCGGGATGACTGCGTAATCGAAATCTGCAATTATACAATTTGTAGTTAACTTGGAACGTTTTAAACGTAGACAAAAATCCAGCTACGTACTTTTTGAGGGTCTTCAACGGTTCGAAATTCGAATTTCGCAGGCATGTGGATGCATCTAAATTGATCATAATGCAGCGCAGACATGGTGCGATAAAACGCAAAATTGTTGCATTCGCATCATTACCAATTCTACACCACAGCCAATTGTCTTCATCAAAAGCCTCGACTCCCTTCACCGAACTCTCTAACAGTAAATTGCCACGAAACTGATGGTGATGCGCCTGGTTCTGCGGGGACAGGCGAGAATTCAACTCGTTTAGAGATTTATCGTGCATGGCCATTATTGGAACAAGGTCCTGTTGGTAATAAGTGATACATAAAAAAAATGCTCAATTGGGTAACTACTAAATCGCTTACGTGTTCCGTTTTACGCCACCAAGGTGAGTCTATGATAGGGTCCAGTGCTATATACAAACGCATACCACTTTCACACTTCAATATCGCCTGCGAGAACCACACATGATGTTCGGCCTTGCACTCTATCAACTGATACCGATAGCCTTGCATGGGTTTCTCCATGACCACGCCTTCCGCAATCAACGCATTCAAATCCAAAGTCAATGATTCTGCATCGGGTGCAGTTAGACGAATGACCGCCTCCGATAGAAGTTCCGATTGGATTGACAACATGAGTGGATACGCGTCAGCGAAGCACATTTTGCCATCGTCAGTCATCAGCAGCATTCGTCGATCGCGGAAGCCCAACCAACTCAAACCGAATTGATTGCATTCCGCTTGTTCCAGTTGTACTGCGGCAGAGGACTTCACTGGAAATAGGTTGATTTCCTTAAGTGTGCCGATATGTTGCCACTGTGTACCATCGGGATGTTGGTGGCGTCTTTTTTTTCGTTGACAATATATTAACCAGCTGATTGTTAT